>CM059999.1:35088795-35566249 GCA_030463065.1 Aphidoletes aphidimyza
GGTTTGGGAGATTTAACGGCCACTTTGTCAACTGGCATAACATTTTCAGTTTCTGGTTCTGTATCAATTTCAATCGCAGGCTGTGACAATGCTGCATCGATTGCGTCATCGTGTGTCGCTGTGTGCTCAATCAATGGTTGATCGAGTGGAACATTCTCGGTGGACACAATTTCATCCATAATAATTGGCTGTATTTCTTGATCATTTGACGCTTGATCTGTTGCTCGGTCGTTAGCTTGAAATTCCACATTTTGTGGCTCAACATTCTCGACCATTTGTACATTATCACTGGTCGGCACCAATTCAGCTGATGAAATAGCTAATCCATCTGAAGTGCCTTGATCAGGTGGAGTATTTCTAACGATTAAACTGTCTTCGATTGGTGACACACCGTTAGCTTCACTGCTCTGAGCCCCACTGGTGACACTGACCAGAATCTTTTCAGATGCCGGTGATTCATTCGTATTGACATATTCAATGCTTTCCACTGATAGCAGATAAGCCATTTGAAGTTTGTGACATGTTTCAGCCATTCTGTAAATGATGAGAGGTTAAAAGGAAAATTTCGATTTGATTTCCGTCTTCTATCAAAAAATAATACATTTCATCGTCACCAAATGACCATTGGCCATTGACCATACACATTTAAAAATCACCAAATCATGTGACATTTCCTTTCACACTCACCTATTTTTCATTATATCGAAAAAGCATGATATAAACGTTGCATCCGATGGCAGACCCAACGACTGAAATGCAGAGAATGTCTTATTGATTTCACATTCAATTCCGTGCTCATGCAGTTCTATGATTTGATTCAGACTGCTTCTCCAATCACTGTCCATGATTCTCTGTTGAATAAGCAGAAAGCAGAAAAGTAAAATTGTGTTGGTTAAAATTTAATCTTAAAATTTCGAAAAATACGGAAATATTCAACAAGAACATTATTTCTTCTGGGTGTAAAGTAAATTAAATGGGTTTTTTCGTCATTTGATCCGATTTCTTTATCTATTATTGTCCATTGAAATTAAAGGTGTACAACGGACAGAGTGTTGTCCGTCCGCCTGGTGTCCGACTTGAGAAGAAGGACGGACGGATAAATGTTCAGAACGGACAAAATTTCGTAAAAAAAAAAAATTTTGGCCGTCCGCCCGAAATGTTGTCCGTTGTACAAATTTAATTGAAATGCTCTATAAAACGATAGAGATGATTAATTTGCATGCTACCAAGTAAACTACTTATCATTACTGAGAATTTGGTTGTGATGAATAGAAACTATTGGAAGAAAGAGCACATACACATAAATCACATGAATTACGTCTCCTATTTCTATGTGAACGGTTTTCGGTAGCTCAAAATACTGACGAATATGTATGGTTGATTCGAGTTTTTCTATGTACGGATAATCGACGAATTCAACTAATGAAATTCGAATATCGGTTTTACAACGCCATTGAATTGTCAAAGTTTATAGCAAACTGTACAATTCACACTTGAAGTGACGCCAAACGAAATCACAATAAAATTGTCATATACGAGAAATTGGAAGATTATCTGGGCTATTAATTGACTTTTATCTGTTCATTAAACATTTTTTTCTAAAATAATTACGGCAGAGAATACTTTAAATTACTCACAAATGTATACAATTTCACAATGAAAGAATTCGATTACATTTAGACAAATGACAAGAACGTAATAGTTTCAAGCTGTCAAATTGTATTTGATTCTATAGAGCATAAGTGCTTCAATCATGCGGTAAAATGTTAATTTCCAATACAATTACATGTAACAGTAACGCCACAAACACACACAAACAATTACGCGATTATGTTCATATTGAAATGACGCAGCACAACATTCAATATCACAGCATATCGTTTCAATGTGTACTTCAGTCAGTGCATATTTCAATGCCGGCAAATGAAAGAAAGTACAATAAAAGGGACAACAAGTGAATTGTGATATTGGCAATCGGTGTGTGTGTAACCAACGATGCTCAGCACATGAATTCCTTGCTAGCAACGTGACACAAAGTCATTTCATGACAAAGCAATTCAGCTGTTCAGACCTCATTTCCGTTCAACATAAATCTTTTTTCATTTGAACAATTGAATTTTTTAAAAATCAAATTAGAAAATAGTTTTACAATTTACGGATTTTAAGCATTAAGTATTTGTCCGTTGATTCATTTCCCATTAATTGGCGGTGGTTTTTATTCTATTTTACTTAAACGGAAATTTACTTCCGTTTGCTAATAATAAAAGACGTTTATAAAATTGTGCACGTACCTCAAGTTAAAGGGTAGCTCATTTGTAAGTATGAATTTTCAGCACCATTTTTCGAATCGATCAAATTTTCTACTATTTAAACGCAATTGAATAGAAAAACAAAGTAAAAATGCTCGGTTAATCGCTGTTTCGTATTAATATTTGGTACTAAGAGACAATGGCAAGTTATGTGTGAGACGCAAAAAAATTAATTGTTTCGGAAATGTTTCGAGTGAAACAGTTAGGTGATTGGCAGTGGTATGTTTGTTGATGTTAGTGGAATGCCATTTTTTTTAAGTTTTGGTACGAATACAAAGAAAATTGTCGACTTTGACTTGAGACAAGTGAAATCCGTGCCGAAACAAATTTGATGTTTTACGCATTTTAACAATTGTTAACTAACAATTAGCTAAGAACGAAATAATGGAATTTAATATTTGAATCGACGAAAAACATATTTAAATGGTCTATGATTCATCATTATTGCCAAAAGATGCCATTTCCTCTGTCATTTGCTGTGTACCCACTTATAATAGATTTTTGTTACATCTTTTGCAGGTGCATTTGACAATATGGGAGAAATCGTAAATAATTTGGAAACCCGTTTACTAAAATTGAACAATGATTGCTATAACGCTATGGCCGAACATCTAAAAGCAATCAGCACTCTCCAAGTTAAATGCCTTGAGGATAAAGACAAAAGCATACGCGAATTTGGAAAACAGTACGAATCAATGTTTATTAACCAACATTTTTGACAATAATTTATTACAAAATTGATATTTTTTAAGGGACTCTGCATCGTCGGTGGCATGAATTCAGTAAAAATCCTAATTTAATTAATTTGATTCTTTCAGATTACGTGAAATAGCCAGCAACACAACAGTACCTTTCTGCATGTGTCAACTTCCATCAAGCACCTGCATTGCTATCAATCAACCGCCAACAACGGACGCCGAAAATATACAATCGTCTGAATTGACTTCTGTTTCCGGTAAGTTTTTTGATACCTTAATGTCACTGGCTGTTGATTAAAGGGTAAAATTGCGCATGATATTTATTTTTGTGCAATTTTAGTGAATACAAATTCAACTCAATCAATTACTAATCTTCTGGTTTGGGAGATTTAACGGCCACTTTGTCAACTGGCATAACATTTTCAGATTCTGGTTCTGTATCACTTTCAATCGCAGGCTGTGACAATGCTGCATCGATTGCGTCATCATTTGTCGCTGTGTGCTCAATCAATGGTTGATCGAGTGGAACATTCTCGGTAGACACAATTTCATCCATAATCTTTGGCTGAATTTCTTGATCGTTTGACGCTTGAACTTCCACATTTGGTGGCTCAACATTCTCGACCATTTGTACATTATCACTGGTCGGCACCAATTCAGCTGATGAAATAGCTAATCCATCTGAAGTGTCTTGATCAGGTGGAGTATTTCTAACGATTAAACTGTCTTCGATTGGTGACACACCGTTAGCTTCACTGCTCTGAGCCCCACTGGTGACACTGGCCAGAATCTTTTCAGATGCCGGTGATTCATTCGTATTGACATATTCAATGCTTCCCACTGATAGCAAATAATCCATCAAAAAAATAATACATTTCATCGTCACTGAATGGCCATCGGCCATACACATTTAAAAACTACCAAATCATGTGACATTTCCTTTCACACTCACCTATTTTTCATTATATCGAAGAAGCATGATATAAAAGTTGCATCCGATGGCAGACCCAACGACTGAAATGCAGCGAATGTCTTATTGATTTCTCTTTCAATTCCGTGCTCATGCAATTCAATGATTTGATTCAGACTGCTTCTCCAATCACTGTCCATGATTCTCTGTTGAATAAGCAGAAAGCAGAAAAGTAAAATTGTGTTGGTTAAAATTTAATCTTAAAATTTCGAAAAATACGGAAATATTCAACAAGAACATTATTTCTTCTGGGTGTAAAGTAAATTAAATGGGTTTTTTCGTCATTTGATCCGATTTCTTTATCTATTATTGTCCATTGAAATTAAAAGTGTACAACGGACAGAGTGTTGTCCGTCCGCCTGGTGTCCGACTTGAGAAGAAGGACGGACGGACGGACAAAATTTCGTTAAAAAAAAATCTTGTCCGTCCGCCCGAAATGTTGTCCGTTGTACAAATTTAATTGAAATGCTCTATAAAACGATAGAGATGATTAATTTGCATGCTACCAAGTAAACTACTTATCATTACTGAGAATTTGGTTGTGATGAATAGAAACTATTGGAAGAAAGAGCACATACACATAAATCACATGAATTACGTCTCCTATTTCTATGTGAACGGTTTTCGGTAGCTCAAAATACTGACGAATATGTATGGTTGATTCGAGTTTTTCTATGTACGGATAATCGACGAATTCAACTAATGAAATTCGAATATCGGTTCTACAACGCCATTGAATTGTCAAAGTTTATAGCAAACTGTACAATTCACACTTGAAGTGACGCCAAACGAAATCACAATAAAATTGTCATATACGAGAAATTGGAAGATTATCTGGGCTATTAATTGACTTTTATCTGTTCATTAAACATTTTTTTCTAAAATAATTACGGCAGAGAATACTTTAAATTACTCACAAATGTATACAATTTCACAATGAAAGAATTCGATTACATTTAGACAAATGACAAGAACGTAATAGTTTCAAGCTGTCAAATTGTATTTGATTCTATAGAGCATAAGTGCTTCAATCATGCGGTAAAATGTTAATTTCCAATACAATTACATGTAACAGTGACGCCACAAACACACACAAACAATTACGCGATTATGTTAATATTGAAATGGCGCAGCACAATCGATGTGTGTGTAACAAACGATGCTCAAAGCAAACGGTTCTCAGCACAGGAATTCCTTACACAGAATCATTTCATGACAAAGCAATTCAGCTGTTCAGACGCCATTTCCGTTCAACATAATTTTTTTTCAAAAATCAAATTAGAAAATAGTTTTACAATTTACGAATTTTAAGTATTAAGTATTTGTCCGTTGATTCATTTCCCATTTATTGGCGCTGGTTTTTATTCTATTTTACTTAAACGGAAATTTACTTCCGTTTGCTAATAATAAAAGACGTTTATAAAATTGTGCACGTACCTCAAGTTAAAGGGTAGCTCATTTGTAAGTATGAATTTTCAGCACCATTTTTCGAATCGATTCAATTTTCTACTATTTAAACGCAATTGAATAGAAAAACAAAGTAAAAACGCTCAGTTAATCGCTATTTCATATTAATATTTGGTACTAAGAGACAATGGCAAGTTATGTGTGAGACGCAAAAAAATTAATTGTTTCGGAAATGTTTCGAGTGAAACAGTTAGGTGATTGGCAGTGGTATGTTTGTTGATGTTAGTGGAATGCCATTTTTTTTAAGTTTTGGTACGAATACAAAGAAAATTGTCGACTTTGACTTGAAACAAGTGAAATCTGTGCCGAAATAAATTTGATGTTTTACGCATTTTAACAATTATTAACTAACAATTAGCTAAGAACGAAATAATGGAATTTAATATTTGAATCGACGAAAAACATATTTAAATGGTCTATGATTCATCATTATTGCCAAAAGATGCCATTTCCTCTGTCATTTGCTGTGTACCCACTTATAATAGATTTTTGTTACATCTTTGGCAGGTGCATTTGACAATATGGGAGAAATCGTAAATAATTTGGAAACCCGTTTACTAAAATTGAACAATGATTGCTATAACGCTATGGCCGAACATCTAAAAGCAATCAGCACTCTCCAAGTTAAATGCCTTGAGGATAAAGACAAAAGCATACGCGAATTTGGAAAACAGTACGAATCAATGTTTATTAACCAACATTTTTGACAATAATTTATTACAAAATTGATATTTTTTAAGGGACTCTGCATCGTCGGTGGCATGAATTCAGTAAAAATCCTAATTTAATTAATTTGATTCTTTCAGATTACGTGAAATAGCCAGCAACACAACAGTACCTTTCTGCATGTGTCAACTTCCATCAAGCACCTGCATTGCTATCAATCAACCGCCAACAACGGACGCCGAAAATATACAATCGTCTGAATTGACTTCTGTTTCCGGTAAGTTTTTTGATACCTTAATGTCACTGGCTGTTGATTAAAGGGTAAAATTGCGCATGATATTTATTTTTGTGCAATTTTAGTGAATACAAATTCCGCTCAATCAAGTACTAATAGAAGAACATCTGCGGCAAAGGAAAAAAAGGGTCGTCCACAAATAAAAAAACAAGACAATTTGGAGCCTGTCCCCGGTAAGTTTTTCGATAGCTTAATGTCACGTACTCTTGTTCAAGCATGAACTTATGGTTTAATATTCGGTATTTCCAGGGACATCCAATTCGATTAAAACAGATAAGCGTAGTCCCAGGAGTCGTTCAGCATATACAAAAGGATCGAAAAAAATGCCTGACTCCGAAGATACAACGCCAGTGCCAAAACAACAAAAACACCAATCAAATACCAGTAAGTATACCATTGACTCAATACTAATTTGTGCACAACACCATAGAATGGTTATCATTTGTGAAACTAAAATATTGGTTGATTTCTTTAGATAATGACGTTGAAGCGAATGACAATATCGTGGTTGCATCAGTTCCTACACCAGATAATGCATCGGCAGCTGCAGAAATTGATGGGCCTGGCGAATGTCGCACGTGTGGTGCCCGCGTCCCCAAACTCAACGAACACATGGGGACGCACGGAATCGAACAGGATCAACTAGAAAGACTTTTTGAATAGTTTATTTCATTTAATTATCTTTTACTTTTATTTAATTTATGCTCAAAGCCAGAAAAAAAAGTGCTAGAACAAATGAACAATGTCATTAAAAAGGAAACAAACATGAATAAAGTGGGGACGAATGCCCAAACTGTGTGGCTGAATGATTATCTTTTATTGAAATGTGACGCTTTTTACTTTTGATTGAATGTAACAGGTAACAAGTTGGTATTTTTTGGCATGTCCATTGTCCATTGTCCAAATTACACACGAATTGAACATTCGCTCATCAATCCAGGCCAAGTGCAGCAAGTTGATTTGATTTAGATATGATACAAATTTCTTTAGTCCTGAAACAAATCATCGAAATGTCAAGAAGTTCTGTCGCCCTCAAGCTGAAAAATCATGAGACTTACAATCGTTCAGCAATATTCAGTCGTTCAATCATTGTGTTTGGATTGACCGGAATCGACAAAGCATGTGATCTCATTTCACCGAATATGTTACCAATGCCATCAATATTGCCTCGAATGATGGTGTCGATCTCATTAATCCACTCTTTGTTGGTCATCTTATTCTAAAAACAGCTCTTTTCCCAAAAAGAAAAACAAAATCACCAAATATTTTCTTACGTTGCTCAATTCAATCTCCCCCTTTAGCATTGAACTGAGTAGCCAATTTGTTGATTTTGCTTTGAAATGTGAACGTCAAATCATTTGCTGTCAACTCAATTGAAAAAAAAAATAATGGACTTTCGAGAGAGTTTCCCATTTGAATTGTAGAGGGAGCTTATTTCGGAAAAGAATGCCTTAGCTTCACCCCATGGTTACACTATCTGATGATTGAAATAAATAAGAGCAATGGTTCAATGTTGTAAAAATTCTGTTCATGAATTTATTAATAAACGTTCCATTTTGAATGTTTGACATGTTATTGGTTTTTGGTTTCACTATTTTTAGTGAAAAATCAGTCAACTGATTTAGTTAAATTCAATTGTCATTTAAAGTGAAATGGACTTGAGTGGACTAATTGATTCGATATTTTTCAAATGTTTTCAATTTTCAATGTCAAATCAATGTTAACCCGTAGCCTGTTGACTGTTCAACTTAAAAAAAAAAACATTTCCGTTTCAGGTATTTACTTAAATTTATAAAAGAATCTCCTCAATTTCAATTAATTGATTTCAACTGAAGAAGCATTTACATCGCTTTGGATGCGTTCCGGTTGTTCATTTTCGGTAGCATCGTCCATGAGATCAGCTATTAGCTCGTGCATATGAATCCGATTCTGTAATGGAATCAAGTCACAAATCAGAGTCCATAGAAACAAAATGCTACTTTGTTGTGTATAATCATGTGAATACATTGACCAATGAGATAACAATATCACATTGAATTTACCTCATTTTCAAGCTGCTCTGCAGCATGATTTGAAGATCGCTGGACACGTTCATCACTTCGAACCCTGAAACAAGCAAATATATATTTAAAAGATGGCTGAATTCTAATGTTTTTAGGCTAATCAAATGTAGCATATTGAATGAAAAGGAATGAATTAACTCTTACCAAGAAGCTTCTAGGTATTCTTTACACATCGATTTACACGCATTATTTGGATCGATGTTCTTTGGAATGGGCATTTTCTCATACCTTCGGAGCTCATCTGATGTCTCTGCCTCGGAAAATGTAACTGAAATTTCTGTCACATTGTCATGATCATATGCGTCTGGCGAGTGGATGAGGGCTGGAATTTCATCGAGAATGCTATCAGTGTCGTCTGAACTAGGCTCAACCAGTACATCTTCTGGTTTGGGAGATTTAACCACTTTGTCAACTGGCATAACATTTTCAGTTTCTGGTTCTGTATCAATTTCAATCGCAGGCTGTGACAATGCTGCATCGATTGCGTCATCGTTTGTCGCTGTGTGCTCAATCAATGGTTGATCGAGTGGAACATTCTCGGTAGACACAATTTCATCCATAATCTTTGGCTGAATTTCTTGATCGTTTGACGCTTGAACTTCCACATTTGGTGGCTCAACATTCTCGACCATTTGTACATTATCACTGGTCGGCAACAATTCAGCTTATGAAATAGCTAATCCATCTGAAGTGTCTTGATCAGGTGGAGTATTTCTAACGATTAAACTGTCTTCGATTGGTGACACACCGTTAGCTTCACTGCTCTGAGCCCCACTGGTGACACTGGCCAGAATCTTTTCAGATGCCGGTGATTCATTCGTATTGACATATTCAATGCTTCCCACTGATAGCAGATAAGCCATCAAAAAAATAATACATTTCATCGTCACTGAATGGCCATCGGCCATACACATTTAAAAATCACCAAATCATGTGACATTTCCTTTCACACTCACCTATTTTTCATTATATCGAAGAAGCATGATATAAACGTTGCATCCGATGGCAGACCCAACGACTGAAATGCAGCGAATGTCTTATTGATTTCACATTCAATCCTGTGCTCATGCAGTTCTATGATTTGATTCAGACTGCTTCTCCAATCACTGTCCATGATTCTCTGTTGAATAAGCAGAAAGCAGAAAAGTAAAATGTTGTTGGTCAAAATTGAATCGTAAATTTGCGAAAAATACGGAAATATTCAACAAGAACATTATTTCTTCTGGGTGTAAAGTAAATTAAATGGGTTTTTTCGTCATTTGATCCGATTTCTTTAGCTGTCTATTGAAACTAAAGGTGTACAACGGACAGAGTGTTGTCCGTCCGCCTGATGTCCGACTTGACAAGAAGGATGGACGGACGGACAAATGTTCAGAACGGACAAAATTTCGTCAACAAAAATTTTGTCCGTCCGTCTGTCCTTATTCTCAAGTTGGACGATATGTAAAATGTCCGTCCGTCCTATTGAAAATCACGAAGGTAATTTTTTACTTTTCCGCACATCACGTGATGCGTAAAAGTATTGCGATTGGCCCAAATTTTGGAAACCCCAAAAATGATTTTTCTATAAGTTTGGAACCCATAGGGATACGGTAGAACCGTTTTTAGCTCATGCTGATGTGGGGCTGTGGCACGTTGTCCTTTGTCCGCCGTCCGCCGTCCGCCGTCCGTTGTCACGTTTTTTGTTACCACGATAGCTAAAAAACGACTCCACCGATCGATTTCAAATTTTCACCATTGTTTGGAAATTATTAGACTTAGATCCTATTAAATTTTGAGCAATATTGGTATAGCCGTTTTGGCGCACCATGCTCTCAAGTGAATATAAGTTTATTGCCCTAAAAATGCCATTTTTGAGCGAAATTACAACAATTAAGCCTACTGATAGTTTTTCGAGAGCCCATTTCACTTTCCTGGGCCAAACTATATTAGTTCTGAGATTCCTTAATACAATCATTCCATATTTGATGTGAAATTTCTCAAATTTGCAGCCAAAATAGACGAAATTCATAAAATTCGTACACGTACGCCATACGCAAAATTATTAATCAATTTGCGCTCAAATCCAATCTTTGACTCGTGGACCACTATCAAAAATGGTTTGGACTTCATAGCACTAAGATTCCATCCAATTTTGAGCAGTATTGTAGTAGTCGTTGAGGCGCATGACTGACTCAAGCGAATGTGGCTATTTTGCTTGAAAATTCAATTTAATATGGAAAGTACCGCGAATATGCGTACTAAATGTATTCCGCGGGTCCATTTGACTACCCTGGGACAAACTATAATGGCTTTGAGATTTAAAAATTGAATCATTCCATATTTGTGGTCATAAAATAGATTGGATTCAGAAAATAGGTGGAACCACCAATTTTTGACTCACTGCTACGAACCCATATAAACTGCTTATTTTGTAGAAAAAATGGTCTAAATGAAATTTGAGGTCGATTGGATGACGTTTTCTTGTAATTTCACTATGTTTACTTTCACATTAGAACAAATTTTACAAAATCACTTGATGGTTAAAAGTGCGGAAAAGTAAGCCTTACGCATGTAAGCCCATTTATTTTTTTTAAAATTGAACCCATTATTAAGGGATTGAATCGATCATTCTCAACAAATTGAGTAGTTTTGGTCACATCAGAATACATTTGAAATGATTTTTGCGACTAGTTTATTGACTATTTTCATAAAAATTAGCATTTTCGGCCATTTCGAGAAAACAGGTAAGTAAATCTTCTTTTGGCGACCATACTAGATCATATTGTGGCTCTATATCAATTCTATGAGACGAACTGATGTTGTTTGAACATGTTCGACAACATTTCGAATGACTTTTGAGACATGTTTATTAGGGTGTATCAATTTCGATTTTCGTTTGAAATCAAAAATGGAGGGGTGGCACTAGTTAGTACTAGTCAAAACAAGATTTTTTTGTTTGTGGACCATATGCAAAATTTTATTTCCTACAGGGGAGGAGCTCGTTTGAAAAAAATGTTTCAAAATAGCTGTTTTTCCACAAAAAATGTAAGAAAAGTCATTCAAAATATAATTATTGATATTTACATTTACTTTATTCTTAATTTTCGGATCACAATTAATGATTTTTATGTTACTCAAGACATTTTCCTGGTTTAGTTTGAAATTTTTATTATGGAACAAGTGAAGAATGGCCGAAAAAAGTGACCTTTTTCCCAAATTGTGCCTACAAATATGT
This sequence comes from Aphidoletes aphidimyza, assembly GCA_030463065.1. Taxonomy (NCBI): domain Eukaryota; kingdom Metazoa; phylum Arthropoda; class Insecta; order Diptera; family Cecidomyiidae; genus Aphidoletes; species Aphidoletes aphidimyza. The sequence continues at coordinate 35,100,481 of CM059999.1, forward strand.
CCGATATATCATTTTATATATGCCATAATGAAGTAAATCGACCCAATTGCTCTCGTAGATAAAATATACAGAAAGATCAATGGTGAAAATCTCCCCTAACTCGACTCTTGTGGAAAAATCCACGAGAAAAAAGCCAAAATATCGTTTTTTTCACATATTCTGCAACAAACATGTCGCTAAAAGTTTATCAAATTTGGTGGAAATGGTTTTAATCGACGCGGTTTAATGTGTAAAAGGAGCGAAATGTCAATGTATAATGGAAAAATAGTTCAAAGTTGCTTGGCAGGGCCATAGAACCAACATGTGAACAAAATTTTAAAAAAAACTTTTTCCCTGGGCATCCTAGCGGTGTGACTCTCAGTAGAAAAATGTAGCCAGGGAAAAATCAGTGCGATTCCATGTAAAAAACATCGAAATTGGTTGGGAAATAAGAGAGATATTGCATTTTGAAGTTGACCATTTTTGGCGATTTTTCGTCGAAAATTTTTAAATGAAAATTTAAAAAAAAAATGGTGAAAAAATCGCCAAAATGGGTCAACTTCAAAATGCAATATCTCTCTTATTTTCCAACCAATTTTGATGTTTTTTATATGGAATCGCACTGATTTTTCCCTGGCTACATTTTTCTACTGAGAGTCACACCTCTAGGATGCCCAGGGAAAAAGTTTTTTTTTAAATTTTGTTCACATGTTGGTTCTATGGCCCTGCTAAGCAACTTTGAACTATTTTTCCATTATACATTGACATTTCGCTCCTTCTACACATTAAACCGCGTCGATTAAGACCATTTCCACCAAATTTGATAAACTTTTAGCGACATGTTTGTTGCAGAATATGTGAAAAAAGCGATATTTTGGCTGTTTTCTCGTGGATTTTCCCACAAGAGTCGAGTTAGGGGTGATTTTCACCATTGATCTTTCTGTATATTTTATCTTCGAGAGCAATTGGGTCGATTTACTTCATTATGGCATATATAAAATGATATATCGGACATATTTGTAGGCACAATTTGGGAAAAAGGTCACTTTTTTCGGCCATTCTTCACTTGTTCCATAATAAAAATTTCAAACTAAACCAGGAAAATGTCTTGAGTAACATAAAAATCATTAATTGTGATCCGAAAATTAAGAATAAAGTAAATGTAAATATCAATAATTATATTTTGAATGACTTTTCTTACATTTTTTGTGGAAAAATAGCTATTTTGAAACATTTTTTTCAAACGAGCTCCTCCCCTGTAGGAAATAAAATTTTACATATGGTCCACAAACAAAAAAATCTTGTTTTGACTAGTACTAACTGGTGCCACCCCTCCATTTTTGATTTCAAACGAAAATCGAAATTGATACACCCTAATGTTTATTACGGTAATCGACAATTCGGCGACATTTTTTGAGCACTTTTCCGGTTTGGCTAATAAAAAATTTCAAATTGTATAAATAACGTACAAAAAATCATTTCATTCGACGTAGTTTATTCGGAAGAACATTTTTTACCATACGTAGACAAAAAAAATGAAGTTTTATTGACACCTTTGAGGACATTTTGAGTGAATTTTTATGAAAATCATCCCTAAAACAGCCAAATTTCAAATAGACAGCGCCGCGAGAGGTATTAACTTACAGACTTCACCCAGTACAAAAAATGTTCGTATTGAAGTGTACTATAGAGCGCCCCTTAGCCAATTTTGATGCTTCCTTTTTTTTTAAATCGATGCACCCTAATGTATGTGTGTATGTATGTGTGTGATGTACCTTCTCTTGATCTCTGTGATGTATGACATTATTTTTAGGGAGTGTGAGGGGCAGTTCAAAACCGTCGATAATGGCCAAATATCTTTACTAATAAGAAATTAGGCAGGGGGAGAGTGTGAGGGTGTCGATTTTTTTTCAAAATTCCGCTAATACACAAGGTAGATAAAATCCGCAGATACCGCAAATGAAAGGTATTGAGCTAGGCTTTAAATAAGTTCTTAAAATGAAAGAAATCTATAATCTGGTTTTAAAAAAGTGGCATACGGACACAAATGTGTCCGTCCGTCCGTCCGAGTAGAGTCACTCGGACAACTCGGACAGCCGAAATTACATTACACAACGCTACAAAATTTTAAAAAAAATGTACGCAAATTTTCTGTCAAATATTTTCTGTTAGTGTGATGCCTCCTGGTTCCAAAAATACAAAAATTTTGAATTGCTCAAGCATTGGGGTCCAGCTACAGTCCAAAATGTGAAAAAAGTCATTTTTTGGGTATGACACCGACGTTATGGATCATAAGTCGAGTTCCGTTTGAGATATTTTAAAAAGTAGACCCGCGTTTGAAAGGTATAGACGATCCGCAAATTATTTGTGTTCACATTTTGAAATCAGTAAGCAGATGGAGGAGCTATGGAATTGTCGACGAAATTTGTGGAATTGTCGATGTATGGTTGATTCGAGTTTTTCTATGTAGGGATAATCGACAAATTCAACTAATGAAATTCAAATATCGGTTTTACAACGCCATTGAATTGTCAAAGTTTATAGCAAACTGTACAATTCACACTTGAAGTGACGCCAAACGAAAAATTGGAAGATTATCTGGGCTATTAATTGACTTTTATCTGTTCATTAAACATTTTTTTCTAAAATAATTACGGCAGAGAATACTTTAAATTACTCACAAATGTATACAATTTCACAATGATAGAATTCGATTACATTCAGACAAAATGACAAGAAGCAATAGTTTGAAGCTGTCAAATTGTATTTGATTTGCCACACGTAACAGTGACGCCACAAACACACACAAACAATTACGCGATTATGTTCATATTGAAATGACGCAACACAACATTCAATATCACAGCATATCGTTTCAATGTGTACTTCAGTCAGTGCATATTTCAATGCCGGCAAATGAAAGAAAGTACAATAAAAGGGACAACAAGTGAATTGCGATATTGGCAATCGGTGCGTGTGTAACAAACGATGCTCAGCACATGAATTCCTTGCTAGCAACGTGACACAAAGTCATTTCATGACAAAGCAATTCAGCTGTTCAGACCTCATTTCCGTTCAACATAAATCTTTTTTCATTCTGACAATTGATTTTTTTAAAAATCAAATTAGAAAATAGTTTTACAATTTACGAATTTTAAGTATTAAGTATTTGTCCGTTGATTCATTTCCCATTTATTGGCGCTGGTTTTTATTCTATTTTACTTAAACGGAAATTTACTTCCGTTTGCTAATAATAAAAGACGTTTATAAAATTGTGCACGAACCTCAAGTAAAAGGGTAGCTCATTTGTAAGTATGAATTTTCAGCACCATTTTTCGAATCGCTCAAATGTTCTACTATTTAAACGCAATTGAATAGAAAAACAAAGTAAAAACGCTCAGTTAATCGCTATTTCATATTAATATTTGGTACTAAGAGACAATGGCAAGTTATGTGTGAGACGTAAAAAAATTAATTGTTTCGGAAATGTTTCGAGTGAAACAGTTAGGTGATTGGCAGTGGTATGTTTGTTGATGTTAGTGGAATGCCATTTTTTTTAAGTTTTGGTACGAATACAAAGAAAATTGTCGACTTTGACTTGAAACAAGTGAAATCCGTGCCGAAACAAATTTGATGTTTTACGCATTTTAACAATTGTTAACTAACAATTAGCTAAGAACGAAATAATGGAATTTAATATTTGAATCGATGAGAAATTGCTTTGCTGTGTATACTTAAAATAGATTTTTTTTTACATCTTTTGTAGGTGCTGTCAAATGGACGAAATCTTAAATCATTTTACAATCGATGGCCTAAAATTAATTGAAGATTGCCATAAAGATACAGAGAACATTTTAAAACAATTGGTCGCTCGTGTAGTTAAATTACTTGACGATAAAGAAAAAAGCCTACGCGAATTTGAAAAACGGTGCGAATCAATGTTTATTACCCAACATTTTGACAATAATTTATTACAAAATTGATATTTTTTAAGGGAATCTGCATCGTCAGTGGCATGAATTCAGTAAAAATCCTAATTTAATTAATTTGATGTTTTCAGATTACGTGAAATAGCCAGCAACACAACAGTACCTTTCTGCATGTGTCAACTTCCATCAAGCACCTGCATTGCTATCAATCAACCGCCAACAACGGACGTCGAAAATATACAATCGTCTGAATTGACTTCTGTTTCCGGTAAGTTTTTCGATACCTTAATGTCACTTGCTCAATTCAAGGGTCAAATTGCTCACGATATTTATTTTTGGCGATTTTAGCGAATACAAATTCAACTGAATCAAGTACTAATAGCAGAACATCTGGACATTCGAATGAGAACACAAATGGTCCCGAACAAAATCCAGCGGCAAAGAAAAAAAAGGGTCGTCCACAAATAAAAAAACAAGACAATTTGGAGCCTGTCCCCGGTAAGTTCTTCGATAGCTTAATGTCACGTACTCACAAGCATGAACTTATGGTTTAATATTCGGTATTTTCAGGGACATCCAATTCGATTAAAACAAATAAGCCTAGTCCCAGGAGTCGTTCGGCATCTACAAAAAGAACGAAAAAAATGCCAGACTCCGAAGATACAACTCCAGCGCCAAAAAAGCAAAAACACCAATCAAATACCAGTAAGTATACCATTGACTCAATACTAATTTGTGCACAACACCATAGAATGGTCATCATTTGTGAAACTAAAATATTGGTTGATTTCTTTAGATAATGACGTTGAAGCGAATGACAATATCGTGGTTGCATCAGTTCCTACACCAGATAATGCATCGGCAGCTGCAGAAATTGATGGGCCTGGCGAATGTCGCACGTGTGGTGCCCGCGTCCCCAAACTCAACGAACACATGGGGACGCACGGAATCGAACAGGATCAACTAGAAAGACTTTTTGAATAGTTTATTTCATTTAATTATCTTTTACTTTTATTTAATTTATGCTCAAAGCCAGAAAAAAAGTGCTAGAACAAATGAACAATGTCATTAAAAAGGAAACAAACATGAATAAAGTGGGGACGAATGCCCAAACTGTGTGGCTGAATGATTATCTTTTATTGAAATGTGACGCTTTTTACTTTTGATTGAATGTAACAGGTAACAAGTTGGTATTTTTTGGCATGTCCATTGTCCATTGTCCAAATTACACACGAATTGAACATTCGCTCATCAATCCAGGCCAAGTGCAGCAAGTTGATTTGATTTAGATATGATACAAATTTCTTTAGTCCTGAAACAAATCATCGAAACGTCAAGAAGTTCTGTCGTCCTCAAGCTGAAAAATCATAAGACTTACAATCGTTCCGCAATATTCAGTCGTTCAATCATTGTGTTTGGATTGACCGGAATCGACAAAGCATGTGATCTCATTTCACCGAATATGTTACCAATGCCATCAATATTGCCTCGAATGATGGTGTCGATCTCATTAATCCACTCTTAGTTGGTCATCTTATTCTAAAAACATTCAATTGATTCGATATTCGACTGGATTTTGTTCTTTTCCTACACTTCTTCTTACCCTAATGATATTCACATTAATTCAGCTCTTTTCCCAAAAAGAAAAACAAAATCACCAAATATTTTCTTACGTTGCTCAATTCAATCTCCCCCTTTAGCATTGAACTGAGTAGCCAATTTGTTGATTTTGCTTTGAAATGTGAACGTCAAATCATTTGCTGTCAACTCAATTGAAAAAAAAAAATAATGGACTTTCGAGAGAGTTTCCCATTTGAATTGTAGAGGGAGCTTATTTCGGAAAAGAATGCCTTAGCTTCACCCCATGGTTACACTATCTGATGATTGAAATAAATAAGAGCAATGGTTTAATGTTGTAAAAATTCTGTTCATGAATTTATTAATAAACGTTCCATTTTGAATGTTTGACATGTTATTGGTTTTTGGTTTCACTATTTTTAGTGAAAAATCAGTCAACTGATTTAGTTAAATTCTATTGTCATTTAAAGTGAAATGGACTTGAGTGGACTAATTGATTCGATATTTTTCAAATGTTTTCAATTTTCAATGTCAAATCAATGTTAACCTGTTGACTGTTGACTGTTCAACTTAAAAAAAAAAAACATTTCCGTTTCAGGTATTTACTTAAATTTATAAAAGAATCTCCTCAATAAATCATTTAATGAACATCATGTTCATTTGGGAAACAAATTAAACGATTTTTCGTGGTGAAAATGGACTTGATTCATGTAGTCCTACTACACAATAAAAAGATAATTTGCTTCTCAAAGTTGAGATTTTTGTGTGTAAAATGAATCAGAAGCCTTCAAGGTCAACACTTAGCGGATCGTGCGGCTCTTCAATTTGCTGTTCAATCTGTAAAAAAAAGAGTTTATTGAATTAATTTCAATGGCATTTGACTGGTTTCAACTAAAGAAGCATTTACATCGCTTTGGATGCGTTGCGGTTGTCCATTTTCGGTAGCATCGTCCATGAGATCAGCTATTAGCCCGTGCATATGAATCCGATTCTGTAATGGAATCAAGTCACAAATCAGAGTCCATAGAAACAAAATGCTACTTTGTTGTGTATAATCATGTGAATACATTGACCAATGAGATAACAATATCACATTGAATTTACCTCATTTTCAAGCTGCTCTGCAGCATGATTTGAAGATCGCTGGACACGTTCATCACTTCGAACCCTGAAACAAGCAAATATATATTTAAAAGATGGCTGAATTCCAATGGCTTGAAGCTAATCAAATGTAGCAAATTGAATGAAAAGGAATGAACTAACTCTTACCAAGAAGCATCTAGGCATTCTTTACACATCGTTATATTCAATTGATGTAAAATTTCGTTGTGACAATTCCAACACCATTTTTTGGTCTTTGTATCTTCAATCGCCTTTTTGATCCGTTCATCTTGTTCCTTCTTCAATTTCAGCATGTCTTCAGATTGCTGCTCAAAAGTCGCTTTCAGTTCACGATGTTCCTTTTCCAAGTGTTCAATCATCGCTATGGACCGTTTTTGCAATTCGATATGCATTTGTTCTTTTTTATGCGCTTCATTCTCAAGCAATTTGATTTTCTGCTGCCATTTTTCAATTGAGCTATGAAGCACATGAAACGCTCCTTCCCAATCATCTTCGTTTGTTTGAACAATATTATCGGATGAATTCGAGTGTTCACCATCTTCGATTGGATTTGAACTAACCATCACATCACCAGCAAGAGTTTGTGTTTGGTCATTGTTTTCAGCATTAAATGCATCATTTTGATTTAGACCACTCGATGTTTTTTGACCACTTGACTCAATGTCACGGAAATTTGGTTCCATGGCCATGTTCTGAGTGCTTTTTTCAACCGTTTTCATTGATTCAACTGTATTCAGACTTTGGCTTGACATATCGACCACTTTTTGACCAGAGTCCACATTAGTTTCAGTGATATTACCAATGACATGTTCATTCAACACATCTACCTCTGCCACATTTACCCACTCTATTGGCTGTTGCTGAAGAACTGCATTTTGTTGCAAAGGTGCTTCAGGTGGTGTTGTTATCATTGGCTTGATATCATAATCATCATCATCACTTGAAATTTCCAACACATCAAAAATGTTTTCGTGCTCATCTGTTAAACCAGTGGAATGGTGTGTGTCTTCTGTTTGTGGGGCTGAACTGGCTACCTTTGGGCTATTAATCATCTCGCCATCTTCAGAAATGTTTTCAATACGATTTGCATCAAGCATCGTGTTTGACATTTCAAATGTGTCTTCATCTACATGGTCTGTTGATAGACGAGTGTGATGAGACTTGATTGAGGTTTCGCCAGGTGATCTGTTGTCCATAGAATTAGTGTCACTTGATTTTGTGTTCATGTGAGATTCAGAGCTTGATTTCTTGTCACTTTCTAGGCCATTTGTGTTATTTGCTGTCATTTTATCGTTGGCATATTGATGAACAATTGTAACATTTTCCTTTGTCAACATGTGATCACAATTGTCAAGCACGACAAATGGATTCGAACTCCTGTTAGGTGTTGGCGTGGGATTTGATACGGCCAATGGAGTTTTCACGGCTGTTGATGTTGATGGTTGATGGGTTTTCGGTGTACTTTTTGGTTTTGGTTTTGGTTTTGGTTTTGGTTTTGGTTGCGGCGATTGAAATGAGAAGGAAGCTCGACGACAAACGGATTTATTCAAAAAGGCTGGTTTCGATACCAATTTAAAATTCGATGGCAATCGCATGTCACCAGTTATCATGTTTTTCAGGTGCTGTGCAATTTTGGATTCATTGAATGATGTCATCGGGTCCGCTTTGATAAAATCACATGAAAACCTGTTCGAAATGTTGGTAATGTACGTTTCCACTTCCTATCAGATGATGATTAATGATTTCGATAAATGTTAGCTAACTAGTTGCCATTAATCTGTGATGTGATAAACATATTACCTTTGACATAGCCATCAGTTTCAATTGGTTCTTTTCATCCGACTTTTGGTTTGGATTTTCTTCGGAGTAGAGGTAACAATCGGTTGGTGATATTTTGGCCATTTCATGATCACCGAAGAATCGCACATCAATCCGTTTTGTGGATGTGTTTGTCGCCAAAACTTTGGCTGGCGCATAATTATAATGCGAATTTACTCGAGCCCAGACCAAAAGATGTGGTGGATTGCATACATCCGTAAACCAATCGGTTTTTGTGTTGGAACGTTGGTAGCATTCGCTACATATTTCGATGTCATACATTTCCTTCGTGCAAAGCCATTCCATTCGCTTGACGATTGGCATGTCATATGGGTTGGCTGAAAAAAAAGAGTTAAGTACAAAATCATGAATGGAATACAAAGGATTCTGACTAAAGTAAATTTGTTATGGTCGTTGCGATTGGCAAGTGTTTGGACCTAAACACGGGACCGTATCAATAGATTACCTGCGATGGTGACATTGTGTTGAATCCATTTGATGTCATTCAAAAAATCGACGGTTGACACGTATCCGGAATTATTAACCTTTTTTGCGATATCGTCTAAGCTTAACACATTCACAATGCGCGGCTTCAATTTATTCTTGTAGTTTTTGAAGTAGTCTTTGTTGAAGATAACGAACTAAAACCAAATACAATTAAAAAAAAAAAAAAATCAAATGTTAATGATTATGTATTGGCAACTTGACATAATTGGTCGGTAAATTATCCCAAATATTATTAGAATTGTTTGTGGGCCACCCTTGTTTACCTCGTCATCTTCGAGTAACCGTTTGACAGCATATTTCAATAGCCCATTGAATTGATCCAACCGTGAATACTTTGTGGCGGTTTGTGAATTGGCCAATTCCGATTTTGTACACGCTTCACATCGATACATGTGTGTTTTTGCCTTTGATCCGATACATTGTTCATGCAACGACCGAATACATGTTGAGCATGGTACATTTGCGTCTGCTTGATGACATAACCAGCAATAAGAATCTTTGATATTGACTTTCTTTGCTGCAACAGATCCACCTGAATCGGATTGTCGTTGACTGTCATGCAACCTCTTCGTTGCCATGTTTGACAAACTATCAATCTAAAAATGAATTAATTCATTTTTATCAAAAAGAGTTTCAACCATGGCAAATGGACATGGTTCTAATTATAACCTATACCAAAAGGACCTTCACCTAATTCATGAACTTATTCAATTGTTAGTCAAATATATGCAAAATTAGACCAACAATAATAAATTGAATTACATTCGTAATCCTGACTTTTCCGCACTGATGGAATTTGATTTTTCTCTTGAACAATTTCATTCATCGACCAGTCAGATAGGAGGGAAAGTATTGGTTCTGCCATGAAAACGGGCAAAATGTTCTTTTTTATACGATGTACTGTATTTGGGCAGGGTATGTGCACTTTAGTGCACGTCAGTCTGAAATGTCTACTGTAATTGCGCTAATTTTCAACACTGTAATGACACATTTCCCCTATTTTCATAATTAGCATTACTTTACATAATAAGCGTACGCGCATAATGTTAAGTAGCGCAAACGCAATGCCGCTTTGCCGCATTGCGCTTGTGCTAATTGCATATAGTGATATGTTTTGAAGAAATTTAATCAATTGTTATCGAACCGCCGTTAAGACCATTAGGCATTTAAGACCATCGTACAATTCATTAAAGTTAAAATATAAAAAGTGCAAAGCTGAGTACCAGATCGATCAATGGATTACAACAAAATAAATCATAAAAACTCGGACATCGACCGTCGTCACATTTATTTAAACACCGAAACCTGCTCCGTTCCCAAATATTCTACATAACATACATTAGTCACTACAACACAAAACATCCTGCATGGGGCAGAAGCTAGCAAAGGCTAGCAAAGGCTAGCAAACATTTCACAACGCTACAGCATTTTTACGCAAATCTTCTACCAATTATTTTCTGTTAGTGTGATGCCTCCTGGTTCCAAAAATGCAATCGATGGATAGACGAGGGAGCTACGGGCTCACAAAGGCCCTCTACCCATGATTTTTTTTCGATGTGACTCACCTTTAACTTTTCGAGTTGAATGAACAAAAATGTGAAAAGTTGTGAAAAAACACTATTTTTCTGATTTGCGAGCCCATAGCTCCTCCATCTGTTTACCGATTTCAAAAAGTGAGCACAAATAATTTGCGGATCGTCTACACCTTTCAAACGCGGGACCACTTTTTAAAATATCTCAAACGGTACTCGACTTAGACGTCGGTGTCATACCCGAAAAATGACTTTTTTCACATTTTGGACTGTAGCTAGGCCCCAATGCTTAAGAAATTCAAAATTTTTTGCATTTTTGGAACCAGGAGGCACCACACCAACAGAAAATATTTGGTAGAAGATTTGCGTAAAAATGCTGTAGCGTTGTGATATGTAAAACATCGAGAGGACTTCAATATCTTTCAAATGACGCAATCAGCATGAATTTTCATTGGAAAATACGATCAGGAGAGTCAAAAATGTGAAAATCGGTTTTGGTATAAAAATGTACTGAAAACCCGACTCACGTGCACTTGAATGCACGCCACTCCGGAACGGCTATACCAATATCGCTCAAATTAAAAAGGAAACATCCGGTAATAATACTGAATAAATTTGCTTTTGTCACTTTGGGATTTGAGACTCGGTTCGAGAGCTATCGTGCTAACGTACAGACTACGACGACAATGAAAACGACAACGACGCCATTTTGCACCGGAGCTACCAGAACCGAACATCCAAAATCGTCATTTACTCATGCAATGTGGAGTTGAATTTTTTCCAATACAGCACATTTCATGTGCGGGAAAGTAATATGAAATTTTGAAATTGAAAATGAATCAAAATCAACATAAATTGGCCCTAGGAAACCTAAACACAGCCGCAAAAAATCAAGTGATGGGTTCATTTTTGGGACCTTGATAGAGCCTAAAGTAATATGAACATAAAATTAAAGACTAATTTGAATTCAGGAAGTTGAATCTTTTGCGTATGGAGCGTATTCAATGAATCATTTGTAGATTTTTGAAGTGCTCTGTTTCGAAATATTTGTAATATCTCAGATTGAGTATCTAGTGAAACCCGCAAAATACTCGAAATATGTGAAATGCTTCACTGAATAAATGAAATCAATTAGTGTCATATGTTAAAAAGCATACATTTGTTATATTTTATGTTTAAATCGAGGTCGATTTGAATAATTTTTTTTTTTCAATATTCTAGAAATGTTCCACAATTTCATAATTTCGCGTAATTACCGTATTTTATTCTCACGTAAATATAAAACAAGCGCTTTGAGTTCGGTTATGTGGTACTGTCAATGGTAAATCAATTGATGCTCCCGTTATGTTTAACAAAACATGTTTGTCATCTCGCAAACTTATCAATCGGTGACACAATAATTGAAACACTATATATTGTTGAACAAAAAAATATTTGCAAATAATTACAATTTCAAAATTTCAATGAATAATTGAAAAATCCAAGAGAATCGCGAATGTAAATGAAATATCCAAAATGGTCAAATTGAAATGAATGATGAAATGCGAGTGTAGAACGGATTTTTAACCAAAGATTCAACAAAAAATTTGTTTCTTGCCAATTATATTTACCAATCTTTTCACTTCACACTTTTGGATTTAAAAAAATCTCTTTTTATTGGCAATATTTATCCATTAAAATGAGCGAATAAATAACAAATAAAAAAAAAAATGAGTAAAACAATATGTCGTTTTGATGTAGCACACGATTGACTGTGCGATAACAGATACGGCTTCAGTGGAAATGCATTTGACGCGCATAAACAAAATAGAATGGGCAATGTGAAAGCTAATCAAAACGAATGCGCCAAAAAACGAATGAAACGACTTGAAAGAGAACGAACGATAGACATGACAAATAGACGCTCAATAGTCATGAGAACGTTCAATTCTAACCAAAGCCACTGAAACTAGAATACAACAAAACGCCGACAGCAATACATAGACAAATCACAGCATTCTATATCAAACCACAAGTCAATATAGCGCGTTCATTGTCGACACACAAACATTAATACAGTGGACATTTGTTTCTTGTTCACTGTTGATTTCATAGAATTTTCAATACTTTTTTTTTATTGTCTATTGAAGGGTTTTCTGAAAGAATGTTTGTCGTTCAATGTTCACTAAATTTTAAACAAGGCACCCAAATACTGACCGTTTTATTGTTCAATACGAAATAACAGCTCTTCACAATCGCTTGACAATTTTGAACTAAATAAATATCAATTTTAATCGAGAAACCATATAAATTTTTGGGATATTTAAACTAATTAGTTTAAAAACAATTAAAATCATAAATTGGTTTAGGTCCATCGACATTTTTTTCAATTTTACTACAGAATTATGATATTTAAAAGATTTAAATGAATTGGAAGTCTAAATCTCCTCAAAACTGGCATCAGAGTCATTGTCAGTTCTTTTAAGATCATCTAAGTTTTCGCAGAAAAATGTTATTGCGGATGATCTGGCTGCTGGACGTGCCTCAATTTCGATACATGGGTTTGAATCCGATAGCACCTCAATCATCGGCCTTGGTTTGTCATACGTTGCATTTCTTTTATTTTTCTCATCTTCTCTTGCCGTATTCAAGCAAATGTTAAGGATGTTCCTTGAGCTCAAATCGATGACACCTTCAACTGCAGTGTTTGATGAACTTTTGAGTTTTGAAGGAATTGTGTTGTTTTCTCTTATTTCCAAATCTTGACTTGAAATAATATCGTTCAAATTATCCAAAAGATCATTTTTCGGTAATGACTCAGTTTGCTCTGTTATTATGTCGATTGGACATTGTCCAACTTGAATGTCAGAGTTTTCGATAACAGAAGAGGATATTGCTTGCACTAAAGGTTCATTTGGAGTTGACTGCTCGTTCAGAAGGTCGACTGGAGCTTCTTCGATCAATGTATTTATCACCTTCGGTTGTTGGGGACTATCTATACATTCTTCTTTATCGCTCAGGTTCATCGATTCAGGATCAGTGGAACGACTTTCTAAATACTTTTGTCGGAGTCGTAAGGTAGCTGAAATTAAACAAAACATATGAAAATTTGACTCGTAATCAAGCATAAACAGATTTATTGTAAAATCAGTTTCGATTTTGCTGTTTGAGTTTATGCCAATTTTTTTTCATGCCATTTCAATTGACATCGTACGAAATGTGTAATCGGAATCGATCGCAATCGTAGCATTTGTTTACGTGATTCGTAAAACGCTTTGGTTTTTTTTTGCCACATTTCGCACGTATTTGAATTTATTTCCATTGGTCAGCACACACAAATGCATGGAGAAACAACACAAACAGATTCAAAGCATATTTAAATTACCTCGCACGCTATCCATTATTTTTTGCTGTTGAGCAGCGTTCCATTTTAAATGCTCTCGTTTCTCTTCCTCATATCCGCCACGTTTCCTATTGCAAAATCACACAAAATTGTATCAAATTGGTGAATTGATGAATAAAATATTTGTGGAATATGGAATGTACCATGCTTCAGCACAGGCTCGGTCCTTGTCAAATACCGGTCGACTATCCAAATAGGTTAAATTTTTCTGCAATTGAATTTAATCATTTCATGTTTGTATATAAAACCAAATTGAGCTCTTTTGAATAAAATTTCACTAAGAAATTAAGCTTAGTTCCAGAAGTAATCATCAGGATAAGTTCCTAACAATTTCATTGGGTCTTTAGCTTGAATTGTAGTGAAAAATATTACAATTTTTCTCTAAATGTCTTTGAATGGGTTTCAAAAACACCCGGACAAATTATTAAAATCCACTTACACATTCAATAGTCAATGTCTTTCGATACGAAGGAATTTCGCTGATGACTGGGTTGCCAGTTAACGTTAGCACTCTTAGTTCGGGCATTTGTGACAATATTTTTACAATCAAAATGTCATTGATGCGATTGTGTGACAAATCCAAAACTGATAATGTCTTACATTCGACTAACTCTTGCAAACCGTCGATGGAGCTCAATGAATTGTGCGACAGATTCAATGTGTTTAATTGCGGTAATATCGTTGAATTACAATTTTCAATGCTCTTGATGTAGTTATGCGATAAATTCAATGTATCGAGCTCAGCACAATTATCCAAATTTTCAATTTTCTAAATGAATTTAAAAAATCTTCACATCAAATTTATGTTGCAATAAATCAACAAACGGGTCACTTTGAAACGGTTAAACTCACACGAATGAAATTATTGTGCAAATACAAACAACGCAGTTGGGTTTGATTCTCTAGTCCAGATATTTGGGATATTGCATTGCATTCCAACCATAAGCACTTCAATCCGGAATATTCTTCTAGGTTTTCAATAGTTTGATAGCCTGAAATTTAATGAAGTGATTGAAATGTAACATTTCAACAAGATAGACTAAATTTCAAAGAGAAATGAACGAACCAAGTTTTAAATAGGAATATTATTGGCACAAATCGTATGAATATTTCAAAGACAATTTTGAAATCTGACTTGAACTGCTCAATTTGAAAGATTTAAATGCCAAAATAGTGGAATTTATGATTAATTTCCAATAAAACCATGTTTTTAGCCAAAAGTCAGATAAAAATTGAATTCTAAATAAATCTACACCATAATCTTCCTGAAGTTTGGCTCGAATATGCCTTGCCTTACCTTGATAGTGCAAGTAGAGAACGTCATTTAGTTTTGGTGTTAAATAAAGTTTATTCTTCTTGCACGAATTGATTATGTTCTCTTTTGTCATGCTGTTGAATAACAAAATGAATGAATTTTCATTTTAAAAAAACCGAAAATAAAATGACATCGATTGTGAAAATGACACAATTTAGACACACACGAATTACCTTGTCCGTTGTTTTAATTCATCATCGTTATGTTTTTCGGCCATATTTCTCAGCGGTGCGAAAGTTTGGTGCGCCTGTTTGTTGATTTAGGCTATGACTGCTTGATTAGCTATGTATCAATTTTGGATTACTTGAGATGTGTTACCTTTGTCCTGTCAGCACAATACAAAATTACAAATGAAAAGGAGTGGTGGCTTATTCTTATCGCATTTATCGATTTAATAATGTGGTTTCCAAAGCAGACCGTACACGTGAATCCAATATTCAGGCCAAATTATGTCAAAATTCGAATGATTTTTTTTTCAATCGTTTCGATGTTGTCATGGAAACAAATTGGAAAATGGTGTATAGATGTGGATTTTAGTAAGCTATACATAATGTAAACAAATGTCAATTGTTTGAAGTGGAATTTGACATCGGCGAAATTTGCAAATAGTTTCCATTTTGTATTAAAACCAAATGAATTTTTCTATGTTAAAATGTATTCGAGGATTCGGGTGAATCTCTATCGCGATGAAACTCCAGAATATTTGCATGAATTCAGTTTAATTGTTTCATTCGATGTAAATGTTTCATGATCAAGATAGGTCTATGTGGTGCTGGTCTATGGAGCCTCCAATATTTTATTTCAAATGGCGACAAACCGCTCAATATATTCAGGAAATTAACTAAAAAGTAGTTTAATTGATTTGATTACAGCGAATTTGCTTTGTTGCTATATAAACAATCTGCAGGTGTCTACGCCGTTAAATACGTTAAGAATAATAAAAATCATGAGTTAAATATTGCGTGTGTCAATGGTCTGAATCATGGTTATAAAAAACTAAAGCAAATTATGTGTTCATTTGATCAGAGACAACGCAACAGAGTCAAAGGTGCAATCGAACGTGCACAACAATGTTATTACACATGCTATCACCACTTTCCATGAAAGATACATGTTTCACCCGTAAAAATCGACCTTGATTTTGTCATACTTACCGTTCATCGTAATGTGTTTGAAAATCGTCTTGCCAATCCAGCTACAAATCAAATTTTAAATTTGTAGCTAACGGACAGTTTCTTTTGTACATCGTTTGAATACCAAATGGAATTGTATTGAATTCGTGAATGAAATCAATTGGTCATACAGCAGCAATAGCATGATGCAAGTAAAAATCATTGCAATACCAACAATCAAATCCAATGAAATCGAAATCGATGCGAATGGACAGAAGCAACTGGTTTTATTATTCCAAACGCGCATCAAGCATCGTGCGATTATTTCATTCCACACATGTCGTGCGTGTTTTGTTAAGTTTGGTTGGGCTAAATTTTGGTTAAAATTCAATAACTGGGTGTTTAGTATAAAAGCACGGTTTCAACGTTCAATTGGCATCAAATCGTTTTCAACGTTTCAACAGTAAATATCAAAAAAAACAAACATTCAATCAAGTAAAATGGCATTCTCAAACATTGTAAGTGTTTTTTTTTTAAATACAAAGAAAGATAAATATTTATTTGATAAATACATTTGGAAAGACTAAATCAAATTGTAAACATTTTCAGATCTTCGTTGTTATGGCTATGTTGGTGTCAGCTGCATTCGGTGGAATTTTGCCATATGCAACATCATTTAACGCACACAGCATTAATCATGCAATCGCCACGCCATTGGCGGCTGCAGCTCCAGCACCACTTGTAGCAGCAGCACCTGCATCTTACGTAGCATCACCTTACGTAGCATCGCCATATGTAGCATCACCATATGCGGCTCCATTGTCTGCCGCATATGCTTATCCATCCGCATATTCATACCCATACTTGTACTAAGGAAACAATAACACGTCAATAATTAGTTATACTCAATAACGCAGAGTGTGTGCACTTTATATGAGTCGGAAATCAATAAATCATTAAATTTGCTTCGGAAAGTCAATTTTGAAGAGTTTTTCATTTTTTTCCTCAATTCAGATATTTTCAGGCGTTAAAAAAAACATGCTCTGGGTTATACACAACATATTAAACAATTCACATATACAACTGATGGTTGTCAATTTATTGTCAATGTGCTCTTTTTGAGTGATTGATATAATGGCTATAGGCTTAAATGCTGATTAAAACAAATTCAGTTGAATAATCCATCAATTTTATTGGTTTCTAAACAAATTCAATGTTTTTCGACAAAAAATTAAGTAACGAAAATAAATTCAGACAAATTTCAAGAATTAGAGTCAAAATATTTGAAAGATGTTTGCATGTTTCTTTGACTCCTCCATCCTCGACTTCACTGAGTAGTGATCATTGAGTAGTTTTTCGTTCGAAAGTCAATTCATTCTCACTGTGAGTCACATTCCAACTCGAATCCATCATTTCGCTTAAGGCACTTAAATTGAACAGTCCAAAATATTTGATGCGAAGTTTCTTCAGTAACTTGCAATCTGACAGAAAGTGAGCCAATCCACTGGATGAAACAGCAGCAATAATATCGACTTCAGTCAATTTAACCAGCTTCTTTGCAAGTGCGCCCAATTCATCATCAGTAATCTCTGGAATGAGAATCGAGATCAATCGAAGTTTCGTGACGTTTTGTTGTTCCATTGCAAAATTGATCCATTCAACACCAAGGCAGTCGGCACTCACTTGTAATTCTGTGAGCTGCTCACATTTGAATGGTATTTTGTTGGGTAGAATTCCAAACAGTCCCGTTGAAACAGACAGTTTTTTGAGACTTTTGAACACAATCAAATCGTCCGATTCATTTTCAAGATGAAAATCCCATAAATAAAGCCGCTTCAAACGTGGCAAACATTCACTGATGAAGTACAAAAGACTCATCTTCATTCCACCGCTCAATGACAGTGTTTGTAGCTGTGGCACTGATTCAAGCATCGCTTTAATATTTGCCGTTGACAAACATTCCTCATTGATGTCCATTGCTAAATAGCTCAAATGCGGAAAATTGCTCACGATTTGCACACATCGATCGGAATGAAGCAGTTCCAGTGTTTCTAATTTTGGAAACCATTTCTTCAAATCCATGCATTTTCCCAGGCGACTGCAGCTGATTTTAAGACTCTTGACACTTTCAAAGGCGCTTTCAATGTCATCAAACATTTGACTGTCACAGTTTTCCAGTTGAAGGCTGTGCACATTTTGCGTGCATTTTTGATTGATTAGACTTTTGACGCCGATCCAGTCTCCTTGCAATTTCACATTACTGAAATTGGTGAGCATCAAGTTTTTGATTACGTCACCAAAGCTACGCAACATCTTTGCACAGAGTGAAGCTGTGCCAATGGTGATCGTTGAGTCTCGAATCTCAATTGAACGGAGAATTTCATGTCCACATAACTTGAGCTCAAACTTTGAGTAACGTCGTGAAAACACGAATCGAGCCGCTTCCATTGTGTTTGTGGTCAAATCGGCAATACAGCAGACGCTCGGAAATTAGAACCAATTGGTTTTTCAGCTGGTTCTAATTTTCGAAAGGTTCTAATTTCGGAGCGTATTTTGAAAATCGATTTTTCATGTCAAAATGGAGAAAATCAACACATATGTCATATCAGTTGAAATATCTTTGGTTTTTATTGATATATGAATGGAATTTTATAATAGAATCAGTAATAAAATGATTTATTTGTCAGGTGACTCATTTTTCCGTCATGAAATCAGTTATTGAGCTTTGTTTTTTCGTTTTATTCAAATGAGAAACAACTATATCAGAGCGAACAGCCAGTAAATTAGACATATGTTTGGTTGAGAGTAGACATGTTTGTCCGCACCATTTGAGCAAATTGTTAACACTTTCAATCGCTGATGAATATGAAATCTGTGGCTCGTTGATCTCACCATTCATTTCGACGTCATTGTCCGAATCATCGACATCAGCTTCAATACCCGTATCATCAGAATCTTCTTCGAATATGTCATCATTCCATTCATCTATATCACCTGCTGCTATACTGTTGTTTGGAGCAATTTTCGATAAAAGCATTTGAGTTTGTTGGAGAATTTCCATGTAATCGCAATCTTGCTGAACCAATTCAGATAACGGTAAATCGTCCTCCTCATCGAATTGACTTGAATCCCAATTCATTATTTTGTTCCACGATTTTGCAATGACACTTTGAGATAGTTCATCCCAAGCTTGTTTCAGCAATACAATAGCATCCGAAATTTTGTGTTGTTTTAGATATTCATGCACATCAACATCATCTTGTGCAACCAAATGACTCAATAATTTATTTCGATATATTAATTTGGTCATTTTTATTGGATTTTGATCCATTGGTTGGATTGCAGCGGTTACATTTGGTGGCAACAAGAATGCAACGATATTACCATCTTCACTGTGTAGTTCTTCAATCGGTGCATGTGCAGAACAATTGTCAATGACTAAGATAGCTTTCGGTGGCAAATTATTCTCTTTCGAAAAACGACAAACCTATACGAATAAAAAAGAATGAACATTGGTCGAAAAAGTTATTTTACTTTTGAGGATTTAACACTGCTTACTTCTTCGATAAATATTTTGTGAAACCAATTGTGGAATATTCGCGATGTCATCCATGCTGCTTTCGAGTTGTCATAGTGAAGTGGATTATGAAAATCTCGGAAGCACCTTGGGTTCTTTGCCTTGCCGATGACTAACGGTCTCAATTTATGTGTGCCATCACAATTCGTTCCGAGTAAGATTGAAATTCGCTCTTTCTGAATCTTCCGACCGGGTGCGTTTTTCTCACATGCGGCAACATATGTTTTGTCAGGCAAACAACGGAAAAACAATCCACTTTCGTCTGCATTATAAATTTGTGCATTGGTCAGCCCCATTTCGGCAATTTTGGCACGAAATCGATGTATGTATGGTGTAATCAACTCAATGTCACTTGAAAGTATTTCACCACATATCTTCAAGAAACGGATACCAAATCTGCGTTTGAATTTTCCAAACCAGCCATCACTTGCAACGAAATTACTTGATGTTTTTTCTGGGTACATCGATTCAAACAGTTGTTTGGCCTTCGCTTTCATTATTGGACCACTGATTGTACATTTTCTGTCGCGTTGCTTCAAAAACCATTCATATAATTGATTCTCCATTTCCGGATACTCGGACTTGTGCAATGTTTTTTTCTTGGCGAATTGGAATGTATTCGAAACTGCAGCCACAATGTCTTCTCTTTGTGATTTGATGTACGATATAGAAGATTTGGAGACACCATAATCAATAGCTAAACGATTCGCTTTCACACCTTTATCAAGTTTTCCTAAAATATCTGTTTTTTGTTCTAACGTCAACGTTGTTTTTTTACGTTTTTTGTCATTATTTGCCGACATTTTTTGATGATAATATTAAAAATAAACAAAAAAAACGAAACAATCAAAAAACAAAATATAGCGCATTGAAACCAATTCCGTGAAGCACTTGTTCGAATACTAGCGACATTCGATATGACTGAGATTTCAATGGATACTCGGTTTAGTTTCCATTTATGCACAGCAAATAGAATAACATGCATGAACACTGCTTGTGTTGCAACGGTAAATGCGCCGCTTCACTCTTCATGTCTTTTAAATGTAAACAAATGAACTAGAATACTAAAAAATCGAATGCAAAACGGATTGTGGTGTTCGTTTTCGAGCGAATAAATGAAAGAAAAGAAGAAAAAAAATCCGCTCGGAAATTAGAACTTTTTGGTTCTAATTTCAGAACGTACAATGTATCGACGAAGCTGGTTCTAATTTCTGGACGGTTCTAATTTGTGAACGTTCTAATTTCCGAGCGTCTGCTGTATTAAGCAAATCGATAAAGTGCAGAAACTCGAAAATCTTTTCGAGACAATCGATGTTCAGATCCGTGAATTTGAGTTGCATTGGTTTGGCGTTGAGGGCACTTTTTTTTGCTTTTGCTTGATCGGTGTCATCATTTTCTCGTCGTCGTTTCCGTAACGCAACGTGTGATGTCAATGTTGATTCAGCATTTGGTTGAAGAATTGCTTTGCCAGCAGCCGTCACAACCGCTTGATCGTCCATGTCCATTGTGTCGTACGTGCTGCAAAATAAACAAAATATGTAAATGAAAGTCTTTGTCTAAGCAATTTACGATTACAGGAAACAAAACAACGAACAGTTGTGTTGTTTTCGTTCATTGTTGTGTTGTTTTCGTGGAACTTCAAATGAAAACTACTAATCTTAGCCAATGTTCACTTGCTAGCTTGTTTCAATCAACAGAATTAAGAATATGAAATTGTTAAATTATTGAATATTTGAAAAAGACCTTCCGATATTAACAATCCAATGAACTAAGAAACGACAATTATCTAATGAGACTAATCTGTTCAATTCAATATTGAATCTTCATTTCGTATTAATTAATAAGAGAACAATAAAACAAATGTACAATTTTGAGGTAAACTTTGGTTTTTCATTGGCTGAAAGAACAGTCGATCAATTGGAACTCGAATCGAAACCACTTCAACTGTTTGTCATTCATTTTGGAATTGCATTTATAAGAAAATGTAAAAATAATGCAAACTCACCGGTGGTTTTAGAATTTCAGAATATTTTCTTGGTGGTTTGACTTCTGCTGGTCACAAGAAATCAATCGGATTCAGCAAAGGGTCATCTAAATTCCTTCTTTTCAGGCAATGTATTAACAATCAACAAGTTTTGGTCGATTTATTTGTTGGATTTCAGCTGAGAGTAGTGTTCCGCAAGTCAAATCTCACAAGCGACTGAATGTAGTCTTTGACATTTGGTGATCTGTATGAAAATATGAAACTGTTTGAACCACACTAAATATATAGCCAAATGACACCCTTCAACACGAATAAAAAAACTTTTCCACAGATACCAATGCAGTGTAAGTTGATGCCTATCATGAAATGATGTGTTGGATGTTGATGTATTCGAAGCATGCAAATAACAGCTTGAGGCAGTTCAATCGAAACCAATACGAATGCAAATTATCTCAGCTTTGTATTCATCTTTTCATACGAAGGGAAACGTCACATTTCTGTTTAAATGGGAAGATATCGGGTGCGTTCTGTGCATTGATTTTGAATGCATCCAGAGGATATATTCACTCGAGAAAAAGACATAGCTCTCATTGACTTGAGTGAAATTGTGTGATTTTTTGGAACCATTTGCTCAAGATATCGATTGCGATGAATGTTAACTTTATTATTGTCTTGTACAAACTATGCGAAAGCAATTGTCTTTATATTATGATACTATTTGTGATTCTGTGAAACAGAATAATGTCATTTTCCACAGAAATCGAGACAAAGTATACCTTGTATACAAAGTCACACACACACACAAATAAACACACAAACATATCGGGTCAACCGATTACGATGGCTGGGCACTCGTTGGAATGGTATTGAAGAGTACTATCACAGTTGATTGGTCACTCAACAACAGTGGTCAAGATAACCACCCGGGAGATATGCTACATAATCTAAAAAGAATACCGTGCAGCATGAAAATTTGTTTTGGAAAAAAAGCATCATAATTTTGGAATTGTGTTTTTACTAAAAGCAGTTTTCTTGTCGTGCAGTTCGCATGGCAAAAACCGATTTTTATGTTGCGTCTTTTCTTGCACAGATTTCATGTTGCATTTTCTCGAAATATTTTTCATGTTGCACTTCAGCTTGGGTGATCCTATTCTCTCATTTCCATTCTCAGCCATTCATATAGTGTTGCACTCAAAAAGTGAATTTTTTGGTGCGCCACTGGGAGAACTGTTGTTTCCCGTGATAATATTATAGGAATATTTCAACGGCAACATTTTTATTTTTCTGTTAATTAGTGGTTTTTCGCTCAAAAGAATTTCCGTTAATTAAAGGTTTTACTGTAAATGAAAATCACACTCCAATTTTGTTATTATTTATTTTGAATATATTCAAATCAGTAAATTTTCGATCCTCAACTAAACCAACGACCAACTCAATTCAGTTCAAATACAAGCTAGAGCTTACTGTTTCACATTTAGTATCACAAATAGTATCATAATGACAACTGCTTTCGCATACTTTGTACAAGACAATAATAAAGTTAACATCCATCGCAATCGTTCATCGGTAGAAAGTGTTTCGATTCTCTTCGGTGCAATTTGGTTTTATATTAAATAAACGTCTATTTCAGGTCATCTTAGTCTTTAGAGCGATAAATAGGTGAGTGCGTGTAAGAACATCAATCAATTCGAAGCAGTGTAGCGGCGACAGGTGAGATAATACTCTATCTGGCACACTGGTGGGGTGATACGATTGGGTATCCGCACCTCGCTGAATACAGTATTATTTATTTTTTTAAATTATTAAACAAATATTTAAGCGTGAAGATGTTAATAAACATTCCTTTTATGTTCCGTTTTCAACATTTCCATACCCTTCTAAGGGGTAATTTTGAACATCAAAAATATAGGTGTTCAATCGCATGATTGTAGTTTTTTCGTATCTTTTTGGGGAGCCAACGGAATAACAAAGAGAAGTTTTCAACTATAAGTCAATGATTTAAGGATTTATCGATAAAAACCTTGATATTCTGCAAATTCGCTTCATATTCGAAGGGTCATATATGTAAACGGTAAGTGCTCAATCGAAGCTCAAGGGGGTGGGGTGTATCTGTGACCTATGTGACCTTGTCAAAAGCTATGAACATTCCGAAAATTGTCGCAAATCTTGTGTCTATGTTTTTTTGGATGGTATTTTTCTCAGCATGTAAAACGAATTGAAATGTAGAGAAAAGAACTGTTCTCGATCGAATTCATTGAAGTAGCTGCAGCGTTAATTGGTTATGGCCAAAAACACTCACGAAATTCCCCTTAAATTTTAAACCAAAAAAAAAGAAAAAAAATCTCCTATGCGCGTTAAAAAATTAATATCAATCATATTTTACAAGAAAAAATAGAATGAAATGAAAAAATAAATAAATAAATATGATAGTGAGAATCGATCTCAGACTCTCATAGTAAAAGATTAGCGTTAAACGATTGAGCCATTGGATTCATTGTTATTGAACGCGAAAGTACGCATTCGTTTTCATTCGCTTGCGAAACGAGAATTTATAGAATCAATTGGATTTGCTGCGAAAATGGCATTTTATGAAGTGTTTGACATTTCTTATTTGTTTTGATGTGTGTTTCACACTTAACCCATTGAAATGTTCAGCAATATTTATAGCATAATGATGCAGCAACATGCGAAACATAAAATTACCACTGCGTAACAATAATAATAAGCGATCCTGTTGATTTAATTAGCACGAATTCGTTGGATTTATTTTCAATTTGATGCTAATTTTTGTATTTTACGGCAAAATTCAATAAATTGATTCTATAAATTTATCGAGGTAATTTATCGAGGTTTGCTACAGAATTCCAATCAGTAATAATGAATTCATTTCATAATTACAAAATACTATTTATTTGCTTTGGGTGTTGTGCGTTTGGCTATCGATATCATTGATAGAGTTCATTTGTATCATGATAAACAATTTAATCAAATCGCCTTCGGCAAATTTGATGAAGACAGGCTTATCGAACTTTATTAGCATATATAACGTGTCTGAGCCACGAAAAATGTTACAGTTTCACTTGAAAATTGTATTACTTGAAATTCATAGCAATCCGAATCATATTTGCAATCGAATATTCAAAATGATGTGTTGGATTTTCATTGTAATTTTAATTTTTCCTGCGAATAACAAATGGGCATTTGGAATCAATAGTAATATAGACCTGAAGGATGACGTAAGTATTTTTTTTTCTTTCTATTAATCTCAAAATAAAAGATTCGAGAGCTTCAGAAACACATTATTTTAGGATTGCTCAGCAGGTTCAATCAGCCCCTTGCTTTTGTATGATTTGATTTCAAAAGCAAAAATTAATGGACAATGTTTGAATGAGGCTAGAAAAGTGTTCAAAGAAAATTACAGTCGACGGAGGTTTCAAATATCTGGGCCAATTTCTGAAAATCAAGCAAATGCAATTGACGAATCAAACCAGCAAATTGTTATTATAACCAATGTGGACGTAGTGAAGAAATGCATTGAGTTTTTTGGACACCTCATAATCAAGCTGGTTATTTCGTTTGAAAATATTGAAGCTGAAATTGGTAAAGAAATTGTTCGAATTATTAATGGAATGGGCCATGATTCATTATCTCATTTTGGAATCGTGAATTGTTATGGTGATGTGCTGGACGAATTGAAAACTACTTTTAGCAACGTGAAAACGCTGCTATTTTCGAGCAGTTCATCGAAAAAGCTTGAAATCAGTGAAAATTCACCCAAATTAACAAAACATTTTCCATGTTTATTAAGCTTATCGATTCAGTACACGAAACCATCGGATTGGGTTATAATTGGCGATGAATTTTCGCGTTTGACAATTTTGGGCGTAGATCTACCTGCAACCAAAGAAGAGGATCGTCTTATCGAGACTAATGTTGTGAATTTTCTAAAAACACATTTGAATATTGAAATTTTATCCATTGAATATGGTACACTCAGTATTTTGAAGGAAGCCAATGATAATTTACTACACCTTAAAAGCCTTGAGCTTCGATCGCTCTCGAATGATTGGAATAATAGCAAACCTGTTCATTTTGGAAATGTAAGACAGCTCACTGTTCATTCGGACCGTAGCCAAACTGAATTCCCTGCATTAGTTGTCTTTGATAAAATCCAAGACCTCAGACTCAACATTTATCCGAAATTTACCGACCAATGGACACAACTCATCAGCCATCAATTGAACAACAAAAATGTTAAGAAATTGATGCTCAATTCTAATATTATAGGAAGAGAACAACTGTTGGCCATCGCCAATTGTCTACCGACATTAAAAACCGCAACAATTGAGTGTTCGTCATATTATTTGGCTGAAGATATCACGAATTTCCTCGATAAATGCAACAACTTGGATACAATACGTATAAAATTCCCAATGATCGATACAGAACAAAATGAACTACGAGCAAAACTTCAATATAAATGGCACTATCGCATGTATTCCGACGATGGAAGGATTCATATGATTCTAGAAAGGTAATTAATTAAATGAGTTTAACGTATACAACGAATGTTAGACAATTCCCAAAAAAGTGAACGCACCGACTATCTTTAAGTCCCGACGTTGATAATGGCATTCAATGTACTCCTTAAGCATCTTTTAGTGAATGGTCTCAAAGCGCTATGCATCAAAAATTCATTCAAGTGATAGTCGAAAGCATCACTCCAAATTTGAAACAAATGTTCGGATCAGAGAGAAATACTACAAATACGCTTCGATTGAAGCAAATTAAGAAGTGTATATTTGCAAGCGTTTACAATAGATAGCATCATTCGAAGCACCACTTCGTCCGCACACTGACAGCATGTAAACTATTAGAATGCAAATGATCACAAATAAGTCGTATACAAATGCAAGTGGACAAATAGTTTTTTGTCACTAGTTTATGAATTTGAATAATCCGGAAGTGTTTGTTTAACGCATGTAAGATCATTTATTCAACTTTATTTCATTGCTTTTCAAGAATTGAAGATGACAAAAGTGGGGCTAAGACATTAATGACTTTCACTATGCTAAACATTTGCCTGCTCTTGCTGATGCATTTTCTGTTGAACCAACTGGGACATATCTTTAACTAATGAAATGGAAACTTTCGGAGGCGAACTATTCTAAAAAATGCTTTCACATTCATTTGAATGGACATTGGACAGTCATCAATAAAATACCGACAAATTCGGAAAAATATACAAAAAAAAAAAGCGAAATGTTTTCTTATTATAACTGTATGCAGATTCTTTATTTTGTGAATGAGCGAACGTTTTGGACAAAGCGTGTGTGACAGAACTGAATACAACATTAACTACATGAAAAAAAAAATAAAAAGTAATAATTTTACAGTTCAAAACGACATACTTTATTGTGATTTATCCATTTGAGATATCAAATTTTTCGATGTTACCTTGTAAACTATTCACAATGTGAATTGAAGAACTAACGATACTATTCCAGGGACGTCCAGAAATCATACCATGATATGAGAAAAAAAATGAAACAAAAATCGTACCAAAACCTATGACTCTGACTGTATTTAGTAAAGGTTGTGTGAGGAAATGAAGATACAACCTTAATCTGTAATTTAGATCCATTTTTCTGCCTTAGGCTGTGTCGTTAACAAACTACCATAGCAGTCACACCTGGCCACTGCGGTATTCAAGGCTGAAACTTAAAAATGGCTGGTCCGATTGGGTTCAAAACTTGCGAACAATTTATTGTTTGAGGTTTCCCCTATCAGAATATAATAGGATAAAATATCTTTGATATTTTGGGATTCATAACTTTGATATGGGGCTAAACCTAGGTCTATACTCAATTGATATACGGCAATTGATAGGTTTTCTCACATACTTCAAATAGGTAAAGCGTTTATCAAATTCGAGGGCATGGTTTTTCGACAATCGTCGTACTGCTGCTCGTGAGTCGACTCGGAAAAATGGAGTGAGATGCTGCTTCAATCACTTCACAGCTTCACACCGTTCACTCCACTTATTTTGAAGATGTCTAAAACTACACCAATCACAAGAATTGATTGAATACGATAAATTGCATCGATTTGGTCGCTGCACTCAATTCCAGTGTGAGTGGAACTGTTCCATGTTATTTCATCTTCTTCTAGTGGGATAAGTGAATGAGCGACTCAGAAACGGGCCCGAAACCTCACTTACTCGACTCACGTGAAAATGGACACACTGAAAGTAGAGTCCAACGATTTGACATAAACATGATACCAACTTTTCGTATGCGAGAAGGCCTTTCCATTGATATATAACTTAATATAATTTGTTGTCGCATTGAGTAAGTTTTAGTGAAATGAACTTGCTTACTTGAGGGTTAAATGAAAGCAAAAGTAAATAACAATTGAACAATTTTGATTTTCTCTCAATTCATTTTATATTTTCTTCAATTCAATTCAATCTATTCGAAAGTCATAATCGCAAAAAAGGTAAAGCGGTTAAGGCTCACGTTATTAATATGAATAACTGTAGCTATAGCTACTGCTTGAACCACCGTTTGAACCACCGTTTGAACCACCGCTTAAATTGGTGCTTGCATCACCGGAGAATTGGCCAGACACACCATCAACTGAATCAGATGCTCCTTCAACAGCGTTTCCAGCTGAACCTTTGGCTCCGCTAAGAGTGTTTCCAACTGAATCAGTTGCTCCTTTAACAGCGTTTCCAGCCAAACCAGTTCCTTTATTTCCGATGCTTCCAGCTAAACCTGTTGCTCCGTTAATAGCGTTTCCAGCCAAACCAGTTCCTTTATTTCCGATGCTTCCAGCTAAACCTGTTGCTCCGTTAATAGCGTTTCCAGCCAAACCAGTTCCTTTATTTCCGATGCTTCCAGCTAAACCTGTTGCTCCGTTAATAGCGTTTCCAGCCAAACCAGTTCCTTTATTTCCGATGCTTCCAGCTAAACCTGTTGCTCCGTTAATAGCGTTTCCAGCTGAACCTTTGGCTCCATTGAGAACGTTTCCTAATAAACCTGTTGCTCCGTTAAGAGCGTCTCCAACCATATCAGTTGCTCCATTAATAGTGTTTCCTCTTACTTTATTCAGTATTTTTTCCACTAATTCTTCAGAAAGATCTAAAGCAAACATTACAAATTATATCATTTTAGAAAATCGCTTCATAAATATAGCAAAATTCCATTCATATTCATTTAGATACTAACCGAGAGATTTGCTCAAGTTTAGCTTTTGAACGAGTTGGAAAATAGCTGATACGAGAGATGATACTTTCTTTGGAATCTCACTGCAGGTGGATGCGATGGATGCGCTTCCACCACTTGCGGCAGAGTCTGTAAAACAATGAAAAACAATGAAAAACAAATGGATCACACTTCTATCGAGAATTTTTGGAAAATTAATTTTCTATGCAAAATATGTCTCGCCAAATACTCACCTACGACTTGCGACAATGAAGATGCCTGTTGCATAATTTGTTTAATTAATGGTGAAGCGGCACTGAGTGCACCACAGCTTGTACTTCCAGCCGTTTTTACGATGCTTTGAGGATAAGCAAGGCATGCTCCAGTGAACAAAAGTGCGAAAATAACGAATTTCATTTTGATTTGTCTTAATATTCCTTAACTGGCTGTTCCAAAGTAAACTGACAATTTGATGCTTTTGCCAATGAGCGCGGTGCCCTTTTATACAAAAATCTTCATCAAATTCATCCACAAAGTGGTAGTAACACAGCCCAAAATCAAATAGTGTGTTTCGAAACTTGACAAATATTTTCGATCAAACGTATTGAAAATCGTAAAACACATTTCAAATGCAAATATTTTTCATTTCCGTTTTTTCAATATGTTTAATCAAACGATTTCAATAGATCCATTAAATTTAAATCCCATTTATTTACTTTGGTTCGTATAATGTCATCTGTTTGGTGTGATGCATAAAAAAAAATTAACAAAAAATTAGAATTTGGCCAACTGGCGATATTGATTTTATATATTATTATTTACATTACGCAATAAATGTATCAACTGTTTTAACTGAGTGAACAAATCGATTGACGCACGTCGTATGCAAATAAACACAATCGGAGAACGATTTTGAGAGTTGAGCACTCGTTGGAGAGGTATTGAGGAGTACTATCGATTGGTCACTCATTGACAGTGGACCACTGTGTAGTCAAGATTACCCCCTGGGAGATATGCTATATAATCTGAAAAAAACATCCCCATACGTCCCCCAAGCGAAATTTTTTTTGGTTGCACAAAAATTCATTTTGACGACGGCTTTCACTTAGTTTGGTGCTAAGCTACACGCCGACGCATATATCACGAATGACATCGTTCGGCAACACATAGTCCAACAATTCGCGTATATATAGTGTTGCACTCAAAAGTGTATTTTTTGGTGCGCCACTGGGAGAACTGCCGTTCTCCGTGATTACTAAAAAAACTAATGAGGCAAATTGATCATATCTCACAAACAGAAGAATACAAATAGAATTTGAGGACGCTTGTCACCAATGATGCTTAACATCCCTATCTCGGTAATGTAAACGATGTGGTAGCCTCGCAAGACCACGCCACCTCGTTTTGCCATGATCAAATTATACATCAATGTTTGTATTTTTGCATGTTATCTCTACACAGTTTGCCACCAGTGTGGACGCAATAGCGCAGTCGAATGCTCTCCTACACAAGTAAATAACATAGCAATACAGATGAATATAGATGGCGTGAATTCTATTTTCAACTAATTTATTCGAACCGTTAGGCACCATTGCTTGTCACCTCACATCTCTCCACAATTAGGACTTGGGTCCATTGGTTTTCATCTTATTCATAAAGGATCTCGTGAAGTGAGTCCAATCATTGATTCATATGTGGTCTCATATCAGTGCGGAAAAGTTAAGAATGTAATTCAATTCATTCTTCTGGATCAAACCTTACTAATTCTTGTAAAATTATCATGATATGCAAATCAAGCTTGAATATGATGGCGATCTCTTTATTATATTGATACCAGCTAGTTAGAGTTGTCAGCGAATAAAAAATCTGTAATATTCCGATAATTATCGCCATTGAGGCTAATCGTAATCACACGTGCGATTGGCGTGAAAGTGATCAACTTTTGGCTATTCAAATGCACACAAACTTTGTTTATTTGCATACGACGTGCGTCAATCGATTTGTTCACTCAGTTAAAACAGTTGATACATTTATTGCGTAATGCCTAGTAAATAATAATATATGAAATCAATATCGCCAGTTGTTTTTTCAACTAAAGTAAATAAATGGGATTTGAATTTATTGGATTTATTGAAATCGTTTGATTAAACATATTAAACAAAACGGAAATGAAAAATATTTGCATTTGAAATGTGTTTTACGATTTTCAATACGTTTGATCGAAAATATTTGTCAAGTTTCGAAACACACTATTTGATTTTGGGCTGTGTTACTACCACTTTGTGGATGAATTTGATGAAGATTTTTGTATAAAAGAGCACCGCGCTCATTGGAAAAAGCATCAAATTGTCAGTTTACTTTGGAACAGCCAGTTAAAGAATATTAAGACAAATCAAAATGAAATTCGTTATTTTCGCACTTTTGTTCACTGGAGCATGCCTTGCTTATCCTCAAAGCATCGTACAAACGGCTGGAAGTACAAGCTGTGGTGCACTCAGTGCCGCTTCACCATTAATTAAACAAATTATGCAACAGGCATCTTCATTGTCGCAAGTCGTAGGTGAGTATTTGGCGAGACATATTTTGCATAGAAAATTAATTTTCCAAAAATTCTCGATAGAAGTGTGATCCATTTGTTTTTCATTGTTTTTCATTGTTTTACAGACTCTGCCGCAAGTGGTGGAAGCGCATCCATCGCATCCACCTGCAGTGAGATTCCAAAGAAAGTATCATCTCTCGTATCAGCTATTTTCCAACTCGTTCAAAAGCTAAACTTGAGCAAATCTCTCGGTTAGTATCTAAATGAATATGAATGGAATTTTGCTATATTTATGAAGCGATTTTCTAAAATGATATAATTTGTAATGTTTGCTTTAGATCTTTCTGAAGAATTAGTGGAAAAAATACTGAATAAAGTAAGAGGAAACACTATTAATGGAGCAACTGATATGGTTGGAGATGCTCTTAACGGAGCAACAGGTTTATTAGGAAACGTTCTCAATGGAGCCAAAGGTTCAGCTGGAAACGCTATTAACGGAGCAACAGGTTTAGCTGGAAGCATCGGAAATAAAGGAACTGGTTTGGCTGGAAACGCTATTAACGGAGCAACAGGTTTAGCTGGAAGCATCGGAAATAAAGGAACTGGTTTGGCTGGAAACGCTATTAACGGAGCAACAGGTTTAGCTGGAAGCATCGGAAATAAAGGAACTGATTTGGCTGGAAACGCTGTTAAAGGAGCTACTGGTTCAGTTGGAAACACTCTTGATGGAGCAAAAGGTTCAGCTGGAAACGCTGTTGAAGGAGCATCTGATTCAGTTGATGGTGTGTCTGGCCAATTTTCCGGTGATGCAAACACCAATTTAAGCGGTGGTTCAAACGGTGGTTCAAATGGTGGTTCAAACGGTGGTTCAAGCAGTAGCTATAGCTACAGTTATTCATATTAATAACGTAAGCCTAAACCGCTTTACCTTTTTTGCGATTATGACTTTCGAATAGATTGAATTGAATTGAAGAAAATATAAAATGAATTGTGAGAAAATCAAAATTGTTCAATTGCTTTCATTTAACCCTCAAGTAAGCAAGTTCATTTCACTAAAACTTACTCATTGCGACAACAAATTATATTAAGTTATATATCAAATTATTATTGCTTTTATTTAACTAATTTGAACAAATGGATTTTAATTGGTTCTGGGCCAAACTCCGGCTACAATGACAGCTCTGCAACGCATTTGACCCAAATTTGCGTCAGTTGCCAATTTTTTGACTCAAATTTGTGCCAAATGCCACATCGAGCTTTGTTCTGGGTTCAAGGTAAGTATAATTCGAAACTTCGTAGTGATTTGGGTGGGCCTAGGGGTTTTTCAACTTAAAATATAAATATATATATAAACGACTATAAACCGTAATTATATCTAAGTTTTGCTCGTAGTACATTTTCTATGTACATTCGTGTTGCAAAAACAACTGATTTAAACATAATGACGAGCTTCACCATTGATTGCTGGCTGTTTGTGTTCTCAATCGTGTCACTTGCCACGGCTGCTCTTTTTTGTATATTTTAAAATGTTGCGGCTCAAAATATTTCTAAACACATCGAGAAATTAGTTATTCTGAGCAACGAATAGAGCTTAAATCATAGAGTAGAGCGCATTTAGTTGAATTAATCCATTTCGTGTGCATGAAGTTTCATGAAAAAATATCGATTTATCTGGACGTGGTCGTTTCTCAGCGTCTAATATATCCTCTAGAAATGTGCGATCGTCGTAAGCTCTATCAAGGCTCGGCCAAAAGTAATTCACCGAAGCGGTTTACCCAACAAACATCTTTCGAATGTTGTTTTTTCGTCATTCTAGAATCAAAGCTGACTATTCCATCTTGCAAGTTTTATTATGAACCCAACTGGCAGTGCAAAACAAGAAGACTGTGCTGTGTATACACTGCATATCGAATCAGAATAAAACGACGAATTTGACGATATGTTATTGATAAATACTTGATTCAGCATTCTTGCAATATTTTCGACTTGGAACAAATTTTATTAAGTAATTGGAAATTTTTAATAAGTATACATTTTATAATGATAGAATGCTTTAACAGACAGAAAAAATTCAATCCGTTTCAATATCATAATTGGTCCAGTGTTGGCTTTACGATTAATGTTTAGTTGATTGATACGTTAGCGGATGAACCAAGATTTGCTGCACCGGATGCCCCATTTGCAGTCTTTGCAGTTTGCCCAACCAAACCATTGGCTGAATTCACGGCTCCATCTACAGTCTTTCCAGCTTGTCCAACCAAACCATTGGCTGAATTCACGACTCCATCTACAGTCTTTCCAGCTTGTCCAACCAAACCATTGGCTGAATTCACGGCTCCATCTACAGTCTTTCCAGCTTGTCCAACCAAACCATCGGCTGAATTCACGGCTCCATCTATAGTCTTTCCAGCTTGTCCAATCAAACCTTTGACTGGTTCAAGGAATCCAAATATTCCACCCAAACCTGCGCTTGCACTCGTGTGTACCTTTTGGGGATAAGCAACACATGCTCCGGCGAACAAAAGTGCGAAAATAACGAATTTCATTTTGATTTGTCTTAATATTCTTTAACTGGCTGTTCCAAAGCAAACTGACAATTTGATGCTTCTGCCAATGATCGGGGTTCCTTTTATACACAAATCTTCATCAAATTCATCCACAAAGTGGTATTAGCACAGCCCAAATGTAAATATCGTGTTTCAAAACTTGACAAATATTTTCGATCAAACGTATAGAAAATCTTAAACACATTCCTAATGCAAATATTTTTCATTTCCGTCTTCTCAATACGTTTCATCAAACGATTTCGGTATATCGAAATAAATTCAAATACCATTTATTTACTTTGGTTCGTATAATGTCGTTCGATGAATAGAATCAATATTGATATTTGCATCATTATTATTCGTTTCTATGTTGCCGTTGCTAAGTACAGCAGGACATACAATCTGTATGTCTGTTTGCTGTGATACTTAAAAGAAATTAAACCAAAAATTCGAATTTGGCTAGCCAGCGATATTGACTTTATTTATGATGATTTTACGAGTGACGCCCGTCGAATGCAAATAAGTAATAAAGTTTGTGCGCATTTGAATAGCCAAAATTTGTTCATTTTCACTTTAAGTCACAGAGTGTACTTGCTGAGATGCTATGGAATGATGAACAGTGTCGCCGAGTGTTCTATGTTTCATGGATAACATTTTTTTCGTTCCCAGAGCAACGACATATATGGTAAATAAGTAGTTGGTAGCCTGAGTCAAAATCCCAAAAGGTTGGGTTGTCGAGAAATCGACACACAGCTGAATGTCGCCGTTTTTTTACACAAACAGTCGCACATTTTCACATGTATCTCCAAAACTAGATCTTGATTCATGTTGTATAATGTTGAATAATTGATGGAAGGAATTGTCGCAAACAAACCATACAGATTCCATATTTATATCAAACTCGACTAATGCGAACCAGAGGAATCCGAAAATGACCATGAAAATTCTCTAATATGCTCTTTTTGACATATCCCTACGGCCATGAAAATTTCCACTTCGCACTCGACTTTTGATGAGTTTACAAATATGCTCATACAACTATCATTTTTAGCTCAATCATCATTTTAAAAAGCTCAAAATGTTTGTAATAGATAGAGCTCAAATCCTGAAAAAAGAAATATGGACTTTGAAAAAGATTTCTGGGTGAAATGAAGTCTCAAAGTTGAAATTTTGTGACAAAACGTCATTTTTTCGGTAGAAACCCATCCACTCTTTCGTCAATAACTTTGGAACGGCTCAATCAATTTGGACGTATTAGGCACGAAAATTGATTAGAATCTAAATACCTTTCCAACGCTTATTCATTTGAACATGATGTGATACATAGTTTTGGAGATACATGCGAAAATGTTCGACTTTTCGCGCCAAAAAAACGGTGAAAATCGATTTTGGTCGATTTCTCGACAAATCGAACCGACCCGACCAAATCCTTTGGGGTTTTGACTCAGGCCACTAAGTACTAAAACACCATATATGTCGTTGATCTGGGTCAGACAAAAAGTTGAAATTTGTCGAACAGTGCATGAAATGCATGAAAATCAGTAGCGATTCGCTACTAGCGAATCTGCTGCTGCGATGGTACGGTTCATTCGTACCGTAGCCAAGGTGATTCCCTGCATTTCCCTGATTAAGTGGAGTTTAGATTGGTTTTGGCCGAGCCTAGGGGCTTCTGAGTTGCGCGATTCCCAAGAAAACTCGCACAAAATCGTGGAAATCGTGCGAAATAGCTAAGGAATCGCTAAAGAATCGCTGGAATCGTACAAATTCGCTGAGGAATCGCAGGACTCGCAGGACTCGCAAATTTCAGTATATTTTATATGAAAGTCCACGCGAGTCCCTACGTTCAAATACTATGCAAAAAATCACAAATATTGCCATTTCGTGCGAGACTTTTTGCCAACCAATTCATCATTTCACTAATATACGTTCGTTTGAAATTGTATACGATGCAAAACTACAAATGTATTTATACATTTTCGATTATTAAATAAGTCAAATAATAATATATAACAAAACAAAGAGAAACAGTTTTAACACAAATATTATAAAATAAAAAATCTCTTCATTTGTTTTCAACCATTTGATTATTTATCGATTATCGTTGCCATTATAAATACTGAAATCAGGTCTGAATCATACCAAATAGGATGTTTCCTTTTCTTTTCTTTTTATACGGAGGTACTGAATCTGATATGATTTGGTGAATGGCTTTATAAAATGAACGAACAGAGTCATCTGTTGATAAATTTTGTAAATACGACCAGTCAATGGAATTTTTTGTTTCATTTACTGGGCCATAGTTTGCCTTCCTATGTTGAAAATAATTGGATATTTAGAATTCATATTTGACTGAAATAATATTGTTGACTTGAAACATGATAAGCTATTATAATTAAGCAACTTGGATATGTGGGGCATATCAAATTGTAATAGATTGATTCACTAGTGTTTTTCTTGATTTTAACCGAGTTTAGTATCGAGTTAAATTGATTAAGGTTTCCCAGGTTAATTGTGTTTATTAAATAGGATGCTTTTTCACCCGTGACACACGCAGGAACTAGCAGTCTGTTGCTGTCATGAATCCAATCAACACCCCTAGTGTTGAAGTCTCCCACAATTAACACTCTGTCTTCAAATACTTCTTCTTAAATCTTTACGTTCATCCTGGATTAACTGAGCAATGGACACAACTCATTCAAAAATCCGAATTTCCCAAAACCTCATTAATATATCATATCCAAGGTTATAGCCAGTATACTAGTTTTGTCTTGTAAGACTAAACTGATATTATTTGTCTTCAAATGAAATTAAATTAAATAATTACGATTTGAAAACGTGCAATTGGCATGAAAGTGAACAACTTTTGGCTATTCAAATGCGCACAAACTTTATTACTTATTTGCATTCGACGGGCGTCACTCGTTAAATCATCATAAATAAAGTCAATATCGCTCACACAAAAAACAGATTCGGTAGTATTTTAGTCTAATGTGGCGAACAATCATATTACCACGTAATATTGAAAAGTTACCTCAACATAATATATATATTTTTACTACTAAAATGAGATGTGTTTCGTATCCGTATGCAACGCGATTTTTTTTCTTCCCGTATGCAACGGACAAGCATAGGCTACATGGGAATTCACTATGAAACTCTCGGAGAGCCGATATTTGCGAGTCGGGAAAAAATCGCGTCGCATACGGATACGAAACACATCTCATTTTAGTAGTAAGAATATATATTATACTGCGGTAACTTTTCAATATAATGTGGTAATATGATTGTTCGCCACATAAAACTAAAATACTACCAAATTTGTTTTTTGTGTGCTGGCTAGCCAAATTCGAATTTTTGGTTTAATTTCTTTTAAGTATCACAGCAAACAGACATACAGATTGTATGTCCTGCTGTACTTAGCAACGGCAACATAGAAACGAATAATAATGATGCAAATATCAATATTGATTCTATTCATCGAACGACATTATACGAACCAAAGTAAATAAATGGTATTTGAATTTATTTCGATATACCGAAATCGTTTGATGAAACGTATTGAGAAGACGGAAATGAAAAATATTTGCATTAGGAATGTGTTTAAGATTTTCTATACGTTTGATCGAAAATATTTGTCAAGTTTTGAAACACGATATTTACATTTGGGCTGTGCTAATACCACTTTGTGGATGAATTTGATGAAGATTTGTGTATAAAAGGAACCCCGATCATTGGCAGAAGCATCAAATTGTCAGTTTGCTTTGGAACAGCCAGTTAAAGAATATTAAGACAAATCAAAATGAAATTCGTTATTTTCGCACTTTTGTTCGCCGGAGCATGTGTTGCTTATCCCCAAAAGGTACACACGAGTGCAAGCGCAGGTTTGGGTGGAATATTTGGATTCCTTGAACCAGTCAAAGGTTTGATTGGACAAGCTGGAAAGACTGTAGATGGAGCCGTGAATTCAGCCGATGGTTTGATTGGACAAGCTGGAAAGACTGCTCAGTTATAATTTTGGGAGACATTTCGTCTCAAATCGGTTGAAATACGGAACACAACCGATTTTCGGACGACAGATGGAGCTCTCAACCGAAATTCGGAACGAGCTCTCATATAATACTCTTCCGAGTTTCGGGTGAGAGTTCCATCTGTCGTCCGTAAATCGGTTGTGTTCCGTATTTCAACCAATTTGAGACGAAACGTCATCATATTTAACCGCAAAATTGTAACTGAGTGTAGATGGAGCCGTGAATTCAGCCGATGGTTTGATTGGACAAGCTGGAAAGACTGTAGATGGAGCCGTGAATTCAGCCGATGGTTTGGTTGGGCAAACTGCAAAGACTGCAAATGGGGCATCCGGTGCAGCAAATCTTGGTTCATCCGCTAACGTATCAATCAACTAAACATTAATCGTAAAGCCAACACTGGACCAATTATGATATTGAAACGGATTGAATTTTTTCTGTCTGTTAAAGCATTCTATCATTATAAAATGTATACTTATTAAAAATTTCCAATTACTTAATAAAATTTGTTCCAAGTCGAAAATATTGCAAGAATGCTGAATCAAGTATTTATCAATAACATATCGTCAAATTCGTCGTTTTATTCTGATTCGATATGCAGTG
Organism: Aphidoletes aphidimyza; assembly: GCA_030463065.1. Classification (NCBI taxonomy): domain Eukaryota; kingdom Metazoa; phylum Arthropoda; class Insecta; order Diptera; family Cecidomyiidae; genus Aphidoletes; species Aphidoletes aphidimyza. The sequence continues at coordinate 35,139,234 of CM059999.1, forward strand.
TATACACAGCACAGTCTTCTTGTTTTGCACTGCCAGTTGGGTTCATAATAAAACTTGCAAGATGGAATAGTCAGCTTTGATTCTAGAATGACGAAAAAACAACATTCGAAAGATGTTTGTTGGGTAAACCGCTTCGGTGAATTACTTTTGGCCGAGCCTTGATAGAGCTTACGACGATCGCACATTTCTAGAGGATCACTGTGGACGGTAGTCCACGCGAGTGACGCAAGCAACTACTATGCATGCATATTAGTGTAATGCCACAAGCCTATATATACACGCAGTTTCGAACTTTTAAACCATATTACCGATCAAAATGAGCTGAGTATCATTGGAAAGGTCTTGGAAAGTAGAGGCGAAAAAAGTACAAAAATTCGAAATTTGAGCTCCGATGACCCCTGATATGGAGGTTTGAAAAAGTGACAAAAATTCCAATTTTTCACCAATAACAGATCGAAGACTCATCAAAACCCCTTGTAATATGTTTCAGTTCGATTCTAATTTTGAATACAAATCCAACGATATCTATATCATCAAAATCGGTTGATTCGTTCAAAAGTTATGACATTATCAAAAATTTACCCCCACCCCCCCCCAAAATGATGAAAAGGGGCTATGTTTGTCTGTCTGTACTTTCAATCGATTTCAACGAGACTCACAGAAGTTGATAGGCTAGTAGAACTAAGAATTTTTTGTTCTACACTTTTTCGATCTGGGGACCCCTCTGACCAGGGGGGGTCCTCGAACTTGAAAAACTGCCCCCCCTCCCAGCGGCCACTGTTCCTCAACCACAACACATACAGAAACGTTATGGGTATCATTTGAAAGGTATTGAGGTCAGCTTTCAAACTGCATGTCAGCAATTTGAAAAATAATTCGTTATTGGGAATTTTTTTGCCAAAAACTGAAAAGTTGCTAATCGGTCTGACACATAACGCCCTCTATCTCAAAATTTCCGCCGAACTTTTTTTTCATAATTTCCACGATTCTAGGGTAATAATAGGTGAAAAATGCTGCATACTCGTTATGTCTGGGAAAATTCGTTTTTTCGAGATATTGAGGTCGGAAGTGAAAAAACACCCTGAAAATGGCAAAAAATGCTATTTTTCCTGAAATTATGCTCAAACAATAAGCAAAAATGTATTTAAATTGTAGTTTCAAAGCTTTCTGATTTGAAATTCACGATTCTCTTTCATATTGCAATGTGATCTATGCAATTAAACCGAATTTGAGGCGCAAAAACGTGATATTTCATCAAAATGTGAGAACTAATACTAAAAAATATTCTAGAATACACGGGCGATAGTCTCATAGCATAAAATCGATAAAATAAATAAACCAAACATTGCCAATGTAAGATTAAAATATCGATGTTATCCCCCCTCCCATCGCGCGGAGATGGGCTATCAGCGGGAGGGTAGCTACCATTTGTTTTCATACACTATATTAAATTAAAAAAATATTAATTAAAATATGTTTTCTAATTTTAAAAACGTATATAAAATCATATGGTAGCCGAGCATGCCGTTAGGAACAAGAAAAAAAGTAAAAAAGTAAAAAAAGTGAAAAAAACACCCTAAAAATGGCCAAAAATGCTATTTTTCCTGAAAATATGCTCAAACAATCAGCAAAAATGAATTTAAATTGCAATTTTACAGCCATCCAATTTGAAATGGACAATTGTCTTTCATATTGCAATATGCTTCAAAAACATGTTCCACAATAAAATCGAATATGAAGCCCTAAAATTGGATATTTCATGAAAATGTGTTAACTGATACAAAAAAAATCTTCTATAATTCACATTTTCAGGGTTTTTACGATTGTTCCAATACAAAAGTATTGATATCAACTGAAAAACCTCTTGGCGCGGTAAAAACTCGTGTCGCAAGCGAAAGCGGTGCACAAAATTACTGATATCAATTTTGTGACGCGGCTAGCGGGTTATTTCAATTTTAATCGATTTAAAAGTTGTTAATATTTAAATTCCGCTGTTGAAATATTTGGCTAAAATGTTATCCATAAAAATAAATATAATCCGCTAGCCGCGTCACAAAATTGATATCAGTAATTTTGTGCACCGCTTTCGCTTGCGACACGAGTTTTTACCGCGCCAAGAGGTTTTTCAGTTGATATATTAGACGCTGAGAAACGACCACGTCCAGATAAATCGATGTACAGTGTACGTAAGTACATTTTCGATCGGATAATCCAAACGCTTAGAATATCTGGATATTTCTAGGCGATAATTATTGTGTATGCGTTCGACGCTAAGCATTTGGATTATCCTATCCAAAATGTACTCACCGTCGATGTATTTCCATAAAACCTCGAGATGATGGTGTTTCAGCTTCTCAGTTTTTGGCTGAACAATTCCCAAGAGCGAATCATTTTCCAAATTTCTGGCATGCAGTTTGAAAGCTGACTTAAATACCATTCGAATGATACCCATACCGTTTCTGTATGTGTTGTGGTTGAAGCACAGTGACCGTTGGGAGGCGGTTAAGTTTTTCAAGTTCGAGGACAAAATCATGTAATTAAGCTTCAATTTTGCCACAAAAATGTGTAATTCCATACGTAAGTCACTTTAATCAGATGGTGATAGAAGAGAACCGCTGGTTTTTCAACAATTTCCGCTTCACAGAACATTAGATACAATTTTGAGTTGTTTGTTTTGTACGGAGGAAAAAGCTCAAAACTGTTGATCCAGATCGAGTCATGTGTCATAATATCCATATTTCATATATATATTTCTTTAACCTTCAGTCTGAAATGTTCAATGTCACACATTTAATGGAATGATATTTGGGCACTTTATTTATTGACTTTATAGTAGTACAAAATAATGGCATTTTAAATTGGAACTAAAAGAATCCATCTGAAATTTCATAAACTTTTGGACAATTTTTTCTAGCTATGATTTCATAGGCAGTCTTATCTCCCGTTTTCCTAGGGCTTTGCTTGAACGAACGTTTATTCCAAATATGAACAATCACCGATTGCTTGGTCAATGCTAACGCTGTTTGTGTATTATTTGAATCGAAAAACATTTTCCAAGCTTTTGAGTGTACCGCATAAAATGCATTCCGTGGAAGAACGTTGAAGCCTGAACATTTTTTCGGAGTCATGTCCACCGTATATTCGACATCGCAGACGTCTTTCAGCACACGTGTCAGAACACCTGCTCAAAAATGTGTCTTAAATTGATTACATCGATAACAATCTACGTTTAATAATTTACATATTTTAAAAATTAAAAAGTATGAAACCTGGTCCGTTGTAACCCCAGTCATCGCCAGTGAAACCGCGTACAAACTCCCTTTTGTAAACGAGAATTGTCACATCAACTTCACTTTATTAGCTTTATCGAATAGAATTAACTAATTTTCAAACTCACTTGACGCATAAATCAGCAATTTCGTGGCCAATTCCTTGGTATTGAAAGTTCATTGCTCCAACACCTACAAAACGTGCACTCTCAGCAGCTGCAAAATTCTTTGGCAATGAATCAAAACTTTGCTGCACAACAACATCTAAATCCAAGTAAATGCCACCAAATTTAAACATCGAAGTGTACCGCAAAAAATCGGATGTGTGTGAGGTCAAGTATTCGGAATGAAATAAATCGTTAGTGTGAAGCCATCGTTTCATTGGCGTTGCTTCAGCATAAATTGACAAATTTATATTTCGAAGGTGAATATTCGGGTAAGAGTATAAAGCTGTAATCAGTGGCGGTATGCAATTGCCAAAAAATCCAACCGTCGAAACAAATGTGACGAAAATGTCGTAATCTGGATTCCACTTGGCCGCTGATTCTATGGCACAAGCTTGTCTATTTCAAAGACAATTATACTTTTCAATTTTGACACATTTGAAATGAATTACACTCAACGTTCATATTTTAATACCTCGCATTTAGTTGAACTAATCCATTTCGAGTGCATGAAGTTTCATGAAAAAATATTGATTTATCTAGACGTGGTCGTTTCTCAGCTTCCAATATGTCCTCTAGAAATGTGCGATCGTCGTAAGTTCTATTAAGGCTCGGCCAAAAGCAATTTTTCGCTTCTTTTATCCGACGAACATCTTTCGAATGTTGTATTTTTCGAGGCCATTCTGAAATCAAAGCTGATTTTTCTATTTCGCAAGTTTTATGAATCCAAATGGCAGTGCCAAACAAAAAGACTATGACTAAACAAACACAAAGGGCAGAAAAAGTAGATCGAATCAGAATAAAATGACGAATTCGACGATATGTTTTCATTTGAATCGGCATTCTTGCGATACTTTCGACTTGAAACAAATTTTATCAAATAATCGATTGAATAAAGCGCTCTACTCTATGATTTAAGCTCTATTCGTTGCTCAGAATAACTAATTTCCCGATGTGTTTAGAAATATTTTGAGCCGCAACATTTTAAAATATACAAAAAAGAGCAGCCGTGGCAAGTGACACGGTTGAGAACACAAACAGCCAGCAATCAATGGTGAAGCTCATCATTATGTTTAAATCGGTTATTAAACACGAATTTACATCGAAAATATACTACGAGCAAAACTTAAATATAACACGTGTGAAAACGAAACCGTGAATTGTATCACGGCAGAAAAATAAATTCGTTTTGTTTACACAAATATTTTGGTTTGAATCGTAGCCTAACTCTAATCAAATTAACAGAAAAACGCTTTGCTCGCACTGGCGCACACTACTTCAAATTTCAATTGATGCCATCATGGAAAGTTTGTTGAATTATTTGAAAAGCGTTAAACCAAAAATATATAATTCAACAGCGCCACGTAAAATGTGATATCAGTCATTTTGTGGGCAGGATATTTGAGTGCGCCACTCTGTTTATACCTCGTTCAGAGGTTTTTCATCTTATTTCAAACACAACAGTCAACAGTATTTTAGCAAAAAACAACGTAATTTATCGGAAACGTCAACGAGCACCCAAATATACAGCGAAAAATTTGAAAAAAAACTGTTGCAATGCAAAGAAAAACAACATTGGATTGGCTGAATGAGCAAAAAGTGCCATTTGAAACAAAAATGGTAATCCTTCAAACATACCCCAGACGCGTCCGAACGAAAACTTTTGAGCCGTTCTCAAACGTAAGGTCTACGACAATGGCTGGGAAGCTCGAAACAAGCAACAGTTGATCAATAGAATCAAAAAAAAAGATGAAGGAAATCGATCCATCGGTCCGCCGAAACCTGATTCGGAACATTCGCTCTACAAAAAATCGAGGACTATGGTCTATTCAGTGTACTGTGAATATATTTTTCGTCAGTTTATGAAAAGAATAAATTACGATTAAAGAAATTTGAAATCCATTTATTTGTTTTCAAATGGCATGCTTTTGAAGTTAGTGCAAAAACTTTCCGAACACATGTTACGGTTTATCACGGAGAACGGCATTTCTCCCAGTGGCTCACCAAAAAAAAAACCTTTGAGTGCAACACTATATATACGCGAGTTTTCAGATTCTGTGTTGCCGACCGGTGTCAGTTGTGGAATAGGCATTGGCGTGTAGCTTAGGACCAAACTAAACGAAAGCCGTCGTCAAAATGAATTTTTGTGGAACCAAAAAAAATTTCGCTTGAGGGACGTATGGGGGTTGTTCAGAGGGGAATGAAAGTGGCTCGAAGTCTTTCTACTTACTTTTATTTGTACTTATATACTTTACACCCAGTCATCTTACTGAAACTTACATCTAATTGAAATGAAAAGATTATCGATTTATTCCATTTAACTTTGATTTATTTATTTATTTTGTCTCAACTTTATTTGGGTTTAATTGCAAGTGGAAAAGTGGCGCGCTGCCACTGAAAAACCACTTGTTGTCTGCTCACTTGGTTTATTGAGACTGAGTGGCATTCGCACTGAGCTGCCAGCGTGCGTGTGCTGAAACACACACACAGAAAGAGAGAGCATCGAATATGGGGTGTTTTTTCGATACAGTTCGATACAGGGGTGTTTTTTTTCAGATTATATAGCATATCTCCCAGGGGGTAATCTTGACTACACAGTGGTCCACTGTCAATGAGTGACCAATCGATAGTACTCTTCAATACCTTTCCAACGACTGCTCAACTCTCAAAATCGGTTGACCCGTTCCAATGTTGTGTACGTTTTCCCGGAATAGGGGGTTTTCACTGAAAATTAGGTTTGGTATGTGTGTTTGTAACTTTGTACCTTCTCTCGATCTTTACTATGTAAAACATTATTTTTAGGGAGTGTGAGGGGCAGTTCAAAACCGTCGAGAACGGCCGAATTTCTTTACATATAAGAAAATAAGCAGGGGGAGAGTGTCGGGCTGTCAATTTTTTTCAAAATTCCATAGCTCCACTAATAAACAAGATAGAAAATCCGCAGATACCGCAAATGAAAGGTATTGAGCTAGGCTTTAAATAAGTCCCAAAAATCGGAAATCATTTTTTTTATTTTTCGTCATTTTGACCCCCGTACCCATTTTCTAAAATTCATCTTCACTGGCGCACTCTAGTTCACATTCATTGCATGGAAAAATTGTTGAATTATTTGAGGACTGTGGAACGAAAATATATATTTCACTAGCGCCATGTAAAATTTTATATCAGTCATTTTATGGGAAGGTCTGTTTATATCTCGTTAAGAGGTTTTTCATCTTATATGCGTTTATACAGTCAGTAAAAAAAGTATTCGGCCACCTTTTTTTAAGAACTAAAATGGATTTTTTTAGAAAACTATGACATGTAGTTCAGAAATTCCATCTCCATTGGAAAGATCAAGTAATTTTACTATAGAAATACGTGTAGTCAACAAATTTCATAGAAGCATATTATTTTTATTTCCAAAAAATTGGGTCACTCAAATCACTACGACGTTTCGGATTATACTTACCTTGAACCCAGAACAAAGCTCGATGTGAGATTTGGCACACATTTGGGTAAAAAAATTGGCTAATGACACAAATTTGGGCCAAATGCGTTGCAGAGCTGTCATTGTAGCCGGAGTTTGGCCCAGAGCCAATTAAAATCCATTTGTTCAAATTGGTTGAATTAAAAAATAAAAAGCACGCATACGCTTGCCATACTTTTCCGCATCAACTATAGTTCGTTGAAGTTTGTTTTTTATCGGTTCGAAATTTATATACTCGAAAATTCCATGTTCGAAAATTCTAGTTCGAACATTCCAAGTTCGAAAATTTCAAGTTCGAGAATTCGAAATGATAAAAGTGACTGATTTATGTTCCAATGGTTACTGAAATTTGGCAAAAATGTAAAAAAAAAATAAAATGTTTGAGAACGGTCCACTTAACTGGCCATATCGGGAACGGCTCCACCGATTTCGTCCAATTTCGAACTCAACCTGAGTTTTATGTTTATAAATAACCCCTGAACATTCCAATAAAATCCAAGATAGCTATCGAGAGTTATCGGACACGGACAACGCACAACGCACGTCGGACAGGTCCCACACTAACTACATAGTTCAAAAACCATTTTTTCTTGCTTAAATAGTCTTTAAATGGATAGAAAACCGATTTTTAGCGATTTCAACATTTTGGCCGATCGCAATACTTCCCCTTAACCTTCGGTTTGCGGAAAAGTAAAAAGTAAATAATAATTAAACTGTTTTGATCTTTTCACAATTCATTTTATATTTTCTTCAATTCAATTCAATCCATGCGAAAGTCATAATCGAAAAAAGATAAAGCTGTTAAAGCTTACGTTATTAATATGAATATCTGTAGCTATAGCTACTGCTTGAACCACCGTTTGAACCACCGTTTGAACCACCGTTTGAACCACCGCTTAAATTGGCGTTTGCATCACCGGATAATTGGCCAGACACACCATCAACTGAATCAGATGCATCTTTAACAGCGTTTCCAGCCAAACCAGTTCCTTTATTACCGATGCTTCCAGCTAAACCTTCTGCTCCATTGAGAACGTTTCCTAATAAACCATTTGCTCCATTTATAGCGTTTCTAGCTGAACCTTTTGCTCCGTCAATGGTGCTTAACATTCCTATCTCGGTAATGTAAACGATGTGGTAGTCTCGCAAGACCACGCCATCTCGTTTTGCCATGATCAAATTAAACATCAATGTTTGTATTTTTGCATATTATCTCTACACAGTTCGCCACCAGGGTGGACGCAATAGCTAAGTCGAATGCTCTCTTACACAAGTAAATAACATAACAATATAGATGAATATAGATGGCGTGAATTATATTTTCCACTAATTCATTCGAACCGTTAGGCACCATTGTGCTCCGTTAAGAGCGTCTCCAATCATATCAGTTGCTCCATTAATAGTGTTTCCTCTAACATCATTCAGTATTTTTTCCACTAATTCTCCAGAAAGATCTAAAGCAAACATTACAAATTATATCATTTTAGAAAATCGCTTCATAAATTTAGCAAAATTCCATTCATATTCATTTAGATACTAACCGAGAGATTTGCTCAAATTTAGCTTTTGAACGAGTTGGAAAATAGTTGATACGAGAGATGATACTTTCTTTGGAATCTCACTGCAGGTGGATGCGATAGATGCGCTTCCACCACTTGCGGCAGAGTCTGTAAAACAATGAAAAACAATGAAAAACAAATGGATCACACTTCTATCGAGAATTTTTGGAAAATTAATTTTCTATGCAAAATATGTCTTGCCAAATACTCATCTACGATTTGCGACAATACAGATGCCTGTTGCATAATTTGTCTAAGTAATGGTGAAGCGGCATCGAGTGCACCACAGCCTGTACTTCCAGCCGTTTTTACGATGTTTTGAGGATAAGCAAGGCATGCTCCAGCGAACAAGAGTGCGAAAATAACGAATTTCATTTTGATTTGTCTTAATATTCTTTAACTGGCTGTTCCAAAGCAAACTGACAATTTGATGCTTTTGCCAATGAGCGCGGTGCCCTTCTATACAAAAATCTTCATCAAATTCATCCACAAAGTGGTAGTGAAATCAAATAGTGTGTTTCGAAACTTGACAAATATTTTCAATCAAACGTATTGAAACTCGTAAAACACATTTCAAATGCAAATATTTTTCATTTCCGTGTTTTTTAATATGTTTAATCAAACGATTTCAATAAATCCAATAAATTCAAATCCCATTTATTTACTTTGGTTAAAAAAACAACTGGCGATATTGATTTTATATATTATTATTTACTAGGCATTACGCAATAAATGTATCAACTGTTTTAACTGAGTGAACAAATCGATTGACGCACGTCGTATGCAAATAAACACAGTTTGTGTGCATTTGAATAGCCAAAAGTTGATCACTTTCACGCCAATCGCACGTGTGATTACGATTAGTCTTAATGGCGATAATTATTGGAATATTACAGTTTTTTTATTCGCTGACAACTCTAATTAGCTGGTATCAATACAATAAAGAGATCGCCATCATATTCAAGCTTGATTTGCATATCATGATAATTTTACAAGAATTAGTAAGGTTTGATCCAGAAGAATGAATTGAATTACATTCTTAACTTTTCCGCACTGATATGAGACCACATATGAATCAATGATTGGACTCACTTCACGAGATCCTTTATGAATAAGATGAAAACCAATGGACCCCATTCTGTTTGTGAGATATGATCAATTTGCCTCATTAGTTTTTTTAGTAATAGTTGTTTACAGTATCAAAGTGTGTATATATACACCCCGATTTCGGGCATCAAATACTTGTAATGATAATAAGATGAAAAAACCTCTGAACGAGGTATAAACAGAGTGGCGCACTAATAGATCTTGCCCACAAAATGACCGATCACGGAGAACGGCAGTTCTCCCAGTGGCGCACCAAAAAATACACTTTTGAGTGCAACACTATATATACGCGAGTTTTCGGATTCTGTGTTGCCGACCGATGTCATTCGTGGAATAGGCATTGGCGTGTAGCTTAGGACCAAACTAAACGAAAGCCGTCGTCAAAATGAATTTTTGTGGAACCAAAAAAAATTTCGCTTGGGGGACGTATGGGGGTGTTTTTTTCAGATTATATAGCATATCTCCCGGTGGGTAATCTTGACCACTGTCGTTGAGTGACCAATCGATAGTACTCCTCAATATCTTTCCAACGAGTGCTCAACCATCGAAATCGGTTGACCCGTTCAAAAGTTGTGTATGTTTTCCCAGAAAGGGGGGTTTTCCCTGAAAATTGGGTTTGGTATGTTTGTGTGTGTGTGTGTGTGTGTGTGTGACTTTGTAGTTTGTCTCGATTTCTGTGATGTATAACATTATTTTTAGGGAATGTGGGGGGCAGTTCAAAAGCGTCGAGAACGGCCGAATTTCTTTACATATAAGAAAATAAGCAGGGGGAGAGTGTCGAGGAGTCGATTTTTTTCAAAATTCCATAACTCCGCTAATACACAACATAGAAAATCCGTAGATACCGCAAATGAAAGGTATTGAGCTAAGCTTTAAATTAGTCCTATTAATGAAAGAAATCTATAATCGGGTTTGGTCACCACATTGAAAAAACCGAAAAATCGGAGTGCAAGTCCCGAACGAAAACGTGAATTGTATCACGGCAGAAAATAAATTCATTTTGTTTACACAAATATTTTGGTTTGAATCGTAGCCCAACTCTAATCAAATTGACAGTAAAACGCTTTGCTCGCACTGGCGCACACTAGTTCGAATTTCAATTGATGCCACCATGGAAAGGTTGTTGAATTATTTGAAAAGCGTTGAACCAAAAATATATAATTCAACAGCGCCACGTAAAATGTGATATCAGTCATTTTGAGGGCAGGATATTTGGGTGCGCCACTCTGTTTATACCTCGTTCAGAGGTTTTTTCATCTTATATCAAATTTTACGTGGCGCTTGTGAAATATATATAGTCGTTCCACAGTCCTCAAATAATTCAACAATTTGTTCATGCCATATTACAATGAATGTGAACCAGAGTGCGTCAGTGAGAGCGAGGCGTTTTTCTATCAATTCGATTAGAGTTAGGCTACGATTCACATACTCACGGTGAGCCTGCAATCCAAAATGCGGTTGTAAATCAGTTGTATTCCAGTTTTGATTATAGCCAGTGTTATTCAAAGATAATGAAAGTGAAAACGTTCGGGACTCGTTATTCTACTAATAATTTTCCTGCAGAGGAAAAGATTTTCCTCTGAATCTTCTTCTTCTTCTCTTCTATATATAGAGTCGTTCCCGAGATATGCCAATTCAAAGATGACCCCTTCCAGTTCCATACAAATGCAAAAAAAACAACAACAAATACACGAAAACGCATGGCGTGGTGAGAAAATTCAAACGCTTCTGTTTACCGTATGTTCTTTGTTGTGCTATTCATTCAACTACGTTGAGAAAGTAAGAAAAACAAAATCTGGAAGTGGGTTTTGGTGGACCCAAGGATTGACCAGAACTGCTCTCAGTTCTGGAAGTGGGTATTGGTGGATTTTCAGGATTGGCTAGATCAAATGTCCCAAATTTCCCAAATTTCCCAAATGTCCCAAATATCCCAAATGTCCCGAAAAATTCGGAAAAATTCGGATAAATTAGCGCAAAATGAAGTTTCAACATGGACAAAAATCGGGAATCTATGCAATTGAATGTGGTGTTTGCAGGAGACGATACATAGGTCAAACAAAACGCAGTTTATCGACGCGATACAAAGAGCATTGCGCTTGCGCTAAAAACGGTAAACATAGGCAATCTGCGTTTGCCGATCATGTGTTGAACGTAAATCATTGACCACAGTGTCAAATTGATAAGAAGTGTGAATCAATGTCACAGACTATACGCTCATGAGAGTTACTTTATTGAGAAAGAAAAAGAGGTATTGAATGCAGAGGATGGTTTTATAAAGTCGACTCTATTTGCGCTGATTTGACAATTTCTTTTTTCACCCGCGTTCGAAATGCGCATTCATTTTTGTAAGTTTGATTGAATTTTTCGTTTGAACTCATAGGTTTTGACATAGCCTCCAAGGTCTCAGATGACCCCCCCCCCCCCTTAACTTTTCGGACCCCCTGTGAATTCGTGGACCCTCTACGAATTTTCGGAGCTGAGGACCTTTTTTTAGGTCTTCAACTTTTCTGAGACCCAGCTTACACTAGATAGAATAGATTTTCAAAAGTGATGACCTTTTTTTTAGGTCCTCAACTTTTTCTAAGACCCACTTTACACTAGATAGAATCGTGTATTTCGTCAAAAAGTCAAAGCATTGAGGGATATGATTGTAAAATTGAAAATATTTGGAGATTTGCGCTGCTGGATGTATTCGATTTAATGGCAAAAAAGAGGATTGCCACACGCACACATTTTGATATGGCTGGTGTGCAAAATTACACCGGTTCAAACTGATGACATCATATCAGCTGAAATTCCAGATGAAGCTACAGATCCAGGCTTATTTAAGATTGTCAAGAAAAATATGATTCACTGCCCTTGCGGTGCACTAAATATAAATTCACCGTGCATGATCGATTGAAAATGTTCATAGCGGTACCCAAGGACATTGACTTCTGACGATGGATACCCGTTGTATCGACGTCGGTCGCCAGAAGATAATGGCCATACAGCAACAATCAGAATGCAAAATCAAGACATAGCCATTGATAATCGTTGGGTAGTGCCATACAACCCATTGCTGTCAAAGACATTTCAGTCTCATTTCAACGTAGAAATGTGCAATTCAGTAAAGTCAATAAAATACATCTGCAAGTATGTCAACAAAGGCAGTGGTATGGCTGTATTTGGAGTAGCTGATGCCAACACAAACGATGACATTGCACAATACCAAATGGGCCGCTACATCGGCACAAACAGAATTTTTTCATCTCCAATTCATGAGCGATATCCAGCAGTTGTACATTTGGCAGTTCATCTCAAAAATCGTCAACGTGTTTATTTCACGGATCGAAATGTACTGCAGAGAGCTGCACAACCACCAGAAACAACATTGACTGCATTCTTTAAATTGTGCGAAAGTGATGAATTTGCAAGAACATTGCTCTATTCAGATGTACCGCATTACTTGCGGTAGTTTCTTAAAATTTCTTAACACCAATGCTAGGAGTTTTCATTATGTTTTCTTAATTTTTTTTTATGGGTGTAGCGAAGCGCACTGGGAATTAGCTAGTAATAATATAAGAAAACCAACATACAAATAAATTCAGCGATAGTGATAGTCTAAATAAATATTTCCGTCAAACTATTGAAACACTGTATGACAGTTATGCGTCAGTTTCTATAGGGTTTTCTATTTATTTAGACTATCACTGTAGCATTTCTCGCTGAATTTATTTGTGTGATATATGAACGCAAACAAATGTTTTTTTTACATTTTAATTCATTTAATCGAATAATTTGGTCTACATCATAGTTTTGAACAAGATTCTAGGCCCCGCGCGTTTCACACTAGTTTTATTCTATGGGTTCATTTTAAAAATTTCGATGTATGAAGCAGCGTAGAGCAGATTATTATAGATTTGCCATATGCCTTCCATGACTGTAGTTCTACAATAGACAAATATTGAAAAAGCCTTTTCCCAACTTCAAAATCCATTTAATCCATACCTCTTTAGCAATGAGTGTAAGTGCTGTTGCAGTTGAGCTGCCTGTTTGGTCTAGCATTCGTTTGAAGAAACCGTTTGGCTTCTGAATCAACTCAAATGGATGATCAAACTCCACGATTTTGCCAGCATCAACAACTAACACTTTATCACTGTCCATAACTGTGTGCAACCGATGAGCGATTGTAATAACGGTACAGTCGGCGAAATTCTTTCGAATCGTTTGTTGAATCAATTGATCTGTATTTGAGTCACAGTTTGACGTTGACTCATCGAGAATGAGTATTTTATTGTTTCGTAAAATGGCTCGAGCCAAACAAATTAGCTGACGTTGACCGGCGCTGAAGTTCGATCCACCGTCCAGTACTTTTGAATCGATTCCACCGCTGAGCCTCGAAATAGCCGCTTTCAATTCGACTTGAGCAAGTGCATTCCAGAGCTCGTCGTCATTTTTCTCGCTAAATGGATCCAAATTGAATCGAAGGGTGCCAGAGAATAGAACCGCCTCCTGAGGAATTATTGAGATTTTGTTGCGCAGTTCGTGCAGCCCAATCACACTAATATCAACATCATCGATGAAAATTTGACCGTCGTTCTGGGCCAAACGGAATAACGACTGAATGATTGAACTCTTGCCAGCTCCCGTACGACCCACCACACCGATTTTTTGCTGGAATTTCAATGTGCTATTTCAAGAGTGTTTCAACAAAGACAATCGAATAATTGTGTACCTTGGCGTCGATTCGGAACGTCAAATCTCGCAGAATGCGAGTACCACTGTCGACATATCGTAAGCTCAACGCTTTGAATTCAATGTTACCGTGCTGTGGCCAATCCTTTGGTGGTGCTTTTTTCTCATTTGATTCCAATGGTGGCTCCGATGGTAGCTTGGTGTATTCAAGGATTCGTTCAACCGACGTCATTTGACTTTCCAGTTCGGCACTTGTTTGCATCCCCAGACGACACGTTCCAATCAAATTAATGCTACTTAATATTGCCAAACCAACTTGACCACTTTGCAATTCGGTTGCTGCAAATGAAATTCAATGCATGAATTTTGCGAAAAATGGTAAAATTTTGAAAAAAAAATGCTCTTGAGTCATGGGGATAGACACGGTCTTAATATATGCTAGTTTGGCTAATGTTTTCGATAATTTTGCTAATTTCGCTAATGTGAATAATATGTATCCAATATTGCTAGTTTAGTCGTTGTTGTCTCAAATATACACACAAACCCTCCATAAGAAATACACACAAAGCATACTGTGCGTGCTGTTTGTCCGCGTGCGCCTCCCTCTGAATTAGGCGCACGCGCACATTTCGAGAATGCAACACACAGAAGCGAAGGTTTCAGTGCATACCCGAGTGCGATCCAAAATCACATTGATGCTCTGAAATGCATTAAAACTCAAAGCATCAAGCTCTCGGCGATTCTCTTCGTACAAATACTATAAAAACTCAAACCGAAAGCATCGAAGAGCATCGGAGAGCATTATCAATATACGCGTATAGTGCTGTTCAGAGCATATGCTTTCCGCCGTTTGAACAACACTACACGCATACATCGATGATGCTTTGCGATGCTCTTCGATGCTCTCAGTTTGAATTTGCAACAAGCAGCATTGCCATGAGAATAACACTGCCATGTGATTTTTGGTATTAAACTGCTATGTGCTGTGTGTTTTACCATGTTTGCGCGCGTGCGCCTCGTTTCGAATGGAGGAAGCATATGCTCTGAACAGCACTATACGCGTATATTGATAATGCTCTCCGATGCTCTTCGATGCTTTCGGTTTGAGTTTTTATAGTATTTGTACGAAGAGCATCGCCGAGAGCATGATGCTTTGAGTTTTAATGCATTTCAGAGCATCAATGTGATTTCGGGGTGCACTCGGGTATTTCGTTGTTTATGGCGATGTTAATATCGCTAATTTGGCTAATTTTGCTATTTTTCTCTAGTTTTCTGTGATAAATACTAATTTTCTATCGGTGTCGATCCCCATGTCTTGAGTTAAAATTGAGTAAGCTCTCATCAACTTGCCACTTCCAAGCAATAAAAAGCTATAAGTAACGATTGCAACGAAAACAAGGCACATCAAATCCAATGAAAACGAAAACCATCGTGATGCATACACAAAGAGATAAAAGCATGATGTGTTGTGATCTTGAAATTCACAAAATTCCTTCACCAAAATGATGTCTGCATTTGAGGAACGTATCGTAGCCAAACCCTGAAGTGTTGCATTCATATGCGATAGTATTGGACTTTGACCTACAGCGATATTCTAATTTTATTCACTTTTTGTTTTTTAATTTTCATATCAATTGAACATATATTCGCATTGGAATTGTCGTTAAATTTCAATGACAAATAAATTATTTGTATTTGAAATAATCTTACTCAATCCTTCGATTCGTTTGATACTACGCCCCGTATTGATATAAATGATACGCATGAGATAGAATAAAAATGTCATTATTATTGATGGAATCAATAGCCATGGATTGACCGTACAATTAATCACCATGATAGCCAAATACTGCAACAGATACTGAAAGCGAATGAAACATAGAAGCTAAGTCAGCTGTTAATCTCACTCGTAGGGTAACGCGTACTTTTCAAGAGCGAGTATTTATTTGCAGGTACGTGCATCTAGTTTCATACAAATTCGGCAAATTCGCCAGGCACCAGAAAATGTGTACTCGCTTTTCAAAAGTACGCGCACCCTACGAGTGAATTTAACCGCTCTGCTTAGCTGACTCGAGGACAATCTAGGTCCTGATCTAGGTCCTGATAAGGAAAAATGATCTGTGCACATTTTACATACTTCAAAAATATCAACCATAATAAATGGTAGCATCGAATCGATATTGTTGACATCTCTTGCAAATCGGTTTAAAATTCGACCATTCGGATTTTGATTGAAAAATGACATTTTTGCGCGGGTGACACCACGAAAGATCATATCATGCAAGTTAATTGATATTCGCAAGCACATCGAATAAAATGAAAATGAACGAATTAAGTAGCTACAGGTGCCGAATACCATGATACTTGCATAAACAATGAGATAAATTTGGCGTTTCTGTGAAATTGCCTCAGATCCATTCATTGTCAACGATACTTCAGTAGAATTCATTGTGGCCGCTTTGCGGTGTTTATCAGTTGAATCAGTTTTTATGGTGGCCTCTTCCCAATTGACCCTGTTGAATTAGCATACAGTAGGTAAACTGATCAATGATCAACATTTTATTGAATGTTATGCATTTGAAAATTTATTCACCAGTTTGATAAAAAGTAATCGGACCCACTCCAGGCAAATTGTGCCGCTATAAACATAAAGACCACGATGACTACGAATAAATGATTACGCGCGGCTTTGAAGAGTGCTTGGTAAATAGTAAAGCTATCTCTGGGATTAGTCCGAATCTCATGAGTTTTCTCATTGCAAAACGATGGTGTCAATTCGGTTCGTCTGACCACACCATTCCTTCGAATCTGATTTGAAGTAGCACATAAAAGCCCAATTTTAAAGAATCATAAAACATTAAACAAAAACATTTACGAATTTACGTACTCGATTTTGGTTGGAATCGTTTGGATTTTCATCGATTTCGTCTTTAGAATGCACAAAGTAATCTTTATTAAGACTCTGTAACGATTTGAATGGTCCTTGTGCTTCAACTTTACCCTTATTCATCAATACCACATGATTACCACTTTTTAAATATTGAAGCTGATGCGTTACAAGCACACAAATTTTATCCGCTAAAAATTCGTTGATACATTTTTCAAAGATGTGCTTTCCGACGTGAGTGTCAACGGCTGACAGAGGATCGTCCAACAAATAAATATCAGATCGTTTGTAAATTGCCCGTGCCAAATTTACCCGTGCCTTTTGACCGCCACTCAGCGATGCTCCCTGTTCGCCAACTATCGTTGCATCTCCTTCGGGCAGTAGCTTGAAATCACGTTCCAATGCACATACTTCCACCACTTTGTGATATCGCTGCTCGTCAAAGTCCTCAACGAACACAATATTACTGCGAATGGAGCCGCCGAATAGCCACGGCTCTTGTGATGCGTAGCTAATGGAACCATTCACGGTGATCGAGCCCATTTCGAGTTCTAATTCACCTAAAATAACATTGAGCAATGTCGTTTTACCTGATCCGACTGGACCGATGATCGCACATAGCCCGGGCTGGATGTCAATATCAACACCGAATATTCCATTCATTCGTGAACTTTCGCTATATTTCCATACTGCAGTCGCTTTTTCCAATCGAATGGACTTTTCTTTGCTGTCAATATTTTGAACACGTTTCCATGGTGTCTCATCAATAAGAAGTTCCATTTCGGAGCTATCAATTTTTGTATCTTTATTGGAAGCTGTGAAATACTTAGTTTCAGGCCTTAAAAGGAACTCTTGTAACCGTTTAATTGATATATACATTTCTGCCCTGGTAATTGAGAATCAGGATAATCCTTAGCTTTTACTGAAACTTTCAATTGGTACTTACATGTGCATTAGCGAAACGGGCCACAAATAGACCATCGATCGATTCAACATATTGAAATAAGATGAAACAATGAATACTTTTCGGGCGGTGATTACATTACCAAAATAAACGTACGAAATGAGACTCAAAAAAATTGACACCTTTGATATCATTGTAAATGAATTGATTGTAGCCCGAATATAGGCAATTGAACGAATTGCATTCACTTCATTTCTAGAAATGAAATCGAGACATTTTATTTCAAAAACGTATTATAATTTAACCGCGTTTATTATATGAGAAACAAGAAATACTTTCTTATTCGGTCAACCATTTTGGCAAATGAATTTTCCCAGGCATACATTTTGATCGCTTGAATACCCGTTAAAATTTCATTCATAATTTTAATTCGAAAATCCGTTTGTTTGGATTTTTTCATTCGCAATTGGGCTGATTTTCTGCCAATCCATGCTTCAAACACAGCAAAGGAAATCATTTCATTGAAAGTTAGAAAATGTTGATTTGTGACTGAAAAAAAAATGCTCTTTTACCTTGGAATGGTATGAAACCAGCTAAAAAAGCAATCCCAACAAATGCAGCTGTTCCAATTTCCGAGTAAATTCCGAAAAAAAATAACAACGCTTCGATTGGACCCTTCCATACATCATATAAAAATGACAATCCATCGTCTAATTTTGTTAAATCGTTCGACAGCAAATTTATAATTTTTCCACTTTGACCGTCTTCGGTCGATGACTTCGATATTCGCAAAGCTTTTTGATAAATTAATCCACTACAGGCCACCCGTATCTTGCATGATGTGTTGTACATGCATATAAGAAGCGGATGAAATGTGGCCATGTCATAGGCTGAGGAGAATATTATGCCCGTTGCATACCAATATGCATCTTCCAGTGAAATTTTAGCACTTTCGGTTTGTGCAAAGTAGCTGACGAAGCCGCCCAGGCAAATTGGCTGCATTAATCTAAAAGCAAATCGAGATTTTCGGATGTTAACAACTTACAACTTGGACACTAGTCAAACTCAAAAATTAATTTAGTTACCTCGCAAGTGATGAACCAAGAGAGAATAAAATCGAAAGTGAAAATGTTTTAAAGCCATGCAGTTTTAACATAACTCTGAATATGCTCGGATTCTTTTTCTTAAGCTCCAATTCCCATAGTTTTGCAAAAGCTTCTGTATTTGGTTCACTTCGCATGCTATTTGTCACCGCATAAATGTCATCGTCCTGAATTTCACGATTCAATCCAATTTTGAACAATGGTTTCAACCACCTTGAATAAACGAAAATTAAAATGAACCAATTGAACCATCCAACCCAACGCTTCACAACACTTACCAAAATGTCAATTTCGACCAAATCGATGCATTCGAAATGGGATTTGGTGGACGTACTGTTCGTTGTGTGTTGCGATTCATTTTCTCTTTTAATTTTCGATTTAAATGAAATTAGTTAAAATTTGTTTACAACTATATTTCACTCTCAAGTTTCAACACATTTCACATAATCCACTTAAATCAAGTGGTTTATTGCAACCACATTTAATTTTCAATGTGTCAGCTGAACGGAATTAATTCCACAATTGAAGTCATCTCTACGACTATTTAATGGTCAAGTAACTACAGTAACAGTTAGTCTCTTTAACAACTGGCTTGGTTTGGTTCGAAATTTTACACTTTCTTATTTCAAATGATGTGTAACACTTTGTGACGACAATATTCACAGATGATCAATGTTTATATACAAAAGAAAAATCGAGAAATAACATTAATATGCAAAAAAAGGGAATATTTCTACTATTTTGATTGTGCGATTCAATAAAAAAAAATACTGTGTTGAGATAACATGACAAGTCTCAAATAGAATGTTTGATGGAGTGCACTTTTTTAATACATTTATAGCCATTCAATAAAATTAAAGTCAATGGAAGGAAGTGTGAGTGTGATCAGGGTCCTGTTGAATAAAAAACAAAATTTTAACAATATTTAGAATACTTGAATGTATCGAATATCTTTTTTCACAATCTTAAGATTGTAAACCAATAGCCACTGCTATACGTGGGCTGTTGTTGCCAGGGGGAACGAGAGGGTCCAATTATCCCGTGTGGAAAACTGTTTCCTAAGTTTTTCGCCAGTCTTTGGTGAAAGTTCCACCTCCGATCAAATCACTTTTGATTTGAATGGAACCAGAAACTCACTTTTTTTCGCTTCATAATTGAATATATCGCTTCAAATATATCTGTTATAAAGTGTTACATCATTGGAATTTAATTGTTTCAACAATACATCTCATGAGGAATTGCAATATTGCTTTGTACAATATTCTCATGAGGAGTGTGAGTTCCTCGTAAGGAGCTGATATGAAAATGAGCTCAATACAATCTGTGTTATAAGAACAGTCAAGTGAAAAGAGCATCACCAAATCATATGGTGTTGGCCTCAGAGTTCCCGACTACCTTAAAACATCTCTGTCATAAATTAATAGAATTGATTATTAATTGTGTTTGTTGGTCTATTGGTATTGATTTGCGCGCAATAAAAATACAAAATTGATTGTGTATTGGTGTGAAGATTGTGAATGTTTTTTTTGCCAATGTAAAATGTGTCTCGTTCAAGTGAATTGAAGTAGTGCGGTTCAATTGTCAATACACTGATTCAAGGTCTGGGTGATTATAAGCACAGCTGATTTTTACGTGATTTCAAAATGTTCTATTTTTTGTGTGTGTATTCGACAAAAAACTTTTAGCAATTTCCATTATCGTTTTGTTTATTTTGTCATAAATCTAAAATTGTGTAAACAAAATGTGTGTTTTTTTCTACATACTTTAACTAGCAATTGAATACACTGAACAGAAGTTGTTTTTATTTTACAAATGAAGTTAGAGTTTAAATTTAATTTTATTTACAAAATGTGACTCAAATGATTAATTAATGAATTTTGTTTGAAATAAAATACTTCACTGAACGCTCAAATGACAATTATTTAATATGCACAAAAAGAGTGCGCATTGAAGGTGGCACACCGAGATAATTCCACAATTCATCATAAATGTTATCATTCAATTGGCGATAACCATGAGAGATATTCGTAATCCAAGTTGTGATTTTATTATAATACAATGTGTTCATCGTGTGTAAATTATTATAGTGATCAGTGATCATGATCACGTAAATGCAGTAATTATGATAAACGTGCGACACATTTTATTGTTACGGGCTATTCGCTACGGTAAAGCTCGGCTTTGACAAATTCACTAATACTCATCCAACTGCATCATTGTTTCATCTAATTATAAATGTGAACAGTGTTGTGTGCTCTTCAATTACTGTTTACATCTCACGTAGCTCTGTAAATAAATTAATTTCGAATGTTGATTTTGCATTGTTTTACATTTTATTCATATTTTCATCAAAATCCATACCTCTTTAGCAATAAGAGTAAGTGCTGTTGCAGTTGAGCTGCCTGTTTGGTCTAGCATTCGTTTGAAGAAACCGTTTGGCTTCTGAATCAACTCAAATGGATGATCAAACTCCACGATTTTGCCAGCATCAACAACTAACACTTTATCACTGTCCATAACTGTGTGCAACCGATGAGCGATTGTAATAACGGTACAGTCGGCGAAATTCTTTCGAATCGTTTGTTGAATCAATTGATCTGTATTTGAGTCACAGTTTGACGTTGACTCATCGAGAATGAGTATTTTATTGTTTCGTAAAATGGCTCGAGCCAAACAAATTAGCTGACGTTGACCGGCGCTGAAGTTCGATCCACCGTCCAGTACTTTTGAATCGATTCCACCGCTGAGCCTCGAAATAGCCGCTTTCAATTCGACTTGAGCAAGTGCATTCCAGAGCTCGTCGTCATTTTTCTCGCTAAATGGATCCAAATTGAATCGAAGGGTGCCAGAGAATAGAACCGCCTCCTGAGGAATTATTGAGATTTTGTTGCGCAGTTCGTGCAGCCCAATCACACTAATATCAACATCATCGATGAAAATTTGACCGTCGTTCTGGGCCAAACGGAATAACGACTGAATGATTGAACTCTTGCCAGCTCCCGTACGACCCACCACACCGATTTTTTGCTGGAATTTCAATGTGCTATTTCAAGAGTGTTTCAACAAAGACAATCGAATAATTGTGTACCTTGGCGTCGATTCGGAACGTCAAATCTCGCAGAATGCGAGTACCACTGTCGACATATCGTAAGCTCAACGCTTTGAATTCAATGTTACCGTGCTGTGGCCAATCCTTTGGTGGTGCTTTTTTCTCATTTGATTCCAATGGTGGCTCTGATGGTAGCTTGGTGTATTCAAGGATTCGCTCAACTGACGTCATTTGACTTTCAAGTTCCCCACTTTGACGTATTCCATATTGACAATATCCAATTAAACTGATGCTATTGAGTATCGCCAAACCAACATGTCCACTTTGCAAATTCATGGCTACGTTTGAAGTATTTTTAAAAATATTTTGTCATTATATGCAAGTCTTGTGTCACAAGAGTGAACTTATAAACAATCAATTTACCGTCTTCAAGTAGTAGAAAACTATATGTTACAATAGTAATAAATAAAATGCAAACTAAATCCAACCAAAATGCAAACCATCGCGATGCACAGATAAAAAGATACCAACAAGAGGTGCTGTGATCTTGAAATTCATGGAATTCCTTCTCCAATATTTGAGCTGCATTGAAAACGCGCACTGTACTCAATCCTTGAAGAGTTGCATTGACGTGGGATAGAATTGGACTTCGACCTGTTCAAAATTTCCATAATTTATCCAATCATAATTTAATGGCAATCACAATTTTATGTTCAATGAACAATTACTCAATGCTTCGATCCGTTTGCAACTGCGCCCCGTATTAACATAAATTATTCGCATCAAATAGAACACAAACAGCATTATTGAAGATGGAATCAAAAGCCACGGATTCACAATGACATTAATTGCTACGAATGCAAAATAATGCAGAAAAAACTGTTAATGAAAGAAAGGTAAATCTCTATTTAGAATTCGGAAGTCGATGGATTTTAACCACAGATTTTTGTAGGAGTTTTTTTTACTTACGTCAAACACATCAATTAAAATGGTTGGTAGAAAAGAGTCAAGATTGTTGATATCTCTCGAGATTCGGTTTAGAATTCGACCACTTGGATTGTTGTAGAAAAAAATCATGTTGGCACGTGTTAAACATCGAGAGATTTTATCGTGTAAATTAATCGATATTCGCAAGCACATCGAATAAAAGGAAAATGAACGGATGAACAGGCAAAATATACTCAATAACATGATGCATGTGTAAACAATGGGGAAATTGTCACGTTTCAAATCAATGGTGAAAAAAGCCTCGCGTACAGGAAGATTGGTGGCATTTAACGTTGATGGATAGTCTTGGTGAGATGTGTTGGTTTTTACGATCGCTTCCTCCCAATTCACCCTGCATAAAAAATGGACAGATTTCAATTCCAGTAGGCAAAACGCGATTGGTTTAATTCATTTACCATTCCGACAAAAAGTAATCTGTACCACTCCAAATGATTTGAGCTGCAATAAATATAGCAAAAACGATCAAAAGAATGCAATCACTTTGAGCAGCTTTGAAGAGGTCTCTGTAAGTGGTGAAGCTAATGGAGCCGGTTGCTTGGAACTCTTTGTGACTGTTTGGATTGTCGCGACTTTTCCCATTTGAATGAGAAAACGATGCTGAGTCTTTTGTAATCTAAAACAATTCAGAGGTTGAAAAAAAATGGTTCTTTCAATTGAAAAGCTGTCTTTAAATTGATCAACCTGATTTGGTTTTGATTCATCTATATTTTCATCGATTTCGTCTTTAGAATGCATCAAGTAATCTTTATTAAGACTCTGTAATGATTTGAATGATCCTTGTGCTTCAACTTTACCCTTATTCATCAATACCACATGATTTCCACTTTTTAAATATTGAAGCTGATGCGTTACAAGCACACAAATTTTATCCGCTAAAAATTCGTTGATACATTTTTCAAAGATGTGCTTTCCGACGTGAGTGTCAACGGCTGACAGAGGATCGTCCAACAAATAAATATCAGATCGTTTGTAAATTGCCCGTGCCAAATTGACTCGTGCCTTTTGACCGCCACTCAGCGATGCTCCCTGTTCGCCAACTATCGTTGCATCTCCTTCGGGCAGTAGCTTGAAATCACGTTCCAATGCACATACTTCCACCACTTTGTGATATCGCTGCTCGTCAAAGTCCTCAACGAACACAATATTACTGCGAATGGAGCCGCCGAATAGCCACGGCTCTTGTGATGCGTAGCTAATGGAACCATTCACGGTGATCGAGCCCATTTCGAGTTCCAATTCACCTAAAATAACATTGAGCAATGTCGTTTTACTTGATCCGACTGGACCGATGATCGCACATAGCCCGGGCTGGATGTCAATATCAACACCGAATATTCCATTCATTCGTGAACTTTCGCTATGTTTCCATACTGCAGTCGCTTTTTCCAATCGAACGGACTTTTCTTTAATGTGAATATTTTGAATACGTGTCCATGGTGTCTCATCGGCAAGAAGTTTCTTTTTACTAATCTCGTTGTTTGTGTCGTTATCATGTTCATCTTTATTTTCATTTTCCTCATTCAAATTGTCAGCATGTCTAGCTTCGGGCCTTAAAAGGAATTCCTCTATTCGTTTGACTGATACGTATGCCTCTGCACTAAAAAAGCATGACTTTAAAGCTTTGAACATATCAGATATTCATTCAACTGCAGTTAAATGCCCTGGCAATATACTTACGTGTTTGTGAGTGAAATTGGAAATAAATAAACCATTGAGACATGCAACAGATTGAAATAAGATGAAACGATGTACACTTTGCGTGCGGTGATTATGTTACCAAAATAAACGTATGAAATAAGACTCAGGAAAATCGATAGCTTTGAAATCATCCTGAGGGCATTTATGGTAGCTCGAATGTAGGCGATTGAACGAATCGCATCGACCTCATTCCTAAGAATTAGTGGATACATTGTTCGAATGTGATTGATCCAAATCGTGCATATTGGGGCAAAATGAAGCATTTTAAATCTGACTCACTTGCGTATTTGACCGACCATTTTGGCAAAGGAATTTTCCCAGGCGTACATTTTGATCACTTGAATACCAAGTAGAATTTCATTCATAATTTTGATTCGGACATCCGTTCGTTTCGTTTTCCTCAAACGCAGCTGAGCTGATTTTTTACTAATCCAAACTGAAATCACAATAAAATCCACATAAATCCAATGCATTTTGATCGTGCAATTAAAATTGTTTTGTTTGTCTCACCTTGAAGTGGAATGAAGCTAGCTAAAAATGCCATACCAATGATGGCTGCATTGCCAATTTCCATGTAAATAACAATGAGAAATGCAATTGCATCAAGTGGTCCTTTTAGTAAATCAAATAAATAATGTAATTCATCGTCCAATTTTACCAAGTCATTTGACAGTAAATTAATAATTTTGCCATTTTGTCCGTCTTCGGTCATTGATTTCGAGAGTCGCAATACTTTTTGATAAATCAATCCACTGCACGCCACTCGAATATTGTATGATTGTTTTACCAAAAACAGAAGGAATGGATGTATAAATGCAATCGAAGCTGATGAAAAAATGATCCCCGTTGCATACCAATATGCATCATTTGGTGTGATTTCGTGGTGTTTAGTTTGCGCAAAATAGGCAACAAATCCGCCCAAACAAATCGGCTGAATCAAACTTAAACAAACAGGTCAATTGTTTTAATTCTATTAAAATCTAAACAAGTAATCAACAAACACAAAATTCCGTCACAAAGAGTGTCGCATTTACCGTGCTAGTGTAAACCCAATTGAGAACAAAATCATAATTGCAAATACTTTGAAACCGACCATTTTTGACATAGCTCGAAGAATACTTGGCCTTTTCTTTTTGAGCTCCAATTGCCAGATTTTTGCTAAATATTCGGTATTTTTTTCACTTTGCATACTTTTTGTCACCACATAAATGTCATTGTCTTCGATTTCACGGCTCAGGCCAATTTTTACCATTGGCCAAAACCACCTGCAATAGACGAAAATGTCAACGATTTTATTTTTATTTGATACGAAAATGTCGACTGCACTTACCAAAATGTTAGTGTTGATAAAATTGACGCATTTGAAATTGGATTTGGTGGACGTGGTTTTTGTTTTGTATTACGATTCATGTCTCACACGATTTCAATCTTATTTAGGGCACAGAATCTTATCGAAAAATGTGCGAAGTGGCCTGTAAACGGAAGTGCACTTGTAAAATTAACATCAAGGAGTTCAGTCAATGCAAAACGAGAAAAATGGTCTGTCTGCTGGTAGTATTTGGCATACAGATATTGCAAGATATTAATGCTTGTATTAAATGTGTTGATTTTTCCTATGGTTGTTCTTCATATTATACGAAAATTCATGAAAATAAATCTGTATGAAAGGAGTAGATGCACAACGATCTGTGTTTTATTCCAAAAAATTTATTTTGTAAAGGAAATTGTTGAATTTGACCAAAACATGGATGTTCAAAAGCTGTTTACATTAAAATAAAAACGATATTTCGTTGAAAATGTGTGAAATTTCATGAAATTAGTCAAAAATTGAATTGAATTTTGAAAAAAAAACGAATTTAGATATTACTCCACAACCAAATATGAAAATGTTCAGACTCAAATTCAGACGGTTTTTGAGTTGAGAGCCAGTATAAACAAACAAACAAACAAACAAAGGTAAAACAATTTTAACGATAGATGCAAGACAATATTGACAATAATTAAAACAATTAAATTAAGTTTAAAATGTATCAAATAAAGTTGATTTCCGGTTCAACAAAAGCGCTTAAAATCAGCACATCGAATTAGAATCGGCGGAATATTAAACACTTTTAGTCTTATTTAAAACGCTCTGTGAACAAACCGGTTTATAAAAAAACACTCGTGACTTCTGGCGATATATTGCCACCGTAATGTGTAACACTTTGTATTCATTTTAATGCACTTATCTTTACTTGCTTTTCATTACAATAGAAGTCCGTTAGAGATAATGACAATTTTCAATCTAAATGTTATCATAATATGCCGATAAGAAACAAGGGGGCCGAAGATTCGTTGTTGAATATACATTTTAAATGCCGTTTCTGACAATATAACGCTCATTTTGCAAACACACGTTGGCACATTGACCTACACACTTAATGTGCAACACATTTCTCATCAATATTCCACATCATTCTAAAACACCTTATGTTGACAGCTGATTGCTCGAAAATAAACATTTAACACGATGATTTGGTGATTTGATGATAAAATGCAAAAATAAAGCTTTAATACTACGGACATTGAAATACTACGGTACTTAAGATACTGCTGTATTATGAGTTTGAGACCACTTTTAGGAATAACTCATAAGTCGCTTTGAAATGAAGTTGAAAATCATTTGAAATTTGAAGCCGATTTCTTATTGAATGAACATTGAGAATTGATCAAAAGAACTATCAATGAAACCTGTTTGAATCGTTAAATCAAACTCCGGTTTGAATCGTCATTGCTGGAATTGGCGCTATTTTTTGTTAATTCTTGGCATGGAAAGATAGACACATTCCAGTGTCATGAACGATACTTGTCATAACATCTATGTATCAACATTTGACAAAGCTGTCAAAGTGTACTGGAATGTAAATACAAAATAAATGTCAAGTCAATTTAGAATGATACTGCATTTTTCCTTATCGCTATTGAATGAACAGTCTTTTTTCAATAAAGTCAGTGTGATTTGTATCACAGAATTCAATAAATAAAACAGAAGAGTTTGTATCAGAGAATTCAATAATTGAAGCAACAGCCATTCAAAGTAGAGTTTTTTTTCTTTATTGTAAAAAGTAAATATTTAATTTTTTTGTCTCTTTGCCGCGTCTAAAATTTTTGTTTGTGATTTCCCAAGAGGTAATTCAGCTTGACTTAAAGTTTGAATAGCAATAAATATATTGGATTATTTGTTCTCCAGATTTTAATTTTAGAAATCGCATTTGAATTATGTCTTGTACGAATGAATTCGGTCAACCTGTTGGTGAGCTTGTGCCAAATTGGACACCACGACCTCAACCTGAAGCGGTTACATTAACTGGACGCACCTGTCAGCTGGAGCCGGTCAATGTAGCCAAACATGCTGACGATCTTTTTGCTGCTTATAGTCAATCTGATGATTCGCAGTGGACCTATATGTTAAATGAAACGTTTGCTAGTGCTGAAGAATTCCATAAATATGCTGGGAGATTAGCAACAAGTACAGATCCACGGCATTATGCTGTTATCGATCTTAAATCGCATAAACCAGTCGGCACGATGTCCTTAATGCGCCAAGATCCATTGAATGGAGTCATCGAAGTAGGATGTGTCGCTTTTTCATCATTGCTCAGGCGATCAATATTATCCACTGAGGCACAATACCTTCTAATGGCTTACGCATTCGATCAACTTGGCTATCGTCGCTACGAGTGGAAGTGTCACGCGCTCAATGCACCATCCCGAAAGGCTGCCATACGGCTTGGTTTTATTTTTGAAGGTATTTTTTATAATCACATGATTGTTAAGGGTCGTAGCCGTGATACGGCTTGGTTTTCAATCACCAATGATCGATGGCCTGTGCTGAAGGCAGCATTCCAAGCTTGGCTGGCACCAGAAAACTTTGACAGTCAAGGACAACAAATTAAAACCCTAGCTGAATTTCGGGAACAGTGAATATTTATATGAAATGCTAGAACAATAACCAACAAAATTGTAAGAAAACAACTATTGTTGAACATTTCAAAAAATTAATATTATCTATTGCTAAAAATTGAATAAATATCACAAATTATAGAAATTTGGCAATTTGTATAATAAATATGTATTCATAATGAACTATGTGTGATGTGCATGTGCACAATGTGGTTTTAATTCTTGCTTTGAAAAAGCTTCTCGGTGAGTAATGTGCTTAATGGCACACATTGTTTGGACTGTTCAAATTACCTGTGATTGAATCATTTACGGTGATGAAGCATCTAGTTCCAATTTACTCAAAATAACTTTGAGCATTGTCAACTTACATAGCCTGGTCGGTGTATAAAACCCGGCACTTCTGATCTTTTTTGACAATAACTGAGTAAGAAAATATGTAAAGAGAAAACCATTCAGAATAGATACGCTATTTTCAATAACACTAACAATTGACTACACACATAGATATCTACGACGATACCCAATGTAATTTCTCGAATCCAAAGAATAGATTCGGAATCATTTTTTATAAATCTGGATAGATTTAGAGAATTACTCCATAGCATGTCAATGTTTTATATCGATTATTCAGTCCATACCGAGAGGATTCTTATATTTTGTTACATTACATGTCATAATATTGTATCGAAGTGTCGACAAAACAGTTCAAAATCTATAGCGAAAGATAAAATTGAATAATAAAGAAAACGGCTCACCACGTGTGTTGAGTGGCAATTTAATTCCAAGGTAATTGAATTGAAGAGCAATTTTGTTATCTACATAATCAAAATGATTTGTGTTACAGAATTCAGTCAATAAAACAGTTATGAAACAAGTCACAGTTCAAAGTGAGCTCAGTTTTATTGTGATTTTGGAAAGGTATATTTGGGTTAGCTCAAAGCTAATCAGATTTTTGAACAACCAAAAATTAGGCCTATTCCTTTTGTCAAACTATCCACAAGCAAAAAATCAATAAGGGTTTGTATAAATAGTATTTTTCTCCGATTTTTAACTCAATTGTCAATTGAAACACCAGTGTGATTACGTTTTTTATTCGCAAAGTGATTATTTTATCGAAACTGTAGACAATGATTTGTATAAATGAATTTGGTCAACCTGTCGGTGAGATTGTACCAATTTGGACGCCACGACCTCAACCTGAAGCGGTTTCATTAACCGGACGCACCTGTCAACTGGAGCCACTCAATGCAGCCAAACATTCCGTCGATCTTTCTACTGCTTATAACCAATCCGATGATTCGCAGTGGACCTATACGCTCAGTGGGCCGTTTACTAATGCTGATGAATACCATAAATATGCTGAGAGTATAACAAAAAGTACCGATCCACGGCATTATGCTGTTATCGATCTTGAAACACGTAAACCGGTCGGTACAATGGCACTAAAGAACATTGATCTAACAAACGGTGTGATCGAAGTCGGAAGTGTCGCCTTCTCACCATTGCTCAGGCAATCAATATTATCCACTGAGGCACAATACCTTCTAATTGCTTACGTATTCGATCAACTTGGCTATCGTCGCTACGAGTGGAAGTGTCACACGCTTAATGCACCATCCCGAAAGGCTGCCCAACGACTCGGTTTTATTTACGAGGGTATTTTTTATAATCACATGGTAATTAAAGGTCATAGCCGTGATTCGGCTTGGTTTTCAATCACCAATGATCGATGGCCTGTGCTGAAGGCAGCGTTCCAAGCTTGGCTGGCACCAGAAAACTTTGACAGTCAAGGGCAACAAATTAAAACCTTAGCTGAACTTCAAGAACAGAAACACACAAAGGAATAAATTTGGATTTAAGAAAGAATAATTTTTAATGATTGAATAAAATAGTTTAACTAATTACAATGTTGAAAAAGAATGATTTCGAATAAATAATTGAATGCGCAAGTAATATCGGCTGATTATAATCTATATTTAGGCGTCAAAAGTATTATTGTTTGATGACTTCAGATCTTTCCGTGAGTAATGCTCGTATGAGATCATAAACGATATGATCATTTGGTTCAAAATGGCCTGGATATTTCTTATGGCACAATTGCTTGGCCTGTTTTCCCAATTCATTGGCTACTTCATTCATATTGGTGTGTTTTTCCAAAATGTGTGTAATATCATCCTCTGGTATTCCCAAAGCAAATCCAATTGGAAATCCATATATATATCGCTAGAAACAAATGAATTTATAATAATTTAGAATTATTTTAGGGCTTTGGTTGAATTAAATCTGTTGAATAAAAAAATGTAAACATTTTGTCCATTCATCAATTGCATTGAAGTTAATGCATGATGGTCATCATCACACTGAGTGCAAAAACTCTTATTCGGTACAAAGCCGGACGTATAGCAATCGGAACGCATACCCACTTAAGGTGGATGATGGCGCCCAGCTGCGGTTCACTTATCACAGAAATAAAAGGTACAATGACCTTGAAAGGGTATTTTTGTGGTGAATGTAAAGTAGAATTGAAAACGAATTGATTAAAACACAACCTGTGTCTTGTTTATGTGTATCTTCACATAAAATAAAAACCTCTGAACGAGGTATAAACAGAGTGGCGCACTAATAGATCCTGCCCACAAAATGACTGATGTAGAGTGCGCCAGTGCGAGTCCCGAACGTTTTCACTTTCATTATCTTTGAATAACACTGGCTATAATCAAAATTGATAGGAAAACGCCTCGCTCGCACTGGCGCACTCTAGTTCACATTCATTGTAATATGGCATGGACTAATTGCTGAATGATTTGAGGACTGTGGAACGACAATATAGTTTCACAAGCGCCACGTAAAATTTTATATCAGTAGTTTTGTAAGGTCAACTAGTAAAAAACACCTAAATTAACAACTTTTTGAGATATATCATCAAATTCTGTTCAACTCCATCGACCGAAGTGTAAATTTTTAGTACCTTTGAAGTAAATACGGCGAAGATATGGCAAAATCAGCCAAAAGTTAAATTTTGACATTTTGGGTTTGTTGAATATTCTAATTGTATTAATAATTCTATAAAATTGATATCTCGAAAATTGCATGAAAAATGCAATCTTTGAAAATTACATGTCCGAAAATTACATGTTCGAAAATTCCATCTTCGAAAATTGCCATCATGGTCGATCATGGTCCATTGAGGTCTACCACGGTCGCCAAAACATTACTGACATGATTTGATAGTGTCAACCTGTGAACTCTGACACACATATAGCCAAAACTGAATTTTTGGGAAAAATGATGAGTGAAATTCCAACTTCTATAACTTGAGAACGGTTGATCCGAGTTTGATGGTTGAACCCTCGTTGGATAGGTATTGAGGTGTACTACCAAAGTGTAATTTTTCAGAATTTACGGTAATGGGTACGGGGGTCAAAATGACGAAAAACCAAAAAAATCGATTTTCGATTTTTCAGTTTTTTCGATGTGGTGACCAAACCTGATTACAGATTTCTTTCATACTGAGAACATATTTGTAGCTTAGCTCAATACCTTTCATTTGCGGTATTTCGCAGATTTTCTATATTGTGTATTAGCGGAGCTATGAAATTTTGAAAAAAAACGACACCCTGACACTCTCCTCCTGCTTAATTTCTTATGAGTAAGGGAATTCGGCCATTTTCGACGGTTTTGAACTGCCCCCCAGACCCCCTAATAATAATGTCATACATCACAGAGATCGAGAGAAGGTACGTCACACACACACACAAACACACATACCAACGCTATTTTCAGGGAAAACCTCCCTCTCTAGGAAAACGTACACAACTTTTGAACGGGTAAACCGATTTTGATTGTTGAGCACTCGTTGGAAAGGTATTGAAGAGTACTATCGATTGAATACTCAACAACAGTGGTCAAGATTACCCCCTAGGAGGTATGCTATATAATCTGAAAAAAGCACCCCCATACGTCCCTTAAGCAAAAAAATTTGTGGTTCCACAAAAATTCATTTTGACAACGGCTTTCGTCTAGTTTGGTCCTAAGCTACACGCCAATGCCTATTTCACGAATTACATCGGTCGGCAACACATAGTCCAAAAATTCGCGTATATATAGTGTTGCACTCAAAAGTGTATTTTTTGGTGCGCCACTGGGAGAACTGCCGTTCTCCGTGATAAAATAAAATTGGAGTAAATTCTACTCCGTTTGGAGTAAATTTGTTCATTTGTCATATACAAAATGGCAAGAGTTTACTCCAAAATGTGGAGTAAATGTGAGAAAGTGGAGTAAACTATTCTTTACCATATAAAATATATGAAGTTTTTTCTCCATTTTTATTTTGTGTGTTCCTCTGAAACTAGGTTACACCAGTTCAATATGACCAATGCTCAAAATGCTATGCCAAAGAGTTTGTTCCAATCAATGGAGCAATGTTATCACAAAGTGCAATTAATGATTATAACAAGTGTTTTTTAGAACTTTCAATTAACTTACAGATAACGTTGCAAAGTCCCCTGGATCTGAATTGGTAATGATTCGTAGAAAGATGTTCAACCTTTTTATTTGTACTGGTGAAAGATAGCTCTGCAATAATTTTTCATTGGCCTCGATTATCTCCTTACTGAAAGGCATTGCTAAAAATCCGAATTCATCAAAGGTCATTTCGATTAGTTAAAGGTAAAGTAATGAAGAGCATGTTAAAAAGTGAAAACTTCGTGATTCACTTACATTGATCGTATGCATCGACGACTTTTTGGAATATAAGATACCATTTTGTTGGCGAAATGCTTGAATTTCTCCCAATCACCATGAGATACAACAAGTCCATCTAAACATATTTTGAAAAAAAAATATCTTCAGATCTTCACACTCAAATTATTTCAACGACGTGAGTTTTTTGTTTTGTTTTCTAATTCATGAGGTGCAGCAGTTGAGGTGTTAATATTAGAAAAATCTATGCACTGCAAAGAAGCGCAAATGAACATTTTTGATCGGGCATGTACGTAAAAACTTACAAATAAAAGTCAAAAATGAAGAAAACAAAAACAAAATTTTTCTTTTTCAAACACTTCAACTTCCACACTCTGTACCAGTGATTTTATTATTGATCACATCAAACGTATAAAATATCAACTGATTGATGGCAACACTCACTTCAGCTTCATCGGCTTCAATTTGCTCCGGTTTATTTGAATTTCGTATTGCATTAAAATCATTGAAAATTTGCTCAACAATTGCTTTGTCGGAACATGGAAACGTTGAATACACTTGGCGATAATGTTCAATCGTAGCATCAAATGGCTTCACTGTTGTATCTTTGAATGATGGAATTCTCATTGCTAAACTGAGCTGCGAACATAAAAAAAAAGTTAAATGTTTTGCACAAATATTTGTAAAAATTTACACAAAATCAAAAAAAAAAATGCTGTTTTCATATTTTGTGAACTATAACATAACAATTGCTTTATACTGTCACTCACTTGACAAAATACCAGTAAAATGAACAAAACACTTAATTCCGAAAACATTTTAACTATACTTCCACAGACAACTATCAAATTTATTCTGATAGGAAGAGAAATGTGAACCGGATTTTTATAGATTTGTTCTAATGAATGCGATTTCTATTCCATTGAAGTCGATGACTCGAGACTAAGTTATGAAAATTCACTAAAAACCATCGAAATTCGTCGTTCGTGTTATGATTCACCACTACAACTGTTTTTTCCAATAATCGACATTTCTTTTAGCCATAGTTTTGTTATTGTAATAAAAATCTTCGAATGAACAAAATCAAAAACACAAAACAGAAGGTGAAGTTCAACGTACAACACAAACAAATACGGTTTGAAATATATTCTAAGTGGTGTTTATTCAGATATAGAAGATAGACTACAACTTACGTCACAGAACACAGATTCACG
The DNA here is from genome assembly GCA_030463065.1 of Aphidoletes aphidimyza. NCBI lineage: Eukaryota > Metazoa > Arthropoda > Insecta > Diptera > Cecidomyiidae > Aphidoletes > Aphidoletes aphidimyza. Next base: position 35,173,985 of record CM059999.1, read on the forward strand.
GAATAACAGTTGCGTATTTCAATGCGTTTGCTGCTTTAGACATTCGTAAATTATAACTTAATTAATACTGAAGCTAATCAGAGTTCAAAATGCGTAAGAGATGTGATAAGCGCCACGTAAACAGGTCTTTCTATTTTTAAAACTGGAGACAAGAAAGACCTACTCCAGTGCCAAACAGAATACAAAATACAATTTGCCTAGGGACCTATTGATGTTACATGTTTTTAGCTATAAGTTTCTTACCGACTCGACCATTGATAGTAAATGAATGGAAAAATAGTAGGAAACGAATGAATGAATGACTCACTATACAACTTACCATCTCAAGGCTATCTTTCAAAAACATTTCATAAAAAAACCCAAACCACTGAAAACAGCACATTTTATTCAGAAGAGTCCAGTACAGTCAAACCAAACTTGGTCTAAGAATGGCCACGCTATTCTTGGGAAGAAATACGGTCAACTACATTATAAAATAAATGGGCTCACATGCGTAAGACTTACCTGAATGCCCGAATTTTAGCAACACATTGAATATATTTTATTACTTCTGAATTGAGTGTTCACTGTTTAACATCAACTGTGTGAAATATTGAAGTTAAATTACTGGACAACGTCATTCAATCGACCTGAAATTCCTTCTAGACCAGTATGGTGCACCCGGGGTCCTTCCCCGGAGGAGTTGTAATTCTAGATAATTCAGTGCTTTTAAACTTTGGTCTGAAATATATCTAACACATTTATTAGTGTGTGCACTGCATTGTTCAGAATGTGATGGAATCTTAGAGAATCATGAATTTTAATTTGGAATGTGAAATTGAAGTCAGAAGGCTTGAAGAAAAAATGACTCAAGTCTTTGAAAATTGTGCGGTTTTTATTCAATTTCATTTCATTTTTACAATACGTTCTCCAAGTTTAGTTGATTGGATTCATGTAAAAATGTACAAAATATTTGTTAACTAATCTTATGTGTGTTTGGTTTGAAATATCAAATGTTCATAGGATGTAATGCTCTTTCGAAAAATGGAAAAATACGAAGTTAGATACGGTAATGAATTTCTTTGGCCCCACTACAAAAAGCGGAGAACACGAAAAATGTGATTTATTTAGTGAGTTTCACATTTTTGGCACATTTTTCTTGATGCGATAATTCATATTTTAATCAAATGTGTAAAATACAACGCCGAAATCAGAGAATGATTATACTTCCGGTTGGGGAATGAAATTTTGACACGCGGTGCCAATTCAACTGGTTTTTCGGGAATTGTTGATTTGAATGTATTATATTGGTGATAAGTGCCAAGATACGACTTGAAAGTTATCGCATAAACATAGTTTGACTTGACAGTTATGGGTTTTGGAAATTTGACATGATTTTTTCCATCGTTTAGAACGACTTTTGATGTGTACAGAACATTGGATTCCCAACCAAAGAAATTTGGCTTTTCTTCGATGGATATATCAAATGTTTCCGTACTAATAGCTTTACTACCGTAGCCCACTTTTGAACAAAAAATGTCTGTCAACAACATCGACTCATCGAGAGAAAATATGATGGTCTCGTTGTCGGTTAATTGTGATTCCATTGTGAAATTTCCTGAGCTTAAATTTATCGAAAAATAGTCCAGTGTGAGATGGCAATAATATGTGGGTAAATATTTTCCAATTCCTTATCTGAAAGTTGACCATTTGAATTTACAGACAATTTATCATCATCGAAATTAAACATTTCAAACACGATCTTGTAATTATCTTGAATCTTATCTTCGCAGTATGGCTTTAAATCATCAAGATGAAATTTAATTGCCAAATGCAGGCCCCAAATAATGTCATTGATGGGGAGATTGGACTTCAGGAAATCGACACAAATGTGCAAAAAATCGGCGACATCGTATTTGTCAACGAGTTTCAACACTTCGGCGATGTTTTCCATGGTTAGATTCACTCGATATCCATAAAAAAATTGCATAAATTCTTGGAATGCGCCCGGCGTAGCATCGACAATTTTCACTTCAGCTCCTTCTTTGAGGTCACCATTGAACATGGCATCGAATACTGGGCTTACGGCAGCCAAAACACATTTGTTCGCTGGAATCTTCACGCCTTCATTCTCGTTCTCGTTCTTGTTCTTGCTCTCAAAAATGAACTGCACGTCTGACGTTTTGCTGACCAATGCATTGAAGCACTTTTGAAACACTGCTCCATTGTTGTATCCCTTCGTACAAGACAATTCCTCCATTTTGAGCTTAAGATGATTGGACTTTCTTTGATAGACAATTTGTTCCCCGGTCTAGAGAAGAGTAAAAATACGAGTGGAAATTAAATCAAAAATGGAATTTCATTTAACTGAATGACAGACCATGCGCAAATGATTCATATATAGCACTAAAGTGTCCAAACGTCCGAACATGGAATGAATACAATACGAATGTTACGCTATACTCACAAAAACTAATAGAAAACAGCACAAATTGTCCTGATAAATCCAGTCAACTTGGTATCAACGAGTGTAAATGCGGACAAAACCTAAAAATCAAATAAAAAAGTCATTTTGAATTCTCTCGACTTCCAAACAAAGGTAAATAAATTCAAATATGTGATGTAATTTTAATCCATTGCCAATTTATACATTTCCACAAACAAATCTCTTGATGAATTCTCCATTTATTGCCAATACTATTGGCCCAATAAATAAGAGAAACTGAATTGCACTTATTAAAGCAAATCGACTCAAATTAGGATTTCGTGTCGTGATTTTAGGTTATTTTTTCGTGTGAGATAATTTGACTGTACACCAAATTGGCACTATTTGTTCTGAATACAAGCTTGTATTCGTAAAATACGTAATCTATTCACAAATTATGAAAAAAAAACATAAATGGTTTGCAAGAGAACTAATTTTTATACTCACAGTTTAAGTTCAAACTTCTGTGTAATTGTTTTACATAGAATGTTCTGGTTTTGCGTCGTTATTAATTTGATGGTGACACTTTGAATTGAGAACATGAAAGGATGTGACAGTGTGGTGTAAACTATGTTGCGCGCGCTGTCAACCGGTAAATTGTACTGCAACGACATCTTTGTATGTATTTGTAATGATAAAGAACGAGACAATATGATTGTTTGATGGTGTTGATGTGTCGATTAGCCTTCGCACTCTGGATTTATTTACAATATATTGTATACGAAAGTGAAATGTAATAAATGCAAAAATTATTGTACTGACCATTCCATTTTTCAATACCATTTCACTGGAACATTGGTGTGTATGACTGACTCAATCACATCAAAATATAAGCAATACAAATGACAGCTAAAGTTTCAACGATTTGCTTGTTTTTACAAATCTCTACAAATCTTGGTCGTGTAATGTAGCACCAGATTAATTCGCAAGAAATTAATTTTCGATTAAAACAAATTTCTGAATAGATGAAATATAATTTGATCTAATTTTTCGTTGATAAATGCAAATGTTACAGAGAAAAATGCAAATGAGTGGATCATACCCAAATGGCATGGTGGAAAGTTTATTAGTTACATGTATAGTTCAATTTAAAATAGATTTGCAGTCAAATTGAAGCAAAATTCAAATGCAGCGATCAAAAAAATGTTTCAGTTAGCTATCTAAGAGTAATAAAACACAACTGAACACTGAACATTCATTTGAAAAATCTTCAACTAATTTTATTTGAATCAAAAACCATTTGAGTAAGTTATAGACAATGAGTCATTGTCAATGACGTTAGGTATCTGTTTGAAATACAAATGAGAAATTAGTGAATGTTCGAATCTGCCATTTCGTTGTACAAATGAAATATTCACTTTCGGCGTCAATGCAACACAGGACTGAGAGATATTGTCTTTGAAGGTAAAATGGGTTTGTGACCGAATACACGGTTTCATGATGATTGCATAGCTATAACTCCATTTTATCCATATGGGATTTGGTAATTTGACATGATTTTCACCGTTTGTTAATTCAATTCGAGTTTGAAACAGATTTTTGCACTCCCAATCGGAAGAATTTGGTTTTTCCTCAATCAACATTTCACAACTACAATTAACAACACCACTTTGTGCGTTATACACTTTTGAACAGAAAACATCAGTTAACAGCATTTCCCTATCCAATGAAAATATTATGATTTCATTGTTGGAAAAAGGTGTCAGTGAGCGTTCTTCTGAGGCCAAAGTAATTGAAAAAAGATTCCCATCAATTGTGTTCGATAGACTGATAACAACATCTTTCATTACCGCCAAAACATATGATGAAATTCTGTCCAATTCTTCATCCGTGAGGGGACTGTCATTTGAATTCGTAACCATCTCCAATTTACCACTGTCTTTGAAGCTAAGCGTTGCCATTACTTCCTGATAATTTATTCGAATTTTGCTTTTGCATAATACAATGAGTTCATTGAGGTGATATTTAACTGCTAAATGCAAAATCCAAAGCACATTATCGATGGTGAGATTGGCTTTTAGGAAATCAGCACAAACTGGCAAACAATCGGCGACATCATACTTGTAAACGAGTTTCAACACTTCGTCGATATTTTTCATGGTTAATTTCACTTGGTTGCTATAAAAGAAATGCAGGAATTCTTGAAATGCACTCGCCGGAGCATCGATAATTTTCACTTCAGCTCCTTCCTTGAGGTCACCATTCAACATGGCATCGAATACTGGGCTTGCGGCAGCCAAAACACATTTGTTTGCTGGAATCTTCACGACATCATTTCCATCGTCAAAAATGAACTGCACATCTGAAGTTTGACTGAGCAATGCGTTGAGGCTTTTTTGGAATATTGTTTCTTTACTAGAACAATTCGTTGCGCTAAGCGATTCCCCCATTTTGAGCTCAAGATGAATCGATTTCTTTTATTAGAAACAATTTTTTCACGCCTAAAGAAGGAAAAAACAAATAAAAACGAATAAACATAAGTCCTGACTTTTCTACACTGATATGAAATTTGTTGTTGCTTTCGAATAAACCGATCAAAGATGATCCAGAGAAAAAACATTGATTTGGCCTCGAAAATTCAAGGCTTTCGATTAACTTTGATCGAACTCAAATTCGAGCCAGAGTCTTGATTTGGCATGAGAAATATATTTTTTTTGACACTGTTGGAATTTCACATTTAATTCGAGAGATATTTTGTTGACGTATTTCTTGAAGTAAATCCAATTCTTTTAAATATATTTCCACACAAATGATAAAATGTGCTTTATAAAAACCAAGATAAAAACCAAATTTTTATACTCACAATTTGAATTCAAACTTCTGTGTAATTGTTTTACATGGAATATTCTGGTTTTGCGTCGTTATTAATTTGATGGCGACACGTTTACTTGAGAACATGAAATGATGTGACAGTGTTATTGCAAACAATGTAAAGCGCGCTGTCAGCCGGCGAATTGTGCTACAACGTCAACTTTGTGTGTATTTGTAATGTAAAAGAACGATATGATTGTTTGATGGTGTTCATGTGTCGATTAGCCTTCGCACTATGGATTTGTTAACAATACGAAAATAGAATAAGTACAAAATGTGTTGTAGTGAACATTTTCTAAATAATATGTTAAACGTATACGATAAGCATTAATCATGTCTGATAGTGTTCTTTGCTAGATGATGCGTGACTGTGCTCCAATGCTAAACCATTAGGTGTCTTCAAGAGTTACTAGATGGCACTTTTTAAAACTCTGATTGATCAAAGTGGTTGTTTTATACACTCATTAAATTTTAATAAATAATCAAGCGTTAGATAGAAAAAATATGTCTTGGTCTTGTATTAATTTTATTCCAAATATTTTTATTTATTTGATTTTACAGTCTATTTTGACAAGCCGACTGTTAGCATTACATAGGTTGATAATCCACGGAAAATCAAATAATATGAGCAAGATGATCTGAGAAGCTGTAATGAGACAAATTGATTGTCTGAATTATTCATCAATAGAAAAATCTGTTGAAAATTCATACATTTCCGAAAACCTCAAGTGTGCAAGTGATTAAATTGAATCCCCTTAAATAGACTGGTTTTTGTGACCGAACGGTAACCAAAATGGTAAAATGTTTGCGTATTTCCGGTGGGAAATCGAACCAATTCAATTCGTAGACAGCAAAACCAATATGTGAAATTCGATCGGTAGCATATGTTGCTTTGTACACACAACCAAATTTGAGAATAAATGTCAAGCACATTACTCCATACATGTATAATGTTTTGGTCAATCCACTATGGTATAAGAATGTATTGAGTTATCCCAATGTGGTGCAAATTAGAACTTAATTTCATTGTAAAATCAGTTTGCATGTAAATGTAAGTTTGACATTTGCACCGCATTGGAGTGACCTATGTATTGGTAATACCAGTATAGAGTAGCTTTCACAGGCGCAAATATATAATCTGTCAAACTACACGATACTGGTATAACCAATACATAGGTCACTCCAATGCGGTGCAAATGTCAAACTTACATTTACATGCAAACTGATTTTACAATGAAATTAAGTTCTAATTTGCACCACATTGGGATAACTCAATACATTCCTATACCATAGTGGATTGACCAAAAAATTATGCATGTATGGAGTAATGTGCTTGACGTTTATTCTCAGATTTGCTTGTGTGTATGCAAATAAATATGGCCAAATTAAACCACAAGCGATTGCAAGTATTTCATAGAAGAAAGCCAACGGAACTATGTCATTGAGTGACTAAAATTGGAATACATTTAAATGGAATTGAGCAACAACAAAAAATTGGGCACAAAGGCCAAAATTGATATTTACATGTTCAATTGCATACATTGTGATGGCCACAAATAAAACATTCACTGGAAGAAGTGAAAAAATTGATCCACCGTGAACTTCCGTTATCATGTTGAAAACGCTATTAATGAGGTAATTCAAAAATGATTTGTGTCAACTATTAAGAATCTGTTTGCTACTACAATTTCATACAAAAAATGTTTCGAACTGGTCTCCGATTATTCCATGTTAACGCCAAAGTATTTGCTATTCCCAGATCGAAGACTTGTGTGCGAAAAAATCGATTTCACATGTAATTGTCAACTGCTAAAAAAAATGCACTTACTCATAAATTTGAACATGGAGTGTAATAGCTCTGCGAACGCGTTCCCTAATTTTTGCTTCATTTTTATGATATTTCCGTGGATTTTTCTCGTGATTGTTTCGGGCGATTTCCTCTTGAATCTTTTGAATTACCAAATCAAAATGATCACACATGGCTTCAATATAGTAGCAGGTCGCTACGTAATATGGTGTGATTGATGACATGCACAGAATATAACAGAAATCCATGCTTGATGTAAAAAACCACATGAAATACCAGCCCAAACGTAATTCAGTGCCAAAAGGCATGGCCAAATAGAATGGCATGAGCCAAGTGGATGTGTCAACATTTCCAACATAAACACAGTAGAATGAATACCAAAGGGCTGCATGATATGTGAATTGAACAAATGACATGAACAAAATCACTGTCATTTTTGAGTATTTACGACATTTCTGCTCCGTATTCCAGTATGAGTTGATAGCTTTCTCCTCGGCTAAAAAACCAAATAAATGTTTGTATATTGGTCAGGAATGTCCGAGAATTTGCTCACCTTCGTCGACGATCGATTGGAGTTTGAGGTGTAGAGTTTTGACTGCCCTCATCTTTAGTCCAGTATTAAGAAAACATGCCGTACTCTGACCCAAGGCAACAATTGTAAAGATTGAATCTAATGTGGCCATAAAATCCGACGAAACATCGTAGCTGCACACATCCAGCACACTGAATATTATGGGTATCATGGAAAATATTAGAATAAAATATGTGGTGACATTTTTGAAGAATTCGTTAGTGGGTTCCGTTAAACGATGAGAATAAATTTCCAATCGAGCCAACAACGCTTGATTAAATTCTAACACTTTGAATTGTGCCATGCATTAAATTAAGGCTTCAAATGACAATTATAACTCTTTTGACTATCTGCAATAACTTCTCGATTAAAACTGCGAGTTAAAACATTGTTTGAGTTTCAATCGATGCTACACGTCAAGAAATTATAAATAATTCAAATGATATGCATTTGTCAAGCAATTTGATGAACATGGAGGTATTTGACATGATATGGTGATGTATTTGCTGAAATTATTCTGTTTGACGTTGAGACTAGCGCTGAGAATTTCACCACACAATCATAACACTACTCAACCAAATTTCAGTCCAAACAAAATTATTGGCGATTGGGTTTGTCAAAAATTTGAATCTCAAAAAACCAGAAATGATGAACATTTTGAAACCCCAAGCGAATCGATCCAAATAAATAGACTTCAGAATTTGACTTTTTTAAATGACTTTGGTTTTGGACCTGTCCAAACCTAACACACATTTTGTTGAGTAGTGTAATTCGTAATTGTGTCAATCAAATTAAGGGGACTCTAGTATTTTATTGGATTCTATAAATGCAAGGGTTTTCTGTTCTTTGGTTGAAGTTCTGATGATATTTGCACATTTGAGTCAGGAAAGTCCCCTAGTCATCGAACATACTTCAATTAAACTACTTGTTAACGTTGACATAACAATCAAAATGCCTCATGTTGACATTACAGCAGACGCTCGGAAATTAGAACCAATTGGTTTTTCAGCTGGTTCTAATTTTCGAAAGGTTCTAATTTCGGAGCGTATTTTGAAAATCGATTTTTCATGTCAAAATGGAGAAAATCAACACATATATTGTCATATCAGTTGAAATATCTTTGGTTTTTATTGATATATGAATGGAATTTTATAATAGAATCAGTAATCAAATGAGTTATTTGTCAGGTGACTCATTTTTCCGTCATGAAATCAGTTATTGAGCTTTGTTTTTTCGTTTTATTCAAATGAGAAACAACTATATCAGAGCGAACAGCCAGTAAATTAGACATATGTTTGGTTGAGAGTAGACATGTTTGTCCGCACCATTTGAGCAAATTGTTAACACTTTCAATCGCTGATGAATATGAAATCCGTGGCTCGTTGATCTCACCATTCATTTCGACGTCATTGTCCGAATCATCGACATCAGTTTCAATACCCGTATCATCAGAATCTTCTTCGAATATGTCATCATTCCATTCATCTATATCACCTGCTGCTATACTGTTGTTTGGAGCAATTTTCGATAAAAGCATTTGAGTTTGTTGGAGAATTTCCATGTAATCGCAATCTTGCTGAACCAATTCAGATAACGGTAAATCGTCCTCCTCATCGAATTGACTTGAATCCCAATTCATTATTTTGTTCCACGATTTTGCAACGACACTTTGAGATAGTTCATCCCAAGCTTGTTTCAGCAATACAATAGCATCCGAAATTTTGTGTTGTTTTAGATATTCATGCACATCAACATCATCTTGTGCAACCAAATGACTCAATAATTTATTCCGATATATTAATTTGGTCATTTTTATTGGATTTTGATCCATTGGTTGGATTGCAGCGGTTACATTTGGTGGCAACAAGAATGCAACGATATTACCATCTTCACTGTGTAGTTCTTCAATCGGTGCATGTGCAGAACAATTGTCAATGACTAAGATAGCTTTCGGTGGCAAATTATTCTCTTTCGAAAAACGACAAACCTATACGAATAAAAAAGAATGAACATTGGTCGAAAAAGTTATTTTACTTTTGAGGATTTAACACTGCTTACTTCTTCGATAAATATTTTGTGAAACCAATTGTGGAATATTCGCGATGTCATCCATGCTGCTTTCGAGTTGTCATAGTGAAGTGGATTATGAAAATCTCGGAAGCACCTTGGGTTCTTTGCCTTGCCGATGACTAACGGTCTCAATTTATGTGTGCCATCACAATTCGTTCCGAGTAAGATTGAAATTCGCTCTTTCTGAATCTTCCGACCGGGTGCGTTTTTCTCACATGCGGCAACATATGTTTTGTCAGGCAAACAACGGAAAAACAATCCACTTTCGTCTGCATTATAAATTTGTGCATTGGTCAGCCCCATTTCGGCAATTTTGGCACGAAATCGATGTATGTATGGTGTAATCAACTCAATGTCACTTGAAAGTATTTCACCACATATCTTCAAGAAACGGATACCGAATCTGCGTTTGAATTTTCCAAACCAGCCATCACTTGCAACGAAATTATTTGATGTTTTTTCTGGGTACATCGATTCAAACAGTTGTTTAGCCTTCGCTTTCATTATTGGACCACTGATTGTACATTTTCTGTCGCGTTGCTTCAAAAACCATTCATATAATTGATTCTCCATCTCCGGATACTCGGACTTGTGCAATGTTTTTTTCTTGGCGAATTGGAATGTATTCGAAACTGCAGCCACAATGTCTTCTCTTTGTGATTTGATGTACGATATAGAAGATTTGGAGACACCATAATCAATAGCTAAACGATTCGCTTTCACACCTTTATCAAGTTTTCCTAAAATATCTGTTTTTTGTTCTAACGTCAACGTTGTTTTTTTACGTTTTTTGTCATTATTTGCCGACATTTTTTGATGATAATATTAAAAATAAACAAAAAAAAACGAAAAAATCAAAATATAGCGCATTGAAACCAATTCCGTGAAGCACTTGTTCGAATACTAGCGACATTCGATATGACTGAGATTTCAATGGATACTCAGTTTAGTTTCCATTTATGCACAGCAAATAGAATAACAATGCATGAACACTGCTTGTGTTGCAACGGTAAATTCGCCGCTTCACTCTTCATGTCTTTTAAATGTAAACAAATGAACTAGAATACTAAAAAATCGAATGCAAAACGGATTGTGGTGTTCTTTTTCGAGCGAATAAATGAAAGAAAAGAAGAAAAAAAAATCCGCTCGGAAATTAGAACTTTTTGGTTCTAATTTCAGAACGTACAATGTATCGACGAAGCTGGTTCTAATTTCTGGACGGTTCTAATTTGTGAACGTTCTAATTTCCGAGCGTCTGCTGTATTGGAAATGATTGCAAACAAAATATTGACTAACTCTAGGACTAACTACTGAAGAAGAATTCTAAAACCAAGAATTCAATGTCGATAATGCCAATGAAAAGTGTCAAATCGTAAAAAGGATGACAACTCAAAACAATTGAATGATACAATTGAGACAATTATTTTGTCCAATACTTTGATATATAAATTGACGTGTCATCGACAACTGGTTGAGTCAGTAACAAATAGCACTGCAATGGCTTTGGAAGCGTAAAATACAAAGCAGAACAATGATTTTTATAATTTTACTACATTTAAAATGTACTGCATTGTTTCAAATCAATTGGGTTCGCATGAATTTGAAAAGTGGAGCAAAGCTTGATGGTTCAAAAGTAAATGACCTTCGTGTTTGATTGCATTCCACGAAATTCATCATTCATCAATATCATGACTCATGAATCCAAAGCCGCATTAGCATTATCGAATCAGTAGTAATTTATATTATTATTGCCAATAAAAGCTCAAAAGCAATGTCAGTAGGAGCATCTTCAGTCCATTTTAAACAAGTTATAAAATGATAGACTCAACTCCATTGGCTGTATCAAGTGTTTATCATTTCTGCAATTGTACAGTTTTTCACTAGATTTTTCATTGCAATTCCGTCAATATTGTCCAATTCCAGAATTTATGCAGGGAAATCGGTCGAAAGCCCAATATTCCATTTTGAACGCCTCAAAGTTAGAAGACAAACATTTCCGTTAATCAATCGGTCAGGCATTTCCGAATTCACTTCACATTGCTACATACTGTTTTTGATAACGCCTAATTACTTGTTGTGAATCGAGTCATTTGCACAAATATGGCAGAGTCTTATAGAGATAACAGTTCACCAACATACTTTTGGCATTTAGTTCAACCAAAAACCGTCATATATAGAATACTGTGCGCTGAAAGTGTTCAGATTATTTATTGTCAAGGTTTGCTTTTTCCATTGTAGATCAATCGAAAATGATTTGAAGCGGAAAATGCTTGAGACAAAATGAACCTCGACAGCCGACACTCAGCTGATTTTACGAATGTAAAGTGCCAAACGGAAATGAAGACTATCTAGCGAGCTCGTTCCGTTACATTGCTTTTTGTTGTATAATGCATAGAATGAACTATTCAACTGCAAAAAATGATGTTGAATTATTCAACTTGAATAAAGTTCGATCGTCAAATATTTTGGTATCGCATTTTGGAGGCAATATCATATCGCCTCTTGCTACTTCAAACAGTTATGCAATTGTTATTGTTGTTGATGTCATCGGAATTGATCGAATTTTGTTATTGACAGTTTCATTTTCATTTGAAATAATGAATCATCAACATTACTCACATGAAAGATCATTTCAATTTGAAGCGTTTGCAATTAATCTACTTTACGACTAATTGTTTTCAGGTTTTTTTTTAAATCACCTTATCGCAGATTGAATGGTGATAAGAACCATTTCTATCTATATAAAAGGGCTGATTTGAGAAATGACCACATCAGTACCGAGCAATCCGTGTGCTTCTCCAATAAAACGATTTACCTTTCGTGACTTAAGTTCAATAAAATTAGAAAAAAATGAATTTTGTGGTGTTTTTAGTGCTATCATGTCTGTGCATTTTTGCTGCTAACGCTGAGAAAGTAGAAAACTGGGGCAATGTTTCAGGTCGTGATATTGGCTCTGAAAATGTTGTCGTGCCATCATCGATGTTTCAAGTGAAAACCTTTGATTTGACATTCCCAAAGGTATGAGCAATTCGAATTGAATTTATCAAATAAATATCTATTGAGCATGAATTTATGAAGTGCTGAAAGAAGTACAATTCAGTGAAGTAACTTCATCTATAAAGAGTAATTGTTCTAACGAAACTAATTCATTTGACAGATTCCATTGACAACTCCAATTTGTGGCATTAAACATACCGACTTGAAGTCTCACCCAGTGTCAGTTACATTCTTGAGCGGTGGCATTGGCTATAAAAGCGTATCCATTCATATCAAATCACAAAGAGGACACGGAATCAACTCTCGATTCACTTTCTACGCCTGTTGATTCAAGCGATCCCTGGAAATTGGACATCGAACGAAAGAACGAAAGAACGAAAGAACGAATGATGTATCGTCTAAATGTTGAAAATAAATTTGATTCAGATTTAATAAAAATTCCAAATTCTAATCAAATATTTGAATTATTCATTTGGAAATCCAAATTGGCAAGCTTTTGAGCAATATTCAGTGTTCGCAATAACAGTGATAAACAATGTTATCAATGATATTTAATTATATCACATTTTTATATTTCAAGTTGATTAAGTTATTTGTTCACCTAAACAAAGTATGTAATGAACCTCACAATGCTATCATAAATATCCACTTGAAAAGTGTCGGTGGTTTTCTTGAAATATTTATTTTTGGATTGATATGATATGAAGCACTCTTGCTCTTTGAGAGTATGTATAACTGTTGTGTAGTTGCACGTCAAGTAAAATGTAGGAAATGTTCAAGTTCTATGGGGATTGTAAGTCGTAACCAGAATTGTTACGCGAGATGTAAAATATGAAGAAAAAAATCTATTTACACACCAAAATATAGTGTTTTTCAAAGTGTCATGATAGTTGAAAAGGTTTTTAATACAATAAAAGTCTCATAAACACCTTGGATTTCAGTGAAAAATTATATTTTTTTCAAATATAAAACAATGCGTAGTGCAGTTTGCGTGAGGGTTAAGAAAGAGAGAGAGAGAGAGAGAGAGAGATGAGTGTGCTGTTGGATTTAACATCAAAATTCCTTCTTGAGAAAATGTGGTGTTGACAATCATTATTTATTCATATCTCACGGATGGAATTTCTGAGGTTTTCACATTTTGATGAATAATTGAATTAAATAAAACAAAAAGTGTAACTGTGCTGTTCAATTGGTGTCTCTTTTTGAATATATAAATATATCTTTTTAAGTCCAATAAATTCCATGGTCATCCGTCAATGTCTAATTTCGACTATATTTGGCTTTCGATGAAATGTTACTTCTGGGAAAAGCTCCGAAAAATGATTTAGTAAGAGCTATGCAAAAAATGGAAACGATCGAAAAAGGGGAAAGATATTTATTTTCAATGTTGTAAGAGTCCGTCAGGCCACAATACCATATGGTATATGGACCAAAGAATGTTCTTTCAATGACGATACACATTTTTGAACAAATATCTTTTTTTCATTCATTTCATTTCTTTTATTGAATCGGGTATTTGAATTTACCAAGGTTCAAATGATAACAATCAAATTGACCTACGGTTCGACAGAAATTAATTATTTTATTACGAATGGATTGCAATAATTCGAGATTTGTCAAATTGGTTAGAGGATTTCTGTGGAAAATTGGATATAAAAATTACACTGTTCTAGTTTTTGAAAGAAACACAAATTTGGTGAATGAATGTTTTGACATTTTAGTTTCTCTTAATCTTATCTTAAAGGTTGAATTACACAACGCTACAAAATTTAAAAAAAATTGTACGCAAATTTTTTGTCAAATATTTTCTGTTTGTGTGATGCCTCCTGGTTCCAATAATGCAAACATTTTGAATTTCTTAAGCATTGGGGCCTAGCTACAGTCCAAAATGTGAAAAAAGTCATTTTTCGGGTATGACACCGACGTTATGGATCATAAGTCGAGTACCGTTTGAGATATTTTAACAAATAGATCCGCGTTTAAAAGGTATAGACAACCCACAAATTATTTGTGTTCACTTTTTGAAATCGGTGGATAGACGAGGGAGCTACGGGCTCACAAAGGCCCTCTACCCATGATTTTTCGATGTGACTCACCTTTATCAAGCTATATCTCAAGAACTACTACAGATTTTTTCAATTTTATACACTCGATTTTTTGGCACCAACTATACAAAAATTTTGAGCCATCAACTACTTCAATCAAATAATAAATGTAGAAGATATTCAAAATAAACTGAAATTTTCAGAAATTCAGTACAAATGAACACTATTCCATTCAAATGACCATAAATCGGAATCTAGCAAAGATATTTCAAAAAGTAGACACGCGTTTGAAAGGTGTATACCGCCCGTACATTTTTGATTGAGGGGATATGGGCTCGCAAATCAGAAAAATAGTGTTTTTTCACAACTTTTCACAATTTCGTTCATTCAACTCCAAAAGTTCATCGAAAATGTCCCTTTTCTTTGTTCGTTCTTTGTTCGTTTGTTCTGTTTTGCCACATTACAGTAGCCTTTGGAAATAAATGGGCTTACATGCGTAAGGCTTACTTTTCCGCACTTTTAACCATCAAGTGATTTTGTGAAATTAGTTTTAATGTGAAAGTAAACATAGTGAAATCACAAGAAAACGTCATCTAATCGGCCTCAAATTTCATTTAGACCATTTTTTCTACAAAATAAGCAATTTATATGGGTTCGGAGCAGTGAGTCAAAAATTGGTGGTTCCACCTATTTTCTGAATCCAATCTATTTTATGACCACAAATATGGAATGATTCAATTTTTAAATCTCAAAACCATTATAGTTTGTCCCAGGGTAGTCAAATGGACCCGCGGAATACATTTAGTACGTATATTCGCGGTACTTTCCATATTAAATTGAATTTTCAAGCAAAATAGCCACATTCGCTTGAGTCAGTCATGCGCCTCAACGACAACTACAATACTGCTCAAAATTGGATGGAATCTTAGTGCTATGAAGTGCAAACCATTTTTGATAGTGGTCCACGAGTCAAAGATTGGATTTGAGCGCAAATTGATTAATAATTTTGCGTATGGCGTACGTGTACGAATTTTATGGATTTCGTCTATTTTGGCTGCAAATTTGAGAAATTTCACATCAAATATGGAATGATTGTATTAAGGAATCTCAGAACTAATATAGTTTGGCCCAGGAAAGTGAAATGGGCTCTCGAAAAACAATCAGTAGGCTTATTTGTGGTAATTTCGTTCAAAAATGGCATTTTTAGGGCAATAAACGTATATTCACTTGAGAGCATGGCCCGCCGAAACGGCTATACCAATATTGCTCAAAATTTGATAGGATCTAAGTCTAATAATTTCCAAACTATGGTGAAAATTTGAAATCGATCGGTGGAGTCGTTTTTGAGCTATCGTGGTAACAAAAAACGTGACAACGGACGGCGGACAAAGGACGGCGGACAACGTGCCACAGCCCCACATCAACATGAGCTAAAAACGGTTCCACCGCATTCCTATGGGTTCCAGACTTATAGAAAACTCATTTTTGTGGTTTCCAAAATTTGGGCCAATCGCAATACTTTTACGCATCACGTGGTGTGCGGAAAAGTAAAATACATCGCCTATCCGAACATATCAAGGCCAAAAAACCACTTTAGAGGGTTTTTCATAGCTCATAACCACATAGATGGCCTGAGAAATCACGTTTTTTCACGAATCTAGGATTTTCAGTTGAAAAACCATGAATATTCGAGGATTTCTTATATCTGTTTCAACAAAAATGTAGAGTATGATATAACCAACCACTTTGATTAACATCTGAACGCAAAAAAATATTTTCTAATCGGTTATTGGGATCCAATCATCATATTTGCAGTCCAAACTGGTTATTTGACGAGTATTTGGCCTTTTAATCTTGATCGGGTTGAAGTTTATTATTATTGTTTGCGTCAAAACAGTAGTATCATGTCAAATTAACATGACGTTCAAAGCCACGTTCAGTTTCATCACTGAACATTTCCTATTTAATTTTTGCCAAAGAGGTAGACGCCTTTCGGAGTGACATGCACTTTTAGTATTAGTGCACGAATCGATGCGACGAAATTATTACACCTTTGCTGTATGAAGCGCGTGCGGCAAAATACTTTTCAGTGTGGTAAAATACTTGGGTAGAAATATGTACGCGTTTTTATTTGTACGCTCAACCGAATGCCTGATAATGAATATTCTCAAAATATACGAAATTCTTAGAAAATCGCTAATTTTTTGTTATTATAGAAAAATGTGTAATTTCGTCTTTTTTTTATTGAAATGCGGAGTTTTTTCTCGTGTTTTCTTAACCTTTTTTTTTGTTTAATCATCTAATTCTTTAAAAACTGAATAAAACTTTATGGCAATGCGAAAAAGTCAGGGGTTACGAATGTAGTTCAATTTATTGATTATTATATGAAATACATTTATTTTTACAATATTAAATGAATGCACATGAGCGAATATTTTGCCGGCAGCTTTGTGAATTTGTCACACCATTTTCATTATCTAAAACTGAATAAAGAATAAATAACAATGAGAAGTAAGCATTAAAAAAATGAATCAGAAGAAGATAAAAAAACATACTTCGAGTGATAGTTTTATCGATTCATATTTAGAACAATAGATGGAAAATAAGTTCCTTTGTGTTTTATTACATGACAGCTAAATAAAAACCAAACTTTCATACTTAAGCATTTTCTTTTTAATGCGTGAAAAACAAAACGTTTCAAAGATTCAAACATTTAAGTGAGTGTTCGAAAGACTTATATGTGCAAAAAAATATTGGTTGAATTGTGAAGAGTTCATATTCGACTCTTTGTAAAACTTAATTCTGGGAAAAGCTTCTGAAGATTAAATAGAAAGAGCATGCCGATTTAAGAAGCTATATAGGAACGAAATCAAATGAAAAACAATGTGAATTTTTTTTTTATTGAAAATGGCTTTGCAGAGAATAAATATAGATAGCTCACTTTTCCAAAGGACTCCAGCGTGCAACGAATCAAGTTAAGTCCAGTGAAATAAACTGGTTCTTTTGATCGCATGACCATCAAAATAATATACTTCTGCATTTCCACGGGATGATCATACCAATTCAAATCATATGCGACATAACCAATACTTGAAACTTGAGTCGCAGCAAAATCAGCATAATAACAGAAAATAAATGCCCAAATTGACGAACAAATCACACTGATCACATCAAATATAAAAACGGCCATGTTAGTTTCAGACTGTTAATGAAAAATAAATTACTGTTGAAAAGCAATTCAAAATTTGAAACACACAAAAAAATCCTCCAATTATTACGTGTTCCATGCTGTAGAATGCCAGACCCAGCACTATAGTGGTGGCTGGCAAAAGGAAAAATATAATACCACCATTTATATCTGCTACCAAACCAAAGATTCTAATTAAAAATTTAAGATTTTCATTTTTATCCAAAATTGACATTTTCACGTGACCCAAACAAACAAAACAACTAAAATACTCACTCAAATATTTTATTGTGAATATCAACAGCATGATGCAATTTTCCTTTGACACAATGCCACATTTGTAAATGGTTTTTGGGATGCTTTGTCTCTTGAATGTGTACAACATCACGCTCTATTGATGTAATCAACAAATCAAAATGCTTACAAACAGCTGCAATATAAAAACACACGCAAACAAAATACGTTGTTGTTATAAGAAATAGGAGAATGTACGAGAGATTTGCGGTAAATTTGAGAATCCATTCGAAAAACCAGCCCGAAATCGTTTCCGTATCAAATGGAAGTGCCAGATTAAATGGTGTGGTAAGTGTTGACGAATCAAAAGTTCCAGTATAAACTTCATAAATGGCACGCAGAAAAACAATCACAAATATTGTTTCGTGAAAATATATGTAATTGAAAGCGATTTTTGTGTATTTACGACACTTTTGTTCATTTCTCCAGTACATATCCGATACGATATTTTCATTATCTGATAAAAACATAAATCAACTATAAATAATAGCCAAATGTTCTAAAACCAAAAATCGTTTACAGATATCTTACTCTGAACAGTTTCATCGATAATCTGCTGTAATTTAAGATGGACCATCTTAACTTGCTTCATTTTAAATCCAAAGTAGATAAACATGCAAATCGGTTGACATCCACCAAACAAATTTAAAGTCGTTTTTAAAGCGATTATAAATTGCGATGAGTTTTCATACACAAATGCTCCACATGATATTAGCAAAGTGCTTAAGCAGGTTATTAATAAATATGTTACGATTGATCGAAAAATATCGTTTGTTGAAATTTCGAGAAATTGATGTGAATAGATCC
Source organism: Aphidoletes aphidimyza (assembly GCA_030463065.1). NCBI lineage: Eukaryota > Metazoa > Arthropoda > Insecta > Diptera > Cecidomyiidae > Aphidoletes > Aphidoletes aphidimyza. The sequence goes on from CM059999.1 coordinate 35,193,038, forward strand.
CCAAACGGATCATTAAATGCTCATTGAGCTCAAACACTTTGAATCTGAACATTTTTGTTCAATTTAGAATATTAATTGTTAGCAACCAATTCAGACTACCAACACCTTGGGTAGCTCGGATATGAATAAAAATGTGATATAACAATGACACAGCAAGACACTAAGCTCTGGGGAGTGAATATTCACATAGGTTTTAGTATGAATCAATAATTCATGGAATTTTTCTCCCGCCTCTTTAAAACACCTTTTTGCTCTCAAACGTGAAAAAAGCACAAGAATTCTTCTGTTTTCAAGAAAAAATTATTCAAAAAAAAAAAAAAATATTGTTGAATAATACATTTTATTGCATGATAACAATCACAATGAAAGGATTCAAGAATGTTGAACATGAAATGTTATCTATTCCACAATTATACCGGAATGAAACGCACTTAAGACATTCACATTTGATAAATTTTTAATACACCAGAAAAAAAAATAAAAATACATTTTTTTTCGAGGGAAAATTTCGTGTGAAAATAATAAAGTCCAAGAGATAGGTGAAAATAGTCGATCTTTTTAGGATCTTTTAGTCTTATTCAGGGGTTTTCCATCTTTTCTACGGGTATGAAATAGTAATTTTGCGAATATTTAATTCCATGAGGTCGAATATCAAGTTGAAAATGGTTTTCTAACTACTACAAAAGCAATGTTAGTGAATATGAGTCAAAATTATACCGAAAATCTGGACAGCCTTGTGAAAGCGGACAGCCACTTTTTGGGAATAGAAAGTATTATAACTACATAAGGAAAACCAAAACAGAAAATGGTAAAAATAAAAACTTATCAATCTTCAATTTAAACTTGAAATTACACCAATAAATGTACATTTTATCAATATTTAACTTACGATGAATATAACTAGGCAGATTTTGATAATTGCTATTGAAATCTGTCGATTAAATTCCAATTGTATTGTTCTCACAATAAATCTAATCTCAAATTAAAAATCTTAATAAAATCTTAAAGGTTCACAACTTCACGCAAATGGTTTAAAAAACACTAGTTTTATTCAAAATGTTTTTTTGCAACTTTTTGAATCTTTGCTGAATGTTTGGCTTTATCTAGATGAATTGACAAGCACGTTCAAATGTTAACTGCAAAAACTATGCCAACAATGCCTTATATACCTTAGAAGTCAATTCAATTATTTACATCGGATAATGTCCAATAGCATCTTGAACGGCGTTGGTCGAAGGCCAGCAACATTATCTACTTCATTACATTTATTCCAATATGAAACATTGAAATTAGGGAGCTCGTAATGGTTTAACTTGATATTGGTCTTTCGGTGGTGTTATTATTCGGACGATTACACTGTGTGATAAAACTCAACAAGAAATTCGATTCAAGAGAGTCAAGCTAGCACAACTATGGTTAGTGCTTCATCACTGGACTCTAGAATAGTATAACGTGTTAGTAGTTGTGCTAGCTGCGGAGTGATCACAAATCTTATTCTTATTAACAGTGATTGAAACCGGGTTCACACAGGTTCACATTTTTTTATACAAGTTAATTTTTTGTAAATTTTTATGATTTGATTCGGTAATATGTTGATTCAACACTGAAAAGGACTCCATACATGAAGGATTGAAAGTAAAAATGGCCTTTGCCATCTCACCTCCTTCTCTCGCTTACGGAAATCGCTGTTAGTGAGAACAGGAGGTGAAATGACAAAGAGGTCGCTTTTACTCTCAACCCTTCACATAAGCAAATTCTTTAAATATATTTTTAATACAATGATAATAATTTAGAGACACAACTCTCCGAAGTGACTCGCAACGCCGATCGCAGCGCTGTCGTTTCAGTTGGAAACCGCTGGTTTTGTGCCATTTATGGCACAACAAAGTTCCATTTCTTGGCACATTGTGAGAATGGTCGCGTTGCTTGCGTTGCCCAACTGTCACTACTTCGGGTCGGTGGGATGAGGTGCAGCTGTGTGAATTCACATGTGAATCTGTTCAATTTCAACATTTCCATATCATGGAAGTCATAGCTACTTCAGATCAAAAGAATGCCATACTTGCTGTATAAAACAGAAGTTCACTGATTTAGATTTGTCACACAGTGTTATCTAATCAAGGTGTTCATTAAATGATTCAACCATTTATTTACATGGCCGTGAGCCATTGATTTAGTGGTGTAATTTGGATTAAGTATATTTCGGCTGCATGTGTCCTGTTAAATTGGACTCAACGCAAAGATGTACGAATAAATGGATGTTTTGTTAAGTTTATTTATTGTTAAATTGAAAATGTATGAGAAATTATATGTTTGTTATGAAAATCTTGAAAAGTTTAACAAAAGATAAAATAGTATTTGAAAGCTATGGGTGATAATATTTGTGTGTGTGCCATTTTTCGAGACAAACCAAACACTAGCATCAATGTTGCGGTAGAAACTTGCGCCAGCTATTCATAGTGATCTGATGAAAAATCGGCGGTTGAAGTGTATAGATATCAAAATCATGATTTCAATCATTTTTAATTTCAAAACGATAGACGGCGCCACTGAATTCGCCTGAAATGCAAATTCAATTGTTTCTTATATAAATGTGAAAATTGATGTTGAGACCAAAACTGATTCGATGCGATATTGGGAACCCGTGCCGAAGTTCATTTGAAGTTTGACATTTCATTACCTAACCAATGTATTAGTTAATTATAGTTAATTTTTGTCACATTTACGTCGCTAAAATTCAAAACTAGAGGTTTTATTAACGAAATTTGGTATTTTTGGTGTCATTTTGTGATATTTGGTGTGATTCGCAACAATATTTCTTATATTCCACAACTTCCACCACTTATGAGTCTTTAAACCTCCTGAAAAAGTGTATTTATAAAAGCGATCGATCGAAGCATACATGTATGCTCCACATAACATGATACGGCAATAAAATATGCACTTAAATGAATTTCAAACCGCAACATAACCTTCACTTACAGTTCCATATCATTGAAAGCTAATGTATTCTGAAAACCATCAATTAGAGGCACTTTGGTGTGTGCTCTGTACATTGTAGTATGCAATCGTTCATCGATTTAAATTCTATGACTTTCTGTAAACATGAACAGAATAGAGTGTCAGTATATGGCCGTGTTTATAAAAAAAATCGTGAAATCCAAAGCTTAATAACTTGCCTGTGCTTCAAAATTCTTTTAACTGCTGATTTTCAAAATACCTCCGCACCAAACGATAGAAATACATTTGATGGTATGGTACATTTCATCTTTTCTTAGGTATATTGAATTTTGGTGATTGAAAATCCATATATACATCGACATAAGTGTTTGAATGAGTGAAATGTCAAGATTTTGAAAAAAAAATCAGTAAAAAAAATCGAATTTTTCATTCTACCTTGTTCGACGTAAGCCATTTGTTATTATTCATCTGGTACTTTGATCGTTCGAATGGATTCAAAATGTTTAAAAGCATCGCTCAACTGTTTCCATTCAATAAAATACATCAAATTGTCCGATTTCAAGTTTTCGCTCTAAATTTTTCTCGATTTCTATGAACCAGATTAATTTCAATGGACTTTTGAGGGATTTGTTTTTTATTTTCAGGTATTTTGGTGGTTCGAATGGATTCAAAGAGTTCAGTGGCATCACACAAACTGATTTCAATCTTTAAAAAGCCTCGAAATAATGAATTCCTTTTCATATGAAAAATAAATGGGCTTACATGCGTAAGGCTTACTTTTCCGCACTTTTAGCCACCAAATGATTTGTGATATTGGTTTTAATGTGAAAGCAAACATAGTGAAATTACAAGAAAATATCATCCAATCGACCTCAAATTCTATTTTAACCTTTTTTCCCTACAGAATAAGTAGTTTATATGGGTTCGGAGCAGTGATTTAATAATCAGTGATTCGACCTGTTTTCTGAATCGAATCTATTGTATGACCACATATATGGAATGATTGTATTTATAAATCTCAAAACCATTATATAGTTTATCTCAGGAAAGTCAAATGGACCTGCGGAATACGATTTGCGGTACTTTCCATATTAAATTGAATTTTCAATCAAAACAGCCACATTCGCTTCACTCTATCATGCGCCGCAACGACTACTACAACACTACTCAAAACTAGATGGAATCTTAGTGCTATGAACTCCAAACTATTTGAAATACTGGTCCACGAGTCAAAGATTAGATTTGAGCCCAAATTAATTAACAATTTTGCGTATGGCGTACGTGTACGAATTTTATGAATTTCGTCTATTTTGGCTGCAAATTTGAGAAATTTCACATCAAATATGGAATGATTGTATTTAGGAATCTCAGAACTAATATAGTTTGGCCCAGGAAAGTTATATGGGCTCGCAGAAAACATTCAGTAGGCTTATTTGTGGTAATTTCGTTCAAAAATGGCATTTTCAGGGCAATAAACGTATATTCACTTGAGAGCATGGCGCGCCAAAACGGCTATACCAATATTGCTCAAAATTTAATGGGATCTAAGTCTAATCATTTCCAAACAATGGTGAAAATTTGAAATCGATCGGTGGAGTTGTTTTTGAGCTATCGTGGTGACAAAAAACGTGACAACGGACAAAGGACAAAGGACGGCGGACAACGTGCCACAGCCCCACATGTTTGTCAAACAAATTAATAAGACATTCGAACCAGTTCTGGATTAATAGGCCAAATACTGTAGAAATGGCAGGTTTGATGGTGTTGTTGTCTTAAGAAAAATTGTTCATCATAACATGAGCAACATTTTTGCTGAGAATAGTAACGAGAAATTCCTCATAATTCTTGATTTATGGGCCAAAATCTGGAAAATCATGATAAAACTTTCATTTTTTTTGGCTACCAAAATGGTTTTGAGGTGTAAAACACTATCGAGGAGTGAATATATGGCTTTCATGTGTTAGAAAGAGGTCTATAGATTGATATAGGCTACATTTGTGCTTTTGAAGTAAGTCGAAATTCCGAATCGCTTTTGAGTTATGGTTCAAAAACTACGAAAAACGGCTACTTTCCTACCATTTTTTAATATTTTTCCAAAAAGGAACATGAAGATGACTTTTTTCCTATGTGGTATCACCAGCAGCTTATATGTTTTAGCGACACCATTTAGCTCATACAATGAAAGCCATTCGAAGATTGCATGAAAACAAATGATCGATCTCAAGTACTACTGTTGACGTTCAATTCCAAAAAGCAATTTAAAATTTGTGAACTTACTTTGATTGAAATTTTTCAGCCACATTTCTAAAATGAGCAAAAGTCGTCACCTTTTACTTTTCCGCACACCTCGTGATGCGTAAAAGTATTGCGATTGGCCAAAATTGTGGAAACCCCAAAAATGAGATTTCTATAAGTTTGGAACCCATAGGAATGCAGTGGAACCGTTTTTAGCTCATGTTGATGTGGCAAATTTTCACCATTGTTTGGAAATTATTAGACTTAGATCCTATCAAATTTTGAGCAATATTGGTATAGCCGTTTTGGCGCACCATGCTCTTAAGTGAATATACGTTTATTGCCCTTAAAATGCCATTTTTGAACAAAATTACCACAAATAAGCCTACTCAATGTTTTTTGCGAGCCCATGTGACTTTTCTGGGCCAAACTATATTAGTTCTGAGATTCCTAAATACAATCATTCCATATTTGATGTGAAATTTCTCATATTTGCAGCCAAAATAAACGAAATTCATAAAATTAGTACACGTACGTCATACGCAAAATTATGAATCAATTTACGCTCAAATCTAATCTTTGACTCAATGACTCATGGATCACTATTAATAAAGGTTTGAACCAGGGATTACTATGGGCTGAAAATAGCAGCCTATCTGAAAATAGCTGATAACTCGAAATAGCGGCTGAAAATAGCAGATATTTTCCAAATAAAAGAATGGATTGAATTGATAGTCACATCGAATTCTTGGGGAACAAATTTTAAGAATTTTATTTCAGAAATAAATATTCAGTCCAAATTTTGCGATATCAGCTATTTTCAGCCCATAGTAATCCCTGGTTTGAACTTCATAGCACAAAGATTCCATCATATTTTGAGCTGTATTGTAGTAGTCGTTGCGGCGCACGTCCATCTCAGTGAATGTGGTTTTTTGCTTGAAAATTCAATTTTTATATGGAAAGTACCACAAATAAGCCTAGAAAATATCTTCAGCAGGCCCATTTGACTTTTCTGAGACAAACTATACTAGTTCTGAGATTCATAAATGAAATAATTCCATATTTGTGGTCATACAATAGATTGGATTCAGAAAATAAGTGGAACCACTGATTTTTCACTCATTGCTCCAAACCCATATAAACTACTTATTTTGAACAAAAAAGGGTCTAAATAGAATTTGAGGCCGATTGGATGACGTTTTCTTGTAATTTCACTATGTTTACTTTCACATTAAAACTAATTTTACAAAATCAATTGATGGTTAAAAGTGCGGAAAAGTAAGCCTTACGCATGTAAGCCCATCTATTTTGAACCAAAATCTCGTAGCTTTCATTTCATTCATTTTAATTATTGAAGAGGGAGATTTTAGTTCATAAAAGGTGTTGATTTTGGTTCATTTTAGAAATTTTATGTTTGAATGTGTTTTTTAAGGAGTTCTCTAATTTGCAAATTGAAATATGTTTTCTAATTAGAGGTAGCTAGTAGCTACTAGCTACCATAGTTCTTGATTTAGCTTTGTTGGTAGCTACGATTGATCTTGAAAAAAATACATTAATTGAAACATTGGAACAAGTAGTACCCATAAATGAATTTATTGTATTTACTTCTTCATATCTTCCTTGAAATTTACATTGCATATGTTTTTCTTTCTCTGTAAAATTTGTTTCATCAAAATTGATAACTGAAAAAGTTTCGAACTTTCCCATCTCAATTAATTTATCATCACATCTATGGTGTATGAACCGCGTACGGCAATACTTTTCAGTATTTATTCGGGTAGTAAACAAATGCCTGAATATATCCGGCACTCTATAATTATTTCAGTTGAAAACAATTAAATGAACTATGAATCATTTGACACCCTTGTGAAAATAAAACGATTGAACAGACAATCGATTTGCAAGCGGCTGAATTGGGACAAAAAACGACTGGAAATCGATTGAAAAACGATTGAAAACGATTAGCAATCATTTTCAGACGTCTATTGTCTCAAATCAAACGACTATAGCCGTCTAACAGTTGACTGGCTGGCATTCATTTTCTTTTCGCATGGGATTCTTGGAAAATTGAAAGCATATTTTGAAAGAGGAAGTTTTGATTACAATAAAGAATTTGATTAAAACGAAAAATTTCTCATGATTCAAACACAATGTTTGTTCGTAATTTCAACGAATGAATGTTGATAAAACCGAGTATAATTTTGAAAACTATAAAAAATTCTTTTCAGATTGATTGTTTCTTCAGGTTGTTTACTTATTTTACGTTTTGATAAGCCGAAAAATGTGAGGAAATTGTATTGCCAATAGTTTCTCATCCAAATAAACCAAACAGAATATCGAACAGAAAACTGAACCACCCAATTTCTGAATTTTTTTTTTCCTGAAAACTTTGTTTATTGACAGGAATTTCATTTCTGCCTCTATTGATAGTAGTGCTAGGTTATTTCTATGTTTTATCGAAATATTTTGCAATAAACGTCATTTAACTAGATGTGACGGTTTTCAGTATCATATAGTATGTGAATCCAGATTTCACCATCTGCCGAATAAAATCATCGCTGTTGAGTGAAAATTACAACAATATTTCAATGTTTTGTTTTAAACAATTACTTACCTTCGAAAATGTCTCCAAATCAAGAATGGCGATGTTAAAACCATGGTAGTAAATTGGTTGTGACATATTTCCAATCATTAGTACCAAATACTTTTGCAAACGAGCTGGAAGGCTCAGCCAGTTGCTTTCATACAAATAGCCTGACATATTTAAATGGCTTTCAGTGGCCATTATTCCAAAATAACAGTAGACAAAGAGGTTTGAAATGCAGCCAAAGAGGGCAAAACAAAGCATTCCTAAGGTGGCATCGATGTGTTTAAGTTTCTGAAACCAAAATATTCATCCGGAATCATCCAGAAAATCGAATTCCCTTCTTTTTTCCATTTCAACCACACAAATTCATAATTACCAAATCCAATTGAAACACAGAGCAAGCAATCTGAATCATGTTGCACATGAGCTGAATTAAAACAAAGGAGCGATACACCTCAACCGTTTCCTTAAACCACCTGAAAGAGCGGTAAATATGTGAAATGGGTAACATTGAATTCAAGCTTGGATTGTTCTCACTGAACTGTTGAAGCTTGAAATTGAATAAGTTTGACCAGAAATTCTTCATTATTTCGACTTATGTCAGGAATATCCAGTTTACGCAGTGAATGTTGAAACATTTGCGAAAATGTTCGATGAAACAAACACATGGCAATGAATAGCAAAAGAATTGAACCATACGAAAGATAATAGCCGGTGCAAAGAACATATGAGACGCAAATTTCAACAATGTATCCGAATGCCGTGAGTTGATCCCATGGAAAACTAACAATAAAAGTTCAACGTTATAACATCAAATCCATACGGTTTCACCAATTCCGGGTATTTCACAATTTTTTAAATAATTTTCACATCAAAAATACTCACATAAGAGCATATGGATGATATAAATCGGTTGCATCAAAATTGTGGGTAAAAATCCATTGAAAGAGCACTGAAACCGCTGAAAGTACAACAATCACAACGAAGTACGTGGTTTGCTCAATTTTATAAAACCACGTCAAAATTGATGCATTTTGATTGTCCACATCCATCAAAAGCCCGAACGAATCGTTATCTTTGCCTAAATCCAAACCAACTCTTATAGTCAGTCCTTGGTGCTGAATGTTGGAATAAAATTCCAAGACAATGTCAAAACTTACTTGCATCACAAATGTCCTCCAAATGTTCAAACACCATATTAATTCGACGGCGTGAAATGCCAGCTAGAAGAAAAACGTATGCAGCAGATGCACAGCATGTCATTTGAAATGTTGTGTACAAAGCTTGCTCTATATTAATCGACATGAGCTTGAAAAAGTACAGCAAACTTGATGCCACGGCAAATATTTGTGACAAGAGAACCGTGCAGTAAAATGCAGCATACAATACGGTTTTTAATTTGCTGGTGGCTTTGGGAGCAGAACTGATGAACATCCACATCATCATTTTCTGGTGTATTGCCAATGGCTTCATTCTTGAATATTATCAGTTTTTGAACACTCTAAAAAAAATGTATGACTACAAATTGATTGGAACAAATTAATGAAGTTTCAAGACATTGAATTTCAAGCACACAATTCATAATCAATTAATGGAATTTTGAATATATTGTTTTACTTAAGCAGGAAACAGTTAAATTGATACTAAACACGAATCGAGTGGAATTTTTCATTTTAAAGGTTAACAGCCGTCATGTTTGTGTTGATCAGTTGATCAAACATATGATTGATTAATGGAACACATACACTTATAGAAAATAAGTTTGAAAACAGAAACGATCGAATAGCCCATTTTTGGTCGAATTATCATTACTACGCCTATTTGGAGCACATATTAGTCCAAATTAGAAAACTAGTTAAAGGATCACATTTTAAAAATAAAATGTATTTTCTGGTTCCATTTTCTTTCTTCTAAAGAACGACTAACATTTGTAGACTAATGGTACACTCCACTATACTTTTTAAAGGCATGGTTTGTGCCTTAGCTAAACAAAATCATTGAAACGTTACTCCTTCTTTATGTTAGAATGTGTTTTTAAAGGAGTAATCTAATTTTCAAATTAGACTATGTTTTCTAATTAGATCTAGCTACGATAGTTCTGGAAAAAAAATACATTGGAACAAGTAGTGCCTCATAAATCAATTTATCGTATTTACTTCTTCATATCTTCCTTGAAATTTACATTGCATACGTTTTTCTTTCTCTGTAAAATTTGTTTCATCAAAATTGATTAGTGAAAAAGTTTTGAACCTTCCCGTCTCAATTAATTTATCATCACATCTATGGTGTATGAACCGCGTACGGCAATACTTTTCAGTATTTACTCGGATAGTAAACAAATGCCTGAATATAACTGGCACTCTATAATTATTTCAGTTGAAAACAATTAAATGAACTATGAATCATGACATTTTGATAAATATTCTTGGAAAATTGAAACATTATTTTGAGATAGAAAGTTGTTGTTCGAATCAAATTCCTTATTGACCGCAATAAAGAAGTCAATAAGGAATTTGATTAAAACAAAAGCTCTCCCTTGGGATTCCCGCGTCTGACTAGACTGTTTGACTCTTAACATTATTGTTACCGAATCAAAAAAGAGCATTTTAAAAGTGGTCTTGACCTCAATTTTCACATACAAAAATTTCATTTGACCGCAAAATTTCATCATTGGCTTTAAAATGTCTGTTTTTCAAGATTTTGAGTTCGATAGCTAAATGAAACACCCTAAAGTCAATTTTGCATCTCATAACATGAGAACTACCGACAAAAATGCCATCAAATTAGGCTCTGTTACTCACAGGACGAGGAAATTTGAAGAGGCCATTGAGGAGATAGAGAGGACTGAGGAAATCTCTCCTCCCCAATTGAGGAGATTATGATATTTTTAATATAAAATAATTAATTTTGATATTTTTTCCTTTCCTTGCTGTATTCTCTTTGTTAAAGACGTATCATAGGCGGAATTTATGCCGTATTAGGTCCTAAACGAGAATGTCCATAGCTTGCTGGGAACACGTATTGGCATACATTCAGGCTTCGTTATAAATAAATAGAATCTCATTATAATTGATTAAAAATTGATGCAAAACACGAAGCGTATTAATATTGTTAACTATTTATTTTCATTCGGACAACAATTAAAGAGGTGACTGTGGCTCGAATGACTTTTTGCCAGAACCTTTTTGCCTGAACCTTTTATTTACTGACAGAAAGATCATTTCTATCTCTATTGATAGCAGTGCTTGGTTATTTCTATGTTTATCGTATTATTATTTGATGCATTTTGCGCATTATAGGCATTTTTTGGGCAGTGGGCAGGATTTTTTAGTCTACCACTCACCTCACTCAGAGGTTTTCCATCTTATATTTTTTACGGTCATTAAGCAAATATTTTCCGAATATTTAATAATATTTTCAATTTTATGAGGTAGAGTATGGTTTTCTAACCACTACATGAGCTATGAATATGTGAATGTGAGTGTAGAAAACAAGTCAAAATTATACCGTGCAGTCTTGTGGTAGCCACGCGCTGGGAACAGATAGAATAACTGTACATATATGGAAAACCAAAACAGAAAATGGTAAAAATAACAACTTATCAATCTTCAATTTTAACTTGCTTTTCGCTCCAACAATCTTTTGCTCTTTTCGCTCCAACAATCTAACGATTTTATGATATATCACCCCGATAGCCATACACATTACCCTCATTCAGGCCGAACGCCATCTACCATCGATTTGCTTTTATCCAATGTTAATTTCGCTTTTGATTTATCGACGTACCATGACCAAATGCAATCGGATCATGCTCCGATCATTTGTTCGAGCGGCAATACCGATCGATTTGAACGTAAATTTTTCGACTACAAATGCGCCGATTGGAATAAATATCAACGTTTCATCAGTAGTCAAATTAATTCCATCACAGTGTTTGATTCTCCGTCCGAAATCGATACAGCTATCAAAGAATTTACTGATCTCATCACCACCGCAAGATCAACAAGCATTCCATTACAATCAAACAAAATTCATTCATCAATCTCAGCGCACACAAAGCAAATCATTCAACTCAAAAACACCTTGAATCGTCGATGGCAGCGAATGAGTAATGGAATTCAAAAACAAATCGCCAAACGAGAGGTAAATAAAATTCAAGTTTTAGTCAAACAAATGGTATCCAGTGACTACAATAGCTCTGTCGCCAAACAATTAAGTGGCATCAAGAAAGGAGCAAAGAAATTGTGGAAATTATCGAAACAAGCCAGAGGCAAAATCGATAATCACGTGAGCAAAATCAAAATTGTTGGACTCCAAACGGTCGGCGATGATGACAAAGCGAATTATTTAGCGAAGATTTTTGAAAAATCACACCACATCACAACATCTTACACTAACGCAATCGATTCCGAGGTGAATAGTTCAATCAACGCATTCAACAGATTTCTGCATTTTGCTTGCCCACATCCACTCATAGAACGCAACGAAGTTGAAACAATTATCAAATCACTCAAACCGTTCAAAGCACCAGGCCCAGACTCCATTCAAAACGTCCTGATCAAAAAATTGCCACCGTCGGGTATCGATTTCATCACCAAAATCATCAACAAATGCATCGAAAAAAACCATTGGCCAACCAGTTTTAAAATTGCCAAAGTAATACCGATTTTAAAATCCGGAAAATCAGCATCCGATCCACGTAGTTATCGACCGATCAGCTTGTTGAACGCTATTGGCAAATTGCTAGAAAAAATCATATACATTCGCCTCATTGAAGCAGTTGAAACCAAAAACCTTCTACCCAAGTTTCAATTTGGGTTTAGAAAGGGACACTCAACCACTCACCAATCAAAACGCATTCACAAATATATAATTCGCAACAAATCGATCAGAAAATCAACTGGCGCTGTTCTGCTCGATATAGAAAAGGCATTCGATTCGATTTGGCATGATGGTCTAATCCATAAACTGATCAAAATGAAGCTACCGTCTTATTTGATAAGGCTGCTAAATGCATTCATCCGAAATCGTCAATTTGCAGTGCACATTAACAACAGCGTTTCAAACAAAATAAACATTCCAGCTGGTTTAGCTCAAGGAACATGCATTTCACCAATTTTATATGCTTTATACGTCGCTGATATACCGACCGATAAATGCACCAAGCTTGCGCTCTATGCAGACGATACTGCAATTTACACAGCAGCCAAAAAATCAAACACAATTGTGAATCGATTAAATGCATCGCTCGAAACACTCCAACAATATTTCACGAAATGGAGAATCAAAATAAATCCGACGAAGACACAAGCAATCATTTTCCCGTTCAATAACAGCATAAGACGCAACCCATCGATAACACTCCGCAGCCAACAAAATTCTATTGAATGGTCAAATCAAATCAATTATTTGGGCATCCACTTCGATAAAAAATTAACATTCAAACATCACATCACCGCCACATTAATCAAAGCAAATAAATGTTATCGTGCGCTCTACACAATGCTCGCCCGAAAATCGCATCTGTCAATAAGCAAGAAACACCTCATCTACACAGCCGTCATTCGACCGATTCTCGCTTACGGTGCGCCCATATGGTCGTCTGCAGCACACACACATATCCAGAAAATCAAAACATTTCAGAATAAAATCACCAAAACAATATACAAACTACCACGTCGCACACCAACACTCATGCTCGAACGGCTAACCAACATTCAACCATTTGATAAATACATTCAATCCGCGAACACAAAATTCATACAAAATTGTAGCATCTCAGACTACGAACTGATTAGAGAAATTGAACTGTGATACTTTTATTGTTTCTTTTAATCATTAATTCTCTACTTTGCCACAAAATTACCCCGGTATATCTTTACATACTGGGCCTTTTTAGATTATAAGTTTAAAACATAAAATCCCATCAGATTAAGGTTTTACCAACGATTTTCCTTAACGTTAACTTTTGCAATTTCAACACAAATATTTTTATGGAAATTTATTCAATTGTTGCAAAGTGCTGAGCACTAATCTCAAACAAAATTATTTATCTGTATACTATAAAAATCGACCGTTAATAAACATAAACATAAACATAAACAATTTTAACTTGATATTGCACCAATAAATGTACATTTTGTCAATATTTAACTTACGATGAATATAAATATGCAGATTTTGTTAATTGCTATTGCAATCTGTCGATTAAATTCCAATTGTATTGTTCTCACAATAAATCCAATCTCAACTTAAAAATCTTAATGAAATCTTGAAGGTCTTCACACAAATGGTTTGAAAAGCACTAGTTTTATTCAAGATGTGTTTTTTTTAATTTTTAAATCTATGCTGAGTGTTTGTCTTTATCCAGATAAATTGACAAGCACGTTCAAATGTTAACTGCAAAAACTATGCCAACAATGCCTTATATACCTTAGAAGTCAATTCAATTATTTACATCGAATAATGTCCAATAGCATCTTGATAGGCGTTGGTCGAAGGCCGACAACATTATTTACTTCATTACATTTATTCCAATATGATACGTTGAATTGCATTGATTTTGTTTATTGAAATTAGGGAGCTCGTATTGGTTTAACTTGATATTGCAAGGTCTTTCGGTTTACACTGGGCGATAAAAACGCAACAAGAAATTCGATTCAAGAAGATTGATGACAAATTTTATTTTTATTAGCAGTGATTGAAAGTGGATTCAAGCAAGTCTACTTTTTTTTATACAAGTTAAATTTTATAAGTTTTTATGATTTGATCCGACTCTTCGGGGCTGGGCGGAGTTTAATTGCTCCTACCTCTGAAGGTATTCACTAGATTGTCAATAGCCTCTCAATATTAACATGAAAAGAACTCCATACATGACGGGTTGAGATCAAATGTGGCCTTTGTCATCTCACATCCATTATTCAAAGTTACAAAACCAAAGTTCACTGCTTGAGATTTGCCACACAGTGTTATCTAATCCAGATTCATTGAATAGATTCAACCATTTATTTACATGGCCGTAAGACATTGATTTGATGGTGTTAGATAATGTGTGTTTTGGCTGCATTATGTGTTCTGTTCGATGAATATTTTAAAATGGTTTTACGTTAAATTGGACTCAAAGCAAAGATTTACGAATAAATGGATGTTTGTTAAGTTTGTTTATTGTTAAATTGAAAACGTACGAGTAATTATATGTTTGCTATGAAAATCTTGAAAAGTTTAACAAAAGATAAAATAGTAGAAGTATTATTCCAGTGTTAGTTAAGAGATTACACACAAAACAAAAATGGAGTAAAATTTACTCCAATTGGAGTAAATTTATTCAAAATGTATGAGGGTTTACTCAAATACCATAAAATTTGGAGTAACTATTAGTAAATTTACTGTATGCTTCCGAGTTTTGGAGTACTTCCATGCATTTGAAACCTGCGAGTATAATATTTTGTGTGTGTGTCATTTTTCGAGACAAACCAAACTCTGGCATCAATGTGGACGTAGAAACTCCTGCCAGCTATTGTTTCGCTTCAATTTATGTACTAGGGTAGGTAGATGTTCCTCTTGGTATGCTCTATCAAAGCCGCACGGGTAGGTCTTTGATATCATTTATATTTCAAAATCGACTCACCCTAATGTATATACGTAGTGAGCTGATGGAAAATCGACGGTTGCTGTGTATAGATTTCATGATTTCAATAATTTTTAATATCGAAACGATAGACGGTGCCAATAAAATATGAACTTAATTGAATTTCAAACCGCAACATAACGGAGGTTTGAAATTAGCTACAAAGTTGTTCACAAAATTTTACGAAATCTATGTTAGAAAGACTTTCGCTTGCAGTTCCATATCATTGAAAGATAAATTATTCTAAAAACCATCAATTAGAGGCATTTTGGTGTGTGCACTGTGCACTGTAGTATGCAATCGTTCATCGATTTAAATTCTATGACTTTCTGTTAACATGAACAGAACAGAGTCACTATATATGGTCGTGTTTACAACAAAAATCGTGAAATCCGAAGCTCTTGCCTGTGCATCGAAATTCCTTTAACTGCTGATTTTCAAAATACTCCACAAATAAACATACCATCACTATTACAGACCGATAGGATATGAAAAATTATTTAGACTGCACTGTAATTTTGATTGGATTACTGTTTAGTGAATTTGGGATTTTTCTATATGAAAAATCCAAATGGATTAAAATTTAATCCAAAAGGATTAAATAATTTTTTTAAATATATTCTTATATATTCTACGCATTTTTTGTTTGAAATCAATGTTTTTGCATGCCGTTGTAATAGAAATGTGCCTCCGCTTCACACTGATGCTCATATTTCACCGATACAATCGTGACAAAGTGAGCGCTACGTTGCTGTGTGAAATATTTGGTCGTTTTGTGTTTGTGTTGATGTGCGAATGACTCGAGAACCGCCGCAAATCGAAATGCGAATGGAAGATGTGCAAAATTGAGACAGCAAACTACATTGTGCAGTTGTATTGTGGATTGCTACTTCACTCACTTATGCGCATTGAATCCAAAATGAAATGTACAATATGCGCAAGAGTGAGTGAAGTAGCAATACATAATACAAGTGTACAGTGTAGTTCGCTGTCTCAATCTTGAGTATCTCTCATTCGCATTCGGCGGCCCTTGAGATATTCGCACACCAACACAAATAAAAATCGACCAAATATTTCATACAGCAACATAGCGCTCACATTGTCACGATTGTATCGGTGAAATATGAACATCAGTGTGAAGCGGAGACACATTTCTATTGCAACGGCATGCAAAAACATTGATTCCAAACAAAAAATGCGTAGAATATATTTACAAAAATAATTTAATCCTTTTGGATTAGATTTTAATCCATTTGGATTTTTCATATAGAAAAATCCCAAATTCACTAAACAGTAATCCAATCGAAATTACAGTGTGGTGAAAAACCGCAGGAGTAGAGGGGAGAGGATTCATTTTTAAGCAATTAGTTTGTTTTATTGTGATGGATATGACATTATCCACTTAACGAAAGTCTTTCGTTGTTATCGAATCGATTTTCTTTTTACCAACAAATTACGATAGGCTCAACCAAGGGGCGAACAACTACCAATACTACTAAACAAACGTCAAAAGTACCGACAAGTACTGAATCAATATCTGCACATACCGATGTGCGAGATGCGATTCTGTCGATTCTCTCTATCTATTCAGTTTCGCATGCCTTCTAGTTGCGCATCAGTAGATGCAGATTCTGTTTCAGTACTATCCGGTACTTTTGACGTTTGTTTAGTAGTATTGGTAGTCATTTGCCCCTCGGGCTCAACTCATATCAACACTTGGCCTATTGATTAGGAATTACCGGCTTATGACAAACCATAGAAGCACATGTGGTTTCATTGCAACGAATATTCTTTTGCACCAATTTAGTTATTGGGGCGTCAGGGAATTAATCACTTGGAAGTTAAAGCTTGGCACGATGAATTTTCTATGGAGGTTGGGTAAAAAACTGATCCCTGCAAATTTTTAGCTCAATCGGTAGATAATCACTGGCGCCGACTGAACTCCACAGCTTCGAAGATCGAAAATAAAACGATGATTTTGAGGGGAAATTCCTCTTTTGAGCCAGTCTGTACATGGAAAATTTAGCCACATATCTTACTTTTTGGGGGAGGGGGGGGTCCCCAAGAGCAAAATAAATATTAAATTTAAGCGTTTCACTTACTTTTTTCATCATGCGGCGCGTGTGACACGGTAACGATGTGTACGACACAACCATACATATCGACTGTCGCATGCGTACAGGAGAATGTTTAATAAGCGTACGCTTAAATTTAATATTTATTTTGCTCTTGGGTCATACCTATTTTCAGAGATTTCGAAAGGAGGGTTCAAGACCCCACCAGAAGGTGTTTTGAAACGTAGAATACACAAAAGGCTGCAGTATATTGATGAACCACGCGAGCGCCCTCATTTCAACAAGCAGAATGAATGCAATTTTGGAGTTCAAATCAGAACTAATGTAATGAATGTTCATGATGGTACACCAATTTTTGAAATGATTTAAAATTCCGTCTAGTTTAGTTACAAAACTTGGTCATAACAGTTCTGGTACCTCGTGCATGTTTGATCAAAATACCTTTTCATTATAGTATTTGGCATTGCAATAAAAGAGTTCAATAAAAGTTCTCCGAATATTTTCTTTTTCCTTTTAATAATATATTTTGTTTCCATCCATTCAAATATAATACAATTAGAACAATTCAGTATTTGAATAATGAATTTGACTAAAATGTGTGTGTGTGTGTGTGTGTTTTCCCTTTAAATTTCATTTTATGTTCAACTATCGTTATACATGCAAAAAATCATTCCCAAATTCCGTTTCCCAATTCATTGAAACTGTTTTTGTTGTTGTTTTTTTTTTTTTGGTTGCCGTTGATTAAATGAGAGATTTTTTTTAAAGCCAAAATGCCAAATAACAAACAAGATTAATGCAAAAAACGTGTGATAATCACTAAATACTTCAATTTTTCAATTTATTCTTTGTTTCAATATTCAATCTATCCATTTGTTTATTGTAGATAATTCGATTCAATTGCAGATTATTTACATCAGATGAACGAAACATACGAAATTATTGCTTTACAATGACACAAAAAAGAAACACGAAATAGCTCCAAAATTAATACTAAAAAGAAAAATAAACTGAAGCGAAAAATAAAGAAGAGATTTTATGAGAGAATAACCAATTTGGACAGGGTTTGACTTTGCGTTTAAAATTAATTGTTTTTGGATTTTCAATCAAAATTCACAGTTTCAAACCCTAATCCAATTGCAATGGATTTTTTTTTAATTCTTTTAAACCAAAACTCTCAGTTTCCTCAATTTTAAATCAGATGAACGTAAATAAATGTTTTCATATCCAATTGAAACGAATTACGTGCAAATTCCATTTGCATTGGATTTGAATGAGCAACTTTTATAATATTTTTTTCGTGTATTTTTTTGTTTTGTTTTATTTTGTTTTGTTAATTAATTTCTCTTAAATTCAACAAACTTGTTCAGTCAAAAAGGTCAAAATGGTTCGTTCGAAAAAAAATAATAAAAAGATCATATATGAAATCGATAGAATGGGAAAAGTAAGGAATTTTTTTAAGTCTAAAAAAACGTTTGCTTTTGTACGCTTATATGTGTGTGTGTGTTGTTGTTGTTGTTTGTTTTTTTTTTTTAAATTTAAAATGGACATTTAGATGTTAGTTTTGTTTTGCGAAGAAAATTGTTGTTATTAATGTTTCAGTAAATATTCGAAGAATTTTCATTGTTTGATTGAGAATTGATCTGGGAGTTAATCTGACGTTCAAATTCATCATTTAGGCATTTGTTATTTTGTTTTTTTGTTTTTTTCTTTCTTTATTATAACAATTTATGATTAACTCGCAGAACTCACAATCAAAACGGAAGAAGCCAAGAGAAAAAAGAATCTGTTGGCGATTTCAGTTTGACTTTAGAATCAAAAGTTGGTTTGAAGTCAACAGCTTTCTTTTAATGTATGATTCATGACCGATCATCCAAGCTTTTGTAATTTTTTTTTAGATTTTACACACGCCAAAATCATCCCAGATGGAACCTTATTTACTTTAGAAAGCATCGATGTTGGTTGCTATTCATCAGAAATCGTTGTTTCTGTGGAGTGTAATCGTAGTCGCTAGAGTATTGAGTAGGTTTTTTTTTTAAATTCCAGCTAAAAAAAAGTGTGTATTTGCGGCAAGATACTGCATGAGCTTGAAATCCTGTCGAAAATGGTCAGGTCGATGTTCCGTCATGGAACTTCCATGTAAATGGCGCTGTTGTCAGGTGAATTTTTGATGTAAAACCTAAAAAGTCTGGTTTTACATGGAAAAAAATCAATGCTTGGTTTCAACAGCTTCATCAGGTTATGTCCGTTTTTCGTTTGAATAGAACATTTTTGTTGATTTCACTGTTTTCTATCACCTTTCTGTTTTGCATCTCTCAACAATATATTCTTCGTATAATAATAAAATTGTTTGATATTGACACTTTCATCAGTAAAATGTGGTCCTTTTCATATTTTTATGGAAAATTCATTGCAAATAGATGGTTTAATAAAATACATCAGCAGAATTAGGAAGAGGGAAAAATATAAGAAGAAACCGGTTTTATGAAAACTGAATAGAAATTAGAAGTAAATGGTCAAGGAAAGACGAATTCCATTTGATGATTCAAGTGTTACGATAAGGTAAATCAAGATCTTGTCATATGGTAAGCGGAGCGCATTTGCGTCAAGAGATGATAGAGATCATAGGTCCGGTCTGACTGTAATGCAATCCGAGACTAAAAGTTTGCATCGGATTGAATCAGTTCATGGATTTTCAATCTCAAATTGGACAGAATCTGGCCCTCGGATTATTATTCATAGATACCTTTAGTGTTCTATTAGCTATTCGTTATGCTCGAATCAAATGGAGGATCGTGATGCTTGAATACACATTTCATAAAATCTGAACGAAGATTCTAATCATTGATCCGCAAATAAAAGAGAGTTACCATTCAACTGTGATTAAATATTGTAAATATTGCGATTTTCTTGAGGAGAAGGGCTATTCAATAAAACTACACACTGATTCGAATGCATAGCATTGCTTTCGATTGTATGGTTGATGTTTTCATTAAATCTAATGTCATTGTTGTTGTTGTTGTTGTTGTTGTTGTTGTTCACTTTTGTTTGTGTGATGGCCACTAATCGAGCCCAAAGTATTGGTTCTATACCGAACCGAACTCGATACCAAAATGCCAACATTTCAATTGAAAGGCTATTTCGATGCGTGCCATGTATTGATTACACATATTTATCACCATATTATAAAACGGGCTAAAAGCCCATTCAAATTGCACAGAGCTCGATCGAAGAGGCAAAATGGCTAAATCAAAACGAAACATTGGTGTTTGTGTGTGAGTGTTGCATGTGTGTGTGTTTGTGAGTTGAATCGTTAAATTAAAAGTCGTTGTTAGAGTTAACTCTATGCCAAACAAAAGTATAACTTGTTGTTCCACATGGGACATAAATACTACGCTATTGAACTAATTTAACCTGCTGACATCGGATTTCTCATTTACTCTGAGCTCTATCAATCCGATGCGAGATCGATGATAAAAATCGTTTTAAATCCCTTAACCTCATATGTTATGTTATTTCTCTCTTTCTCTCTCTCTCTCGTTCTCATTTCATTTCTGCATATTAATTGATTTTCTCTATTTCACTAACTTTGTTACAACAAAAATCGCTTTGTTAGCTCCAATGTTTCGTACCTATATCATTCCTCTTATTGCCAAATAATTTTGTTTTTTTTTGCGGTTAGTTTTTGTTTGTGTCTCTATGTGTCACTATGTCTGTGTGTGTTTTTATATGCTAACCACCATACCATTTCTAAGACTTCTTCTTGCAATGAATTTTTTCTCTCTGTAATTTACAACAAATTTAATTTTCCATCGTGTGTGTGTGTGTTTTTTTTCTGATTTTTGTTTTATTTCCATAAATCATTTTGAAATTTCAATAAATTGATTTTCTGTGTATTTCTTGTTTCACTTCTCATTCAAATTAAATTATTTATAGAATTTGCAATATATTTTTGTTGATGTTGTTGTTATTGATGTTGTTTCTCAATTTCATTCGTTTAAAACTGGTTCGGGTTCCTTTGCTATTAAGGAACACACAACACATTTCCATTGCGATGTATCAATGTATATGCCCATTTTAATCGGATTCAGCGCGCATTCCACGAACTTCACCCACTTTACGCTGTCGATCCAACTCCTCTTTGGTTTTTTCTTCCAGAGCACGAATATCCTCCATTGTCAAACCATACCATTTATCTATCCAACAGAATAGTTGACTGAAAATAAGAACAAAAACAAGTATGAAATTGATTTGCTTGATGATAAAACAATTAAAATGTAATGTGGCTTGATATTGTGATTCAGGTGGAGACACATTTGCAATTAACACCAGAAAAGCGGGGTAGGTTGCTCTTTGATTCTATTAACCAAAGGTGCTTTGGTTTTTACTTGTATAAATTGAGTATGAAGATTGGAAAATAAAAAAATACCACCTCTGGGGAAACTACTGTCACAGATAGCGTAAACTCGATTATACCCCGAGGAATCTTCGAAAGATTTCGGCGAAAAGTCCAAATTTTGATTTTTTTTATTTCAATTGAAACAATTTCTCTTAAGAGAAAATTTTGCACAACTGCTTCGAAATATGTACAATGGTCTCACATTCGGAAGAATAAAATTAATAAATATTGTTCTATGAAATTGGAAGATGAACTATGAAACAATGAGGTAAATTCGTTTAATTGAAATGGTCCCTTGACATTTAGCCCAATTAAATAATATCAACTATTGGCCATTTATTATGAAATATAAATGCTCACGCTCACAAACGATACGACAAGAATTAGGAATGTGCTGTGTCAGGGGAGTAAAATAATTTTACTATCCATTAAATGCAATTGACACGCAGTTCATAATATTCAGTTTTTATGAACCATAAGTTGATATTTTGCTTTAAAGATATTAGCAAGCATTTGATAGAAAAAAAAATTCTTTCTTTCGCGACGAAGCTATATTTGAAATCACCGATTACATCAACCTTTAATGAATCGATTGCAATTGACAGACTAGATTAAAAACCACAATGAATCCATATGGCCAATCCAATTGTTCGTTGGAATCACTCACCGATGGAATACAGTGAATAGCCTTCGTTCGGTTTTCTGAATGAAACTCTCCACTCTTGACTGTAGACCGAACCATTTGAATTCACAAGTCACCAGTTTGTAACAAGTCATCACAGGCGTCACATTTTTCTTCCACTCTGGACCAACCAATGGTCCGCGTCCTGTCTTCTCCGATTTGAATCTATGAAAATGCAAAAAACAAAACAAAAATATCGATAAGACATGAGAATGTGCAAAATATAATAAAAAATAGCTTGAAGCGTTGCTATTGAAATGATTGCAACTTACTTTGCTGGATCTTCTAATGGTTTATAATCATTTGAAGCGACTGGATCGTTGGCTATATCAATCGGAACCACTTCTCGGGACTTAAGTTTGTCAGCAGGTAGCTCGTGCACCTGAAATGATAATCACACACAAAATAATCGATAGATTAAATGACTGTTTTGACAAGGAAATAAAATTCGGATGTTTAGCAAGCAAACAAACAGTGGAACAATGCACACGATTTTTGTCATTTTATGTGCATGAAAATGCAAAAGTCGTCAAACCATGAACAAGAATAAACTAACTCTATCGTGACCAATTTTATTACGACGATTGCAACATTTTCCTTTTCTTCTACTGCATTGATGCAGAAAAAGCGAACACAAACACATAGAAAACACAGAATAGAAAGAAAAAAAAAACAACAAAATCCGCAAAACGATACTCTTTTTTCTTGGTTCATGACATTTTGCTGTTGGCCAATGGCCAAATGTGGTGCTCATGCAATCTTAAATCTAGATTAGTGAATGGGATTTTTCTTTTTTAAGTTTGAATTCGAATTGAATAAGGATTTTTGTGTGTGTGAAAAATGCTTGCTGTGTCAAAATGTATTAAGCAAAACACACGCCAACTTTCAAGTGAACGGATGGAGTGGTTGTGAAGGAGTTGTGAAGGAGGAGGGGAGAGAGAGAGGGAGACTACCAACAGCACTACCAACAGCATGCTACTGTACACACGACTGATGGCACTTACATTGTTTTGATTGCCCACATCACCGATGTGTAATGATTCAATACAAATAACAAAATTCTCTTTCATATATCCAGGATTCTAAGTATTTTAACGATGCACAAATCATTTGTCAACCCAACACCAAGATTTTATGCAATTTATTTTTTAAACGCACACAAGTCGATCGATAATATGTATTTTTTTTTGGAGGGTGTGGAAGATAGGGGCAACGATACCATACACCATTTAACCAGGTTGTAATATGAACGATTTACAATTTTAAAGTGAGAAACAGAGAGAGAGAGAGATAAAGAGAAAAAAAAGAAGAAGAAAAGAAAATACCAAATTAATATTATGATTTAAATATGAACTTACGTTTGTGCTATCACCGGCATCCGGCACGTGTAATGTTTCAATAATCAACGTGAAATTATTTTTCATAAATTTTGGATTCTAAATGAATAAATTTCCATTAAAATTTCAACAAATTTATCAATTAAATTGCCTAAAAAACGATATATTTTTTATGTAATTAAAATTAAATACATTTTGGCATTGGAGTTTGACATTATTTTCTCATTTTCAAAAAAAAAGTCAAGATTTTTTCGAGAATTCGAGCGTCTTTGAAAAAAAAACAAGAAATTATCAACAACAACAACAAAAATGAATGACTTTGACTTTTTGACTGTGACGTTCACTCAATTTCAAATTCCAATGCCATTTCATGGATCAAAATGAATTTGTTCCAATTCGAATCAAATAGATTTTCGAACAAGAAACACATACGGTTATGACTGTTCGGCAGTACGGGTATGCATTCCATGCTTCCTCGTGTATTTCTAATGAGCCTTTTGGTGCCAATAGACGAATAAATGCGGGCACTTTCGATGCCAAATGGTATATTTTATACGTATATTGTCCCGAACTGTATTTGCCATTGAGAAGTGGATGATCGTTGAATGGTTCATTTTTTAATACTTCGATGCCTTCGCCACCGCCCGTTTCATTTTTCGACACCTCGGCCACCGAATACAGTTGAGCTACTTGATACTATAAATTGAAATGAATTGGAAAGAAAGCAAGAAAGAAAAAAGAAAAAACCAAATATGGAAAATCATTTATAAGTAAACTGGAAAGGCAATCATGAAAATAATTAAAATCAAATCAAATCATTGGAGAAAATAGTCAGTTTTAATGACTTTTGTAGTGTTTGTTCTATGCGCAGTTTACCGAATGCGGTCTATAAATTGTGATTGAATTGAAAAATAAAACAAGCCCGCATTCAATGACAATGGCAAAGCATCTATCAATTTGAATAATTGAACAAGTTTATTGGCAACACCAAACACAATTTATACGTTTCACACAGACAAACACACAAATGGAATTGGTGAATTTTGTTCACATTGAAAAACCATCACATTAATAATCCATCAGTGAACATCGTGCAGTCGATTAGTTTTCTTGGCGATGACATTTCAAAGCAACATACAATTACAATGTATATGCTCATCGATTGTTGAACTAAAATCAGCTGAAAAGAATGCAGTTTGTTTTTTTTTTGGTTTTATGTAACACTCACCTCTTCAACGGTTATTGGCAGAGTAACGCGACTAATAGACAAAAAAAATGGGGGAAAAAAACACAAAAATATAATTGAATTAGTATCATTTTAGTTTAGCATTGAAATATGGAATGGACTTCCAAAAGAAAATTGGCGAATATGTTTCAATCGTCGCATGTTTTTGCTTGTTAATTACATAAATAATTTGCTGTTGAAGGAATTGTTATTTTTCGATTGGTATTTGGTTTGAGCCGTTGGCGATGTGGTTTGACCTAGACCAGGTCACATAAGTCTAGATTTCAATTAATAATTCCATTTGATCAGACACATGAATCTCTCTAATTACAGATGAACATTAAAGTTGATATTTCTGTTGCCCTTTGATTTAATTGTCTAGTTGCATTTTCAATAATGCACAAACAAATCCCTCTGTTTTATGGAAAAATAGAATACATTCGCCTAAAATGCGAACCTATAACTCGCATTCGTTCATTTTGATTGCATAAATTTGTATTATTACAAGTATTATCATTGGATGATTTATTCCGGTTTTTTTCTCATACAAAGTAAATTTAGTTTGTTCACAGTATCTCGTTAAATAAACACAATGAATAGCATCATTGCACAAAGCTTTAGTTATAAACAGTATGTTCATTGTTTATCGTTCAACATTGCGTTCTATTGTAATTTCACCGGAACATCTGGTTTTTGTTTTGGTTTTGCCATTCTCATCATGCTCTGGTATCATTCGATTGTCAAGTTATTGTTTTCAATATATATGTTTCTTGGAGAAAGTTAACGAAACATGCTACAGTAACTTTAACATTCAATTTCATTCAATTGCATTTGCAATATTTGATTTGGCGCCGTCCGAAGTGAGCGTTTTCAAGGTCAGTTTTTAACAGCAATTCAGCTATTGCACTTCCACGTGTCACTCGAATAAACATTGCAATTTTATGTGAAATGAATGAATACTCATTCAAACTGAAATGTACACAATCGAATCTCATACAGCTCATATCTAACGGCATAAACACTATTCCATTGAAATTGGGTCAGAATTTGTATTTTGAAACAAATATTACGACTGATTTCTCATTTATTATTACAACAACTGTACAAATGTACAAAATGTACATGCATTGTTGTCAAATTCGCTTTGAACCGTCGTTTGGATTCAAATGTACAGCGTCAAATGTAACATTTTGACGTCTCCATTTATCTTTTCACTGAAATTTCAACCATCGAATCGAAAATAAAAACTCAATTTTATGTGAGATTTATGCATTTTACATTTTTTGTGAACGTAAATTAGGTGAATTTAACGTTCACATCATTTTCGAACATTAATGGGGTCATTTAATACCCGTTTATTTACGTTATTTCGATATTATACATTGACTTTCGAGACAACGAAATGAACTGAATTGACTTTGAAATGTTTTCAAACACTATTTTTACTGAAGGAGCTTAAGTTTCCAACGAAGCTTAATTTTATCCACCACCGGTTATTCGTTATCAAACGAAACTGTTTGGTGTAAAATTTACAAATTAACGCTGTGTACGATGTAATGCATAGTATTTCTCTGTCTGAGTTCATCACGATGTTTGACTTTATGGACACGAAATGGTACCAAATAGTGCAATGCAAACTAATTTCATTTTTCGTGAATCAAAACACAACTGGGAACTGGAAGTCACTTATTATCTTTGAAATTTTGACGACTTTTTAAATCGCGTTCGTCAAATCACATAGACACACAATTTTAAGATCTTTCTATTCAAACCGGATTTTTAAACATTTTCATTTCTTGTTCCGCCTCTAAGTGAAGAGATAATTGCTATCTATTTGAGCATATGCCATTTTTCCTTGAAAGACTGAACCATGAACCATGAACATTTGGGCATTACGTTAAAACATTGGGATTTATTTACTTAGATGACTATTTAAATGATAATGCGATGAATGTGACAATATTATCACAGTGAAATTATTACGGTCATTCTGTCTAATTTATCTATCATTTTTTGTTGTTGGTTTTTGGTGATTCGCTAGTAAATGATACGTATACTTATTTCACGATGAGGACGTGAATTGTCGAAAATAAATTGGCCAAACATTATCCAAAGATCACCTCAGATTAGATGGACTGTTCAAAATCCAAAATATCAACGATCATTGAATTAAAGCATAGAATTTGGCTAATCGAATGAAAATGACTTGCAAATCCAATTTTATGAAATTAATTTCGAAATTTTATTTCATTTCCATTAAAACAAAACCCAACAAATTTTTCAATCCCAAAACCAAAAATGTCTCAATTTTTGAAAAAAAAAAATTGAATCAATTTCAAAGATGAAATTAAAATGATTGAGTTTTACTCGAATAGATCGATATGTTTGTTCAGCAAGACTTAAAATCATTGACAAAAAAAAAGGCTAAAAGATATCAATCAATTGGAATTCAATAGGAAATGGAATCGAGCGATATATAACAATTGATAAAGCATTGTAAACATACTGAAAGATTAGTGTCAGCTGCCCATTTATGTTGTTTATTGAAACTATTTGCGGTGAATTGCCGCTATTTACACATTTCTTATCGTTTTGTTATATCAATTAAAAATTACTTTATTATTACTTCATCATTGCCACATTTCGAATGGCTAGAAGCTAGAAACGGTTATAATTGAAACCAATCATATTTTAAGCCACCTTCAAATACTTTCCACTAAAAATACCATTCGCTTCAGTCTAATTCATTTGAAATTCATGTTCCGTTTTAAAAATAGAGTAAATTGTTTGTTCTAGCTTGAATGCCAGCCCAAATGCTGTTCTAGTTGAATTGGGGGGTTAATTTATGTGGAATCTTATGCCAGCACAATGAAAACCAACCACGATGGTTTTGCATTCGAATGGGCGTTATTGGTTGTGCTGTCACATCGCAAAAAGTGTTGACTGCTCAAAAAAAAAAACAGAAAATTTACATTAGTCTCATGTACGCGCGTACGTCATGATAAATACTCAATGTTGCTCTATAGAACTCAATTGAGTGAGTTTATTTCGCTCCCAAAATGTATAATATCTATTGCCACACAGAAAACATTCACGTTGACAATTAGCGATTCAATATCAACGAAAGCATTTTTTTAGCGTTGTCACATTCAGTCAAGGAAATCGTATACTTCCATCGTGAGTTTTACAGTTTGCGATGAAATTTCACGGTTTTGTTTGTTTTTTTCGTCAATCCAGGAAGCATATCAAAATGTTATTTATTTCATCGTAAATAATGAGGATCCATGTAGAAAAATGTTCATACATCACGGGACCAAAATGAAAAGCTGTTTGTCAGGCTAAAAATACACACAATTTGAATTTAGCGATGTGTGTGCGTTGTTTTCGAACATCCAAAATGTTCCATTCATTCGAAAAAAACGGCCACGTTTCAATTTTATTTTTTTTTTCTCTCGTTACAATACAAAACAAAATTGAGAGCATTCATTTAAAATAGCATCACAATTCTCATTTGAAATTGTTTATTTTGAAAGCATTGTGTTACCGTTTTCAAAAGATTTGTTGTTTTTTTGACCATTTTCAGCCAATTTTCGTATAGCTGCAAAAATATTTGAATTATAGCCACACTCACATCAAGTGTTTGTTTTCACGTTGATTGGTTTTACGTCCCGAATCAGGCGGCCTGATGCTTATTGCTCAACTTCAAATGCACACCGGTGTGTGTGTGTGTGTGGTTTAAATGTTTTATCGTTCGAATGGCCAAACAAACGGAACGATTATCACTATCTGTCTGCGAGCTTTGAATGCCGAACAAATATTTATGTTTGCCATTTTGTCGTGTTATTTACTCGATGTACACGGCACACCATTAAGGTGTGAACGTGAACTATTTATTTATTCAGACACGATTGTAGAGTGTGTGCGACCAA
This sequence comes from Aphidoletes aphidimyza, assembly GCA_030463065.1. NCBI lineage: Eukaryota > Metazoa > Arthropoda > Insecta > Diptera > Cecidomyiidae > Aphidoletes > Aphidoletes aphidimyza. Next base: position 35,222,092 of record CM059999.1, read on the forward strand.
TTTTCAGCAATCAACGTCAATCGTTTTGCAATCTGATAAGGTTTAAGTTTAACGGCAAGGCTATTCGAAGCGGCATTTCACTCAATCACAACAAATTCAGTGGAAAATTGCCTTGAATTATACAGCCAACAGATTATATTGAAATGAACATATTTGCACACGAAAAGCTGTTCGGATTTCTCGGAAATATGTTTGCAATCTTTTATTTGTGCAAAAAAGGTATTGCTGTAATTTGAAAGAGAAAAATTATTGAATGATGAATAGAAGCGCTATAATTACGATGATGAGATGATGAATTACGTCAATGAAGCGCTCCAGTGCGTGATATCATAATTAAAAATCGAAAATCAGCATCGATATGGTTGGTCGATGACGAATGCTCATTTTTGCCTTGTGTAATGTTTTGCGGTGTGTGTGTGTGTTTTTTCTCGGATTCTCACTCTGTTTAACCCTCGATTTTAAATCCGTATTCGTATGCAGTTTGAAATGGTGGTGAAATCATTTAATTTAACATAATGACGCGATAATATAAATGAATGGTGCAGAAAAAAAAACACACCGATCCATTGTGTGATGTTGCGAGTGAGAGTTGGCAAAACGTTAAAAAAAATTGCATAAATTGACAATGTGGCATGAGTTGAGTATTCGATTACAATGTAGGTGAACACCAATTGTGTGTGTGTGTGTGAGTATGGGTTTGCGGTCGTTCCGTTGAAATGTGTCTTCGCTTCGTTGGTGACACACAATGACGTCGATCGATAGACAAATAGTCAATTCAATTAAAGGCTCACAGCTTACTATAACAACAACAACAAAAACATCTGCGACCGTCCACCACCACCACCACCAACAACAACAGCAACAGCAACAATAGACCCAAAGTGTGCAAAACATGCACTGGAGCACGGACAGTATCGTCCCTGAAACTATTGCGATTTCATGCACATTAATTGTGCAATGCGTTCGCTTGTCTCTCAATAACAAATTTTTTTCAAAAAACACAAATGAAACGAAAGTTTCACTAACGATCAATTTTATGTCGATACAAAAAAGCCTTCACCCTGAAACCAAATCAGCAGTAAATAAAAATGTGTTGACATTTGTCAGCGCCAATTGAAACGATTCAAATCACTTGTTCATCTTGCGTTTTGTTGTTGGTGTAATTGAATTTTGTTTGTCAGACAGTTGGATTGAATTACATGTTCTCAGTCTTCAGTGTGAAATTGGGGCACAATTTTGAATTTGTTGATATGCTGTTATGCTTCCGGGTGTCAAAGAAATTTCATCTAAAAAACACACTTACACACACACAGTGTGTTTCACATCCAGTTGCGTAATCACACATTTATCGTAATCGCATTTTCTTTTTTTAGTTTGTGATACTGAAAATTGGCGATAAATTTAAATTGAACAGATCAAGAGCAAAATGAGAAAGAAAAGGAAGGAATGACCAGAAACAGTTTATGTGGCATTTGATTGCGTTGAAAGTGTCAACGGAAAATCGATTTTCACCTATTTTCATGCTCACAAAATAGTTAACAATGATTCTCCTTCTTAACACATATACAAGGCAACCAACTGGCATCGAAAGCCATCGCAACAGAGAACACCCGTGGTCATGAAAGTTAGCAAAAGTAATAATGTTGGATGAGATGGAATAATAAAAGAAAAATCAACAAACGCGCAAAATACGAACACACACACACATGGCGGCGCCAACAACAATTTCCAACGCATTGGAAGTGTCTCATTCGGCTGAATTGAATGGAGCGAACGTGTGACAGACAAGCATGTAGATTGAGTGCGCACTCACAATAACACACATGTACACGAAACATTCAAATAGAGGCTGCCGTCGAATGACACACTCACACAAACACACACACACACACACACACAGATACTGATCGATCAGTATGAAAGAGACAAAAGTCTTAACCGCGTACACTGTCAATTGTGCTTTGTCACAGTACACATTTCGATGCTTGAGATTTCTTTTTTCTCTATTCCTTTCTCCCTCTCTCTATGTGTTTTTTTCTGTTTTTCATCAATGGAAATTTCTCATGTGTGAGACACGCTCTTATTAAGTTAGTTGTGATGATTTATTTCAATGGAACACGTTTCAGGTGTCAAACCTAACGAAATTATGGTCAACAAATGTGTGGCCCAATTCGACATCATACGTTTTTTTTAAAGATATGATTCATAAATTTCGATAACTGAACACTGACACACACAATATCATTTGCTCTGCCGTTCGTGTTTTCCTCATGCACACACACACATGCAAAAAACCTGCAGACGTTTCAACCACGATGACGGCAACGGCTGACACTTCAAAATCCCAATTCCTTCATACTTTTTTTTCTTCTTCTCTTCTGTCTTTCTCTTCCTATCACAAATCATTTTTTTCCCACATATTATAAAATGTTCACTCTTTCAATTTCACTGGAAAGCGAGATGATTTTTTATTTTTTTTTTGTTTTTTTTGTATACTTACTATTCTTTGATTAACATGTTTTAAGCTGCACCGATTTTCTTTTTTTTCTTCGTTCAAAATGAAACACTTGAAGTGATTTTTTTTAATAGATGAATTTTTTTCTCTCTGTCACCACGAATGCTGCTTTCGTTCTATTTGCCTGGAATGTGTGTGCACGGCCACAAAAAAAAATTTGCTCGATTCTTGAACACACACAAAATGATGAATTAAATTTACGTTAAATTGCTACTTTTACTGTGGATTTCACTTCACTGCACGACAATTTTACTTTTGCTTGCTTGTTTTTTTTTTACTTGATATGATTTTTAATTAAATTTTTTTTTTTCAGAGAATAAATGATTTGAATATGTCGATGAAATGAAAAAACCTATTTTAAAATAAAAAGCGAAAAAATTTCTCAAACGCACAGCGCACACACAGAGCTAAGCGGTTCGGGGCACACAGACACACGAACTGATCGCTGCTTCGTTTTACAACGTACTGAAATGAACTGAACTGAACTACTCTTGTCGTTTCATTTGATGGTTTTTGAGCATTTCACTGCTCTCGATGTGAATGTCTAAGTATGTATGTGATAGCAACGTCTGATGCGCCTGTCTTTAATTCGGCATTATGACTGTGTATTGGGCACGCACACTGACTCGCTGTTGCTACGAAATGTATACAAGTGTGCATATGTGTGCGTGTGTCAATGTGTGTGTATCACGATTTATAAAAGTGAAACGTGTTGACATTTCATTCTGTCTATTTATTCATCAACAGCGTTTGCGTGGACATTTCGATGGTATCAGTTTCCACTGTTCACAAATTTACAATCGATGCCTCTCTTGCAAGCGGCATATTTGAAATAAATGGATTTTTTCTGATGAAAATGTTTTTGATTCTTGACTTGGAAAAAGTAAACAAATTCAAGTCCGTAAGTTTAATGGACTGAACTTTCCAAAATATTTTTCTTTATGTTAGAATGATGCGAGAAATTAAATTGAAATCAGATGAACACGGATAGAGCCAAAAAACGCAAAGACATTTCATTCGTTATTTGTGCCAAATTTGTGCTATTTAGCGTAAAATATCAGAATTTGGTTGACCACAAGTTCTCGAAAAGTTATACACGCTATTTCATTTATTTTGTGCTCACACTTTGGTGAGCTAATAAAGTTGATCATATGAATTTCCCTTGTGAAAAAGTTTTCCGAAATAATATTGAACACATCAATTATCCATTCGAACGACCGTGAACAAATAGAACCAAACACAAACAGTTCGAATTTGTTTCGAATAGAATGGATTTGAGATATATCTGTTCTATTTCTATTCTAAAATCATTTTACAATTGTGATTTACAAAAAGAAAAGAAAAGGCAATACATTGATATTCAAATGTATTGAATGAGTTTTTCGTTGTGCCCAAATGGATTCAGTTTGTGATTTTAAGTTTAAAAATATTTTTTTCATTTAACTGGACTCGGATGATTGCAGATTATTTAATTTTTATAACTTTTGCACCCAGAGCAGTCACAAAATTCACCACCTTGGCCACAGTAGCCAGAATTAGAACAACAAAAATTTTCTGAATCCGGATCGCAGCCAGGTTCACTACCGTCTTCCAGTTTTGGTGCAAGTGCTCCGCATTTTCCAGATTTATCTGCACCGTCACTGAAAGCCCACCAGGTTTTTGGAGGATATGTATAACTGGGATTATCCTTAAAATTGATACAACCGTTACATTTACATGATGCATCACCTAAATATGAGAAATAAATAAACATGTTATTGAATAATATGACCACAATTGCCGTATTCGGTTCTGGATAAATTGAATCAAAGGATGAGTACTAGGGGAATAGTACAAATTTGGTCTTATTTTATAAACATGCCGCAAATATTAATACACATTTGCAAAGATATTTGCGTGAATATTCTAGATGGCAGATCTGGTATCGGAAAATATATCACAAATATTCTGCAAATACAGCAATGATCACACATACAGCAAATATGTGTGCAAATATATATAGAATATATATACTTTCCTTGACCACAATATCCTCCATTAGAGCAACAGTACGCATTTGAGTCATCTGGATTGCAGGTAGCAAACTCTTCGTTTACTTTAGGTACGTCTCTACCGCATCGACCTCGCTGACCCTCTGGCGCATTAGAAAAATGCCAGGTTATCTTATCCACGCTTGGTTTGGTTGGTTCGGCCAAAATTTTATCAGGATCGTCCGCATAGTTAACACACGTGGGACAGTCGCAATATTGTTCACCTGAACCACAATACCTGTTGTATATAATATGTAATAAACCATAGTTTAAAATAGGAAGTTTTTAGAGCATCCCAAATTGTGTTTTTCCAAAATCTGCCCGTTTTATAGGAAGAAAAACATATGTAATATCACTCTTAAACTATTATTGTTTACTCCATCATGGAGGCCGCACAAAAAATACGAAAAACCAGATTTTTTTCAACTTCAAACGAATAGTGCTCTGCACTCCGGATGGCGTTCATATTTAATGGTCTGCAATACAAAGCAATAAATTCTGTGTTCTGCACGCCCTCTAACTATCGCAGGCAAACTAAATTGCTACTGTATACATTCGTACTCAATCCGACTCAATGTCAGCTGTCAGTGTGCTTGTTACATTGCATTGTTCCTCTAACACTTAGCCTGTTTTTTTTAACTAACACCAGACTATTTATTCCAAAAATCACAGCACTGTATCCATTTACTGCATCCAATACGCTAATTTACTTTTGAGTTTTAATTGCATTCTTAGCCAGCAGAAGACTGTGACGCAGTTTTGTTTGTTATATAACTGTTTACTCTCGATTTTGGCGTACCAATCAAATTATGCATTTGAAGCATTTTCATGAATTCGTTATAAAAATCAAAGAACTTCCAATATCCCAATTACAATGTAAAACGTCTATATGCAACACTCCATAAAGAAACATTTAATAAATAAAACAATACCCGTAGTCTCCACAACAGCTATAGCCAAGATCATCCGGATCACACACCGGATAATAGCCACGGAACAATGGTGCGCTCTTGCCACACAAACCACCCATTTCTTCTCCGTCGGTCAAGGTCCACCATCGCCTCTCTTTGATTGGAATACACTTAAAATTAATTGAATCATCATTCGTGCATAAATTGGCCTGAGATATTTGATTGATCATTGATTGTTCGTCATCATCTTGGTCAATTGCCCACACCATAATTCCGCCCAAATTTGATTTGATTGCAAATTCAATTTTGAATTTGATTGATTCTGGTGATTCATAGCTGAATATAAATTGGAAATAAAATAACGTAAAATAAAATGGTTTTCAAAACATTTTTTGGAATTGCATAACCGGCAGTATACCCGAGGTAAGTTCCATTTTGATTGAAAGCGTAAGGACATTTGACTTTGTCATCAAAGTGGCTTTTGAAATTTGGATCAGTGAGCCAATTGTCTTTGATATCCTTCCAAGTAGCAAAACCACCAGTGAATTTTCCATTTACATCGTTCGCCAATCTATACATGGCATATTCTCCTTGCTTATCAGGAACATTGTGCCAGTATCGACCATAGAGTGGTACACCCATAACAACTTGATCAGGTGATTGCAAATCGCATACATATTGTTTGATTGCCCAGTTCACATTGAACTTGCCCGAATAGCCCTTGGGTACATTATGGTATAGAGGTGCCGGTGGGCCGGTATAAGCTCCCCATTTACTTGCCCACGGCCCAAAGAAGTCATAAGACATAACATTCACCCAATCGGCATATCGAAGAAGCTCAGGTAGATCATATCCGTTCTTGAGCGCATCTTCACCAGCAGCACTAGCAAATGTAATCAGATACTGTCCACTAGATTTCGCCTCCAGCACACCTCTTAAATCTCTCAGCAAACTGACATAGTTTTCTTTATCCTGAAAAATGAATGAACAATTATAAATTTTGTCCGAAATCCCATAGCCAAAATACAATTAAAAGCTAACCTGAGTAATGCCCGCATTGGCACCACCTGTAACCGGGTATTCCCAATCAATATCTACACCATCAAAATCATACTCATCAATTGCCTTGAGAACTGACGCAAGGAAGTTCTGCTTGAGATTTGGATCGGCCGCCATTGAACTAAAGTATTGAGAATTCTCCCAACCACCGACAGCAAATGTCACTTTTAGCCCTGGCACCTTGGCTTTATTTTTCATTAGAGACTTCAAATTTGACAAGGCTCTCTCTTCAACTTCAGCGTCTGTTAACGTTTGTGCACTGCTATGATCGGGATTACCAATACCAACTGTGCCATCGGATTTCATTTCGAAAAAGGCGAAAATGATGTGCGTGAATTTGGACAATAATGATGCAGATATCGGTGTTTTGCTCCAAGAAGTGTAGTATCCCACGATTCTTTTGCCACAACTATTAGCTGGGACATTTACATTTCCATCAAAGTCATCTTCTGTATCCGAGTCTTCTTCTTCATCTCTATTAGCATCCGCATCTGCATTTTTAAATAAATGTTGAATAAAAGTAGAAATATTACAGAATTCTATTATTAACAGTGCCTGCCAGCAATGAACGAGTGCGTCGCGGAAACAATACAACTGTAAACACTATATACGATGATACGACATGGGAGTTCGTGTGTTATTCTCGCAGTAATTGATTGTTATTCAATAACATACCTTCGTCATCACCATCGTCATCATCCTCCTCCTCCCAATTGATACCGAACATGGCATCAAGTTCTGATTTGCTGCAAAATCCACCTTCATCGGTACTTCTCTTCTTTTTATCATTGAATATACTGAACTGGTCCTTCCATTTTTGGGCTTGGTCTTCCGCTAAATTTGTGGATGCACTACACTCAAACGAGGTGGGGTAGCGTGCGATCAAGGCAAACCTTTCATTCATCTTTTGTACACCACGCCAAGGATTGTGAAACGTTGAAATGCTGGGATCATATTCGTCCAGTTCTTTTTGCGATCTGGGTGTCAATGTAAATTTTTTCATTTCTGTTGTTTCATCTCTTGGTTCATTACTGCCAATGAAAAGAGCCACATGTGTTTTTGTTGACCTTAAATCACGATAACACACCATCTTCCAAAAGTATTTGGGCACAGTTATCTTACGACCAATCGTATACTCAGAGGTGCCAGCAACACCTGTGGCTACAATTGCATAGATTTTCCCCTGAGACGCACATTGAACTGCCTTCTCAAGTGTTTTCCAAGAGCCTTTATTGAATTTGCCTGCTTGTGGTGCAACATTGATGTAAAGATTTCCTGAGTTAAGTGTCTTTTTATTCCATCTGAATAAATCAGCCGGTGTTAAATGCCCTTTTTCGAATTCTATATTGAAATGAGAAAAGTTCAGGTAGGAAAAGTTTTGTTTTAATTTGTAGAAAAAATCGCATATAAGACAAAATTATTGTTACTATGTCTGTTGTTTGTAGAGTAATCCACCTTTTCAGCTTGTCTCCCAATCAGTTGAGTGCATGGATGATTCAGGAACTGACTATTTCTTTTATTGAACTTCCCGATGATCGAAGCAAATTGCATATATGCCACTGAGTAAATCGGTATCTTTTTCGTTTCATCAAACAAAACTAAATACAAGAGCACATTATCGTTTCCTCTCTGTTCACTTACAACCGATTTTAATCGTGATGACCGAACAAAAACATAGGTGCCTTGTGCCACACCAGCCGATTCACATGTTTGTGGTTCACATCCAGCATTTGCACTCCATTTGCTATTTGCCCCACAAACCAGAGAACTGGGTTTCTCATCGTAGCCCGCGTTACATAAGTAGAAGCATTTTTGCTTGTATTTAGTATTTGTGCATGATTTTAGTTCGCCTCTGATCAAATGTTTCTTACTTTCCACCGGGGCGTCGGGTTCCTTACATTTTTCATTTTCATCATCATCATCACATTCGTTTTTTCCTCTTTTTTTCCCGGCGGCACGTTTTGCTCTGCCATTTTTCGCTGGGCATTGTTTCTGTTTTTGATCGTCTTTGTCTTTTTTGTCATTTTTATCATTGTTTTTCTTTTTTTTGAAATTCTTTTCAGCAATATCATCTTTGACATCTTTTACTTCATTTTTTACAGACTTCTTGCCTTGTTTCGTAATACCTTTTTTGAAGACTTTTCCCGTAGTTGCCAGTACTTTTTCACCCGGAATAAAACCTAGCACATCATTAGTGGCTACACCAAGTAATCCTTCGCCAATTTTCTCAAAATTACCCTCGGCAATGCCTTCGCCCACTTCGATAACACTTTCAACTAGAGCCTCTCCTTCTTTATAAAGTGGAGTCTCTTTAATCTCTTCAAGTGCACCATCAGCATCACCTGTTACCAGTTTACCAACAGCTTTCACACCTCCCACCACAGTCTTAGCGGTGTCCACTACAGTCTCGACGACTGCTTCTCCAACACTTACGATTGCATCTCCAACACCTATGGGTAAATTTAATGGATTCAGTGTTGTATGGATGTGAATTAATTGACATTTTTTTTTTCAGTCTTTGATTGATACCTTTGAAAAAGCTTGTAAAACTGTCAAATAGCCCTCTTTTATATCTTTTGTGCAGGTATGTCGATTGATTATTCGAATTTAGATAGAGCAATTCTAATAAAATTGACTCCTTATCAATCTCACAATGGATTGCATCTTCTTCACTCATTATTGGCAATCGATCAAAATCATATTGATCGAAATTTTTATTTAAAGTTGCCACATACAAATTACTGAATAGAATATCTTCGCTATTGATTGTTTGATTGAATAAATTAATTTTATACAATTTACACACAATCGAATCACTTGATCGTTCCACTTGAACTAGATTACATGTATCGCTTTTGTTGTCATTTCCCAGGCAAAGTGTTAAGCAATTATTCAAACTATTCGGATCACTTTTCGGAAATGTTTGTGTCATACTTATAAATTGGTCATGTTCATTTGCCAATTGTTTATTTCGACCAATAATCGTAAATTTAAACTCTGGTTGATTGAAACTTGGCCGATTCTTGCTTAACATTATCCATTTATCATTATTTTCAACATTTCTTTGATTCGTTCCAATTAAATTATCATTTGTTAAACAGGTTTGATCAGAGTAATTGTATAAAATATCCTTGCATTTATCCCGTTTCTTGCACTTCCCAATGCAATCAATCATGCTACTCTGCGTGCTTATTGTAGCATAATTGATGACAGAATATCTGAAAATCGATTTTTCATAATGTGTTACTGATACATATTGTTATATATTAGAGTGGTAGGGAATTAACCACTTAGATGCTAAAGCTTGGCATGATGCGTGAAATTTCAACTCATTGCAACAGTAAATTCATAATTTTACATGCCATTTAGCATGAAAATTGTGGAAAATGTTAAGTCCAAAACTTCCTAGAAAATGCATCGTGTCAAGCTCCAACTTCCAAGTGTTTAATTCCCTTCCGCTCCACTGATACACTGGTATGAATTCTCACCTTGCTATTAATTGTATTTGAAATCCATAAACTATGCTGTTCCTCTGTGGATGGATCAGTTGAATTTGTGTGTAATTTATGGACATCGAATTGGTGGCCAACGAATTGAAGTTTATTACATCAACCATTTTACAATCATAATCTTGTTTGTTAAACTGGATACCAACACAAGTTGAAAGATTTAAACATTTCCTTTGACACTCTGTAAAATACTGATCGTCTTCCATCGATTTTAATTCACGCAATAATTTTTTGCTCGAAATTGTTCCAGTTCTTGTGGTTTGATCAGGTGCTTGAGTTGAGTTGTCTGTTTCGATTTATGAATCAAAATATCCAAAAATTTAAATAAATTTGGTGCAAAAATTCATTTGATATTACCTTCCTCAGAATCAAGTATTTCTTCGTCAGAAATACTGAATCTCCAGGATATGTCGTCGTTAAAATAATCTTTGTAAAATAGCGTTGTGTGACCATACTTGTAGGACGTTGTATAGCAATTAGCAGAGTCATCAACTGTGATACATGAATTGGATGAAAATTCTGCTAAACTACAGTTGCTTTTTTCACATAATGTAAAGCAGTCGAGCATTGAGTCGGCTGTATGAATTTCAGTGGAGTTTTCAACGCATTTAATCATGGTATTTCTGCTGTACACATAATCCCGGAGCAAATTCACGGGCTGTGGAACAATCAACGTTTGCCAGTCATTCATCTTTTCAAATTTACCATCAACTGTATCGAAAAGTTGACATTGACTTTGTTGCATGTCGAATGAGCTTGCAACACACATTTTATTGTTAATACATTCGCCGAAACATTGATCAAATGTGGTTGCATTTATTGTATCTATTGGATTTTCATCAATCCGTGCAGCGTTTAACTTTCTTATGGGTAACTCTTTGCAGGCGTCACAAATTCGGAATGAATACTCTTTGTTATATCGGTAAAAATATGAACCCTTTGGATCTAACTCTCGACATTTAACTCGTGTATTTTGGAATTCGATTTCACTTTGATCAAGCAAATAATTTTTGACAAAACGCAAGTAATTATTCCTTTCATTCTCGTAGTCTGTGAAAGAAATGGCTATAAATATCTAGGGCATAGACCGAACGTGGTTTCTTAAACACGACACAGGTCTTGATTCTACTTACCTTGATCTGTTTCTTTGTTTATGAATTTGTTAATTGTTTTCATGAGGTCCTCGTCTATGCAAAGTCCTCGCGTCCACGTAGAATCGGGTCCGCTATAGCATTGCAGTTCAGCACAACAATTGGTTTTGTCACATCCGGATTCTTGGGATTTTAAACAATTTGATTCAGCTAGAAGCAAAGGAATTTCAATTGAAGTTGTTACAATAGCTTAATGTTTTTATAAATGAACTTTAACCACCAAACTATTAAACTGGGATATTTTTACATTGAGCCTCAACAATAGGAAAAAAGTCAACCTAAACGATAGAAATTTAAAGTTGTCAACAATTGAACTTTTTAATGAATTTTGAGCGCAAAGTCTTCCACCGAGTTTTCAATATACCGCAGTTATGACTGCGTGTGTCTCAAAAGTCATTTGAAATTTTATCCAATGTGTTCAAATAATATAATAAAATATTTTGTCAGATACAATCGATATAGAGCTACAATATGATCTAGTGTGGTCACAATGAGACAATGTTATCGCATAAATATGACGCTGAATATTCGCAGGCATACCGAATTATGTGCGTTTTTGTGCGCACTGCGATAAATGCCTAGAGGTTTCACGAAAAATTGTCAAACAGTAACTTCGATTGGTTTCCATGCTTTTTTCTTAGTTTATGTGAGTTTCGGTGAGTTTGTCGATAATAAGGTATGTGGACTAAAAGGTGGTAAAATATATTGCTTTAAAAAACTTTTCCTTTTATTCAATAGAGGCCGACGCCGTGTACACTGTACATTAAAACCAGCCCCTAAAATCGAAAATAGATTTTACAATATTTCTGTCAGTGAAGCTCATTATAATAAAACAACATAGAAACTTGTTGAAAATAAATCACTGGCCGCGTCACAAAATTGATATCAGTAATTTTGTGTATCATTCTCGCTTCCGGCACAAGTATTTACCGCGCCAATAGTTTGTTTTTATATCAAGTATTGAAAAAATCGTAAGAATATTGAAATCCAATCAAATATCGTTAGATTTATTTTACTATTTAGCCAAATTATAATCTAACAGTCTTTTCCTGTCCTTGAATTATAGTACGACTTTGTTACAGAATATGATTTCCCATAATATTGCTATATGAATGATAGTTGAAAGTTTCGAGCAAGAGGGCATTAAAGCTGCATCTCAAATAGATTTTTAGTTATTATTAGGCAAGATTTTTAGAAATCTTGAAAAAAACACTTTTATATCGGATAAATGTGTCCAATTTTTTTCATTTTTGACTCAAATTTTCTCAATTGGAATTCTTTTCGAATCACTTGAATGCAGTTCTAAAGTTGACTTCAATACCTTTGAAATGGTACCCGTTTCGGTATGTTCTGTGGTTCGGACACAGTGACCTTTGGAATGGGGGACATTTTTTCAAGCTCGAGAGCTGCCCCAGGTCATAGGGGTCAGATCGAAAAGTTATAGAACAACAAATTCTTAGTTTTACTATTTCCAGTGAATATCTTTGGAATAGCTCACACACTAGTATTCTCGTAGCATAATTTTCATAACATTCAAACAGCTAAATTGTTAACTTATTTATTTCATACAAAATGCGGGAATTGCTGATTTCAGTACAATAATTGTGTGCAAATATATGCAAACGCATATCAACGACTGTGAACACACGCAAACGCCCATAGCTCAGCGGTTGCTATGCATTTGTGTGTATATCTGACACGAATCGTTTGATTTGAGTATTATTAATTAATATTTTACTGGCATCAATTATTTCCGTATTTTGTATGGAGTCAGTAAGTCAACGGTGAAAAACTTAGCAGTGTATCGATTCCATGTTTTGCTCATTAGTAATGAATATTGAATAATGAACTTGAATGTGGTTGTAATTTGAGTAACATGCAAAACTTTACCTTTCTTCTCTTTACAAACACCAAACTCCCAATCATCGGGTTTCTCACAATTGTCACTGCAGCAGTCCGAGTTTACTTTACATTTGTTATACCAGTTTGGTTCACATGAATTGACAGAGTGAAACACAATTTGTAAAAATATAGCCAGTAATGGTAACTTCATTTTGTTGACTGAGTGCGACCTAATGTTTATCCAATTAAATAAAATTCTTTGTATGAATGACAATACACAACCAAAAACAAAAATAAATTTTTGGGACTACAATAAAATTTAATTTACCATTCCAGTTTAATCAAATTATCTGCTTTGAAGCGTGATTTTTGTTATTGGAATTCTATAATTCAAAAAAACTGTTGTTGCTTCACGCGATTTGTGGTCTATCGTAGAATACGAAGTGTTTGCCACGTTTTATTCGTTTTAACCACGTCAACTACGAGCAACGACTGAACTGAAATGATGATAATAATAGTATTCCTAATAGGAATTATATATCATTGGGGAAAATAACACTCAAAAACGAAAAGCGTGTTCTATTTGAAACGAACAGTACATAACATTCATCTTATCGATTCATTTATTTCGAGTATCAACAATGTAAATAAGGAAATCCCCTGATCTCTTTTAATGAAAGATAACAACATAAATCAACACAACAAATACCAATACAACGCAGTGCGCACATTGAAGTCATATCATGAATATTAATCAACTCTTCAATATTTGTTTGTTTTTGTTTTTAAACTAATTATGGTAATTACAAGACCTAGACACTCACACAGTTCAATTGATTTAAATAGAAAATGCAAATCAATTGACTCTTTTTAATGTCGTTGATTCTAAGCGGTATAAATCACGAGCATATTTGCGTACAAAATGCACACACACTGTGGAAATTCTCTTTCTTCGGATTGAGCGTAATCAAATCAAGAGATACATGAAATATACTACATCGAAAACAAGAATGAAAGACATGAACAAGTCCAAATGAATTATGAAAATGATGTCTGAAAATTATTTTCAAGATTTCAGTTGTATTATAAAATGCACAATGGAGAAAAAAATTTCAAATTGTTTCGAAAAAGTTGCGCACTCTGCAACCGGCTAAAAAGTGTGTTTTTTTTTCAATTTTTTGAACCAAAATATCTCAATTGAGGACTGTATTTTTTTTTATTTTGGTTGTTTTTATCTAATGAATGGCTTTTATGAGTTCAGTGAGGGCTCAAGAACTTATTCCAAAATAACCAAATTTCAATCGTGTCCTGAGAAATAACACTAAGGTGTTGAATTAAGATTCAAAAGAATGAACGAAAACGAGAAAAATATTCAAAATCAGATTTAACAGCTACAACAATGTGTAGAAGCTGAATTTTGCATGATGGTCACTCTCAAGTAGGTTGTACTGACAGTGGGAATAAGAAAACTCCGAAAACTCTTGAAGGATATTGATAAGAATTTGATTTTACATTTAAAAGAAAGCGAGTTTTGGTTCCATTCGAATCAAAAGCGATGATTGAAGGCTGGAATTCTTGTGCAAAAATCCAGAAAAATTAATAGAACTTTCTAGTATCAAATGCCTACAGGGAGTTGAAAGATTTTTTCATAAATCGTCAAAATGTAACGATTGCTCGCTGAACAATGCTCACTCGGAGACGACTAATTGAAAATTCTTTGATCATGATCATGTTTGTTAGATTTTACAACTTTGCTCGAAACAATAATCTAGAATTTGCATGTCTAGTGGAAGAAGATAACTATTCAAAATGACCATTCTTCATATATCAAGAAAATTATAGATCCTATTAACACTGGGTGAAGGCTGAATTACAGTTTAATCAGATCTGAAATATACTTCCTTGGAGAATACCAGTTTCTTCTTTACCTCAATAAAAATGAAAGGTTTGTGGAATCCTGTAGAAAACCTGAAGGCATGCTATGGATCTCTACCCTCGAATTGGTAAAGATCGTGATGATTTATCCGAAGAATAATGTTCCAAGAGATACTTAAATAAAACTTCAATAGATGAATAAAAAAGTTTGTTAGGCAACAGCAAACGATTCTATATATAATTTTGTATGTTTCATCATTTATTGTTCTCAATTTAAAATAGTATTTGTACGTCATTTAAAAAATACTTTTGATTAAAAATATACATTGAAACATAAACATGAAAACTACTTAAGTTGTGCCAAAAAAGAAGCCACAGAATTACAATTAAGTAGATGAACTTTGGTTCAGTTTACAGATTAGAGTATGTATGAAGTCATGGTTATCACCCGATTAAGCCGATTTGCACCTTTCGTAGCTCTGAAATAAATACAAAACAATTTTCAAATCAAGCGATTCTACGAGAAAAATATCGTATTGATTAATCGGAATGTTACCTCTTTGGCGACCAGTGTAAGTGCTGTTGCAGTTGAGCTACCAGTTTGATCTAGCAATCGTTTGAAGAAACCATCTGGCTTCTTAATCAGCTCAAATGGATGATCAAATTCCATGATTTCGCCGGCATCAACCACCAACACCTTGTCACTGTCCATGACCGTGTGCAACCGATGAGCGATTGTAATAACGGTACAATCGGCGAATTTGCGTCGAATCGTTTCCTGGATCAATTTATCGGTTTCCGAATCACAATTCGATGTGGCCTCATCGAGAATGAGAATTTTATTGTTACGTAAAATGGCACGGGCCAAACAAAGTAGTTGACGTTGACCGGCACTGAAGTTCGATCCACCGTCCAGTACTTTTGAATCAATACCACCGGGGAAAGCCGAAACCACCGCTTTCAATTCCACCTGATCGAGTGCATCCCACAGCTCTTCGTCGGTTCTCTCGGAAAATGGATCTAAATTGAATCGAAGACTTCCCGAGAATAGCACCGCCTCTTGCGGTATAATTGAGATTTTCTTTCGCAAATCATGCAAACCAATTACACCAACATCAACACCATCGATCAGAATTTGACCTTCGTTTTGTGCCAACCGGAATAATGATTGGATTATTGAACTTTTGCCAGCTCCTGTACGACCAACAACGCCAACTTTTTCCTAGAAAATATCAAAAAGTTTTGACAATTAATTGTGATTCGATCCAGGTGAGGGGAGCATTTGAAAGCGTACCTTTGACGCGATCCGGAATGTCAAGTTCCGTAGAATTCGAGCACCATTTTCTGCATATCGTAAACTCAACGACTTGAATTCAATGTTTCCATGGAGAGGCCATTCTTTTGGTGGTGCATTCTTTTCATCCGATTCCAATGGTGGCTCTGATGGCAGTTCGGCATATTCAACAATTCGTTCGACTGATGTCATTTGATTTTCCAATTCGGCACTCTGACGCATTCCCCATTGACATGTTCCTATCAAATTGATGCTACTTAATATCGCCAAACCAACTTGACCACTTTGCAAATTCATTGCTACAATTTTGAAAAATTTTAACAAATTAGTACATTTTTGTAAAGATATAAATAAAGAACTGGTTGCTTTACATTTTTCAAGTAATAAGAAGCTGTAGGTAACAAATGCTATGAATAAAAGGCACACCACATCCAACCAGAGCGCAAACCATCGGGATGCACAGGCAAAGAGGTACCAACTTGACGTATTGTAATCTTGAAATTCATGGAATTCCTTTTCTAGCATTGGACCGGCATTGAAGGCACGAACTGTAGACAAACCCTGAAGACTAGCATTCATATGCGAAAATATTGGACTACGACCTGCAATGAATTTTACAATTTTTTTCAATTTTACAAATTCATTAGTTTGTGTACTTGATAAATTTTTGGGGGGGAGGGGAGGAGACTCTTTGGCTATACAAAGAAATTGACTTACTCAAGGCTTCAATTCGTTTAAAACTGCGCCCAGTGTTGACATAGATTACACGCATTAAGTAAAATAAAATCGTCATAATGATAGCTGGAATCAACAGCCATGGATTCACAGTCGCATTTATCACAACAATTGCTAAGTACTGCAAAAAACACTAAAAGAGAAAGAGGCGAGAAGAGATTTGTCAATTGAAATAGCTCAAAATGATTTTGATATCAGAAAATATATGCAGAAAATCCCTCTCAATACTAGAAACCACAAAGAAACCCCAAATGGGAGATGTACGGAGCTTCGCTATAGGAATTATCAGAGCGGTGCACTGACCATACAAACACGCTAGAGCGCGTAGTAGACTACGCCGTGTGATTTGCATAGTGCAGTTTGGGCGCGTAGTCTCGTCAATGCACCGCTCTGGGGATTAGAATCATTTCCCAAAGAGCGAAAACAAAATGTCTCCTTTGAAATATCCTTTTCTATCATATTGAGAGCATTTACCAGAAAAAAATCCATTCAAACGTGAGAAACTTACGTCAAGCACATCAACCATAATATTCGGCAGCAACGAGTCAACATTGTTGATGTCTCTTGCAAAACGGTTAAGTATTCTGCCGCTCGGATTATTATTAAAGAAGATCATTTTGGCTCGTGTGATTCCGCGAAAGATCATATCATGTAAATTGATTGATATGCGTAAGCACATTCGGAAGAATGAAAATGAACGGCACAAAAAGCAAATTGTGCCCAGCACCATGATGCATGTGTAAACAATAAGATATGATTCACGTTCGTGCATAATGGCTTCCGAATCGTTTGTGGAAGCATGTTCGACAAAAGGCACATCGGTATCATTTGTTTTGGCTGCAAAAATTGATTTTTCAGTTGAATTAGATTTCATAACCCCTTCTTCCCAGTCAACCCTATTTACCAAGCACAAGAAGAAAATGATTAAAAAGGAACCAACAAAAAATTGAAGTGATCAAACCTACCACGCTGATAAGAAATAATCAGCTCCACTCCAAAAGAATTGTCCCGCAATGAATACTATAAAAACGCCAATCACATAGAATCGGCTGTGAGCCGCCTTAAAGAATGCTTTGTATGTGCTGAATTTTATGGAACCAGTCACTTGACGCTCCTTCCGACCCTCGGGATTGTCTTCGATATCTTCGGTGCAAAAGGATGATGACGATGAATGTTGACGTTTTATCTAAAACCATTGAAATTGATAATGAAATGTTCAAACAAAAGCAGCCCAAAAAAAAAGAAGAATGTTTACCCGATTTTCGGAATCGACCGCATTCTGATCGCCCTCTTCTTGAGCGTGCATCAATGATTCTTTATTGAAGCGTTGCAACGTTTTGAATGGTCCATGCGCTTCAACTTTTCCTTTTTTCATTAAAATGACATGATCGACATTTTTCAAATACTGCAGCTGATGCGTAACAAGTACACAAATTTTATCCGCTAAATAGTCTTTGATGCACTTTTCAAAGATGTGCTTTCCGACATGCGTGTCAACCGCCGACAGTGGATCATCCAGCAAATAAATGTCAGATTGTTTATAAATGGCTCGAGCCAAATTGACACGTGCTTTTTGTCCGCCACTGAGCGATGAACCACCCTCACCAACCACCGTTAAATCACCTTGTGGAAGTAGCTTAAAATCACGTTCCAAGGCACACACTTCGACCACTTTATTGTAACGCTGTTCATCAAAATCTTCGACAAAAACAATATTACTGCGCACGGAACCTTCAAACAACCATGGCTCCTGTGAGGCATAACTAATTGAACCATTAATTGTAATTGTGCCCATATCCACCGACAATTCACCCAAAATAACATTCAACAATGTTGATTTACTCGATCCCACCTGACCAACGATTGCACACAAACCCGGCTTTATTTCTATATTCATATCAAAAATTCCATTCATTTGATGGCTATCACTGTGTTCCCACACGGCAGTCGTATTCTCTAAACGAATAAATTTGTCGGCACTTTCAGTGTTTTGTATACGGCAGCCAGGATTCTCATTCACTTTTTGTGTGTACGCAATGGCAGCAATTCCATTTTCTTGATCGCCAATTGCATCCGATTTAGCGAGATGATTTTTGGTGTCACCATTCATTAGATTTCCATTTTTCAAATTTTTCTCTTTTTTACTTGATTTTTTATTCACTTTTTTCACATGCTTTGATTCGGGCCGTAAAAGAAACTCCTGTAACCGTTTTATTGATATGTAAGCTTCAGCACTGAAATTGAGATTGAAAATCATGTTAACAGCATGATTTTGAAAATGTTAAAAAAAATGTTCAGTGAACACTTACGTATGTGTGAGGGCAACTGGCCAAAAATAAACCATTGATAAATTCAGAATATTGAAATACGATGATACAATAAACACTTTGCGCGCTGTAATTACGTTGCCAAAATAAACATATGAAATGAGACTCAAAAAAATTGACACTTTTGATATCATTGTGAATGAATTGATTGTAGCCCGAATGTATGCTATCGAACGTATCGCATCCACCTCTTTTCTAGATATTTGGATAGAAGAAAAAAACGTTTAAAATTCAATCAGTTCTAAAATTATCATATTTTGCTTAAATTTTTACATACTTTCTGATTTGATCCACCATTTTGGCGAAGGACTTTTCCCACGCGTACATTTTAATGACTTGAATACCGAGTAAAATTTCATTCATGATTTTCACACGGAAATCGGTTCGTTTTGTGTTTTTCATACGCAGCTGAGCTGATCGTCGGCCAATCCATGCTATAAATTAAGGGAAAAAAAACAAAAACAATGAAAATTGTGTTAATTTTGATGAAGATCATATTTTGGACGGTTCTTACCTTGCAGCGGAATGAAGCTAGCTAAAAATGCCATTCCAGTTACAGCTGCAAGACCAATCTCCATGTAAATGACAATGAAGAATGATAACGCTTCAAGTGGGCCCTTCCAGACATCATGTAGAAATGCCAAACCAATGTCGAATTTGGCCAAATCGTTTGATAGCAAATTAATAATTTTACCATTTTGACCCTCTTCAGCCGATGATTTCACCAGACGCAACGATTTTTGGTATATCAATCCACTACATGCCACTCGCACCTTGCAAGCCGATTTGAATATGAACAAAATGAACGGATGAAATGTAATTAACATGAAAGCGGTTGAGAGAACGATGCCTGTTGCATACCAATATGCATCATTTAATGTGATTACTTCGCCTTCGGTTTGGGCAAAATAGCCAACAAAACCACCCAAACAAATTGGTTGCACCAATCTAAAAACAATAACAATCAATTTCGTATCATTGAAGCTGTTTAACAAACAAATTTTCGAATAAATTTGTTTTCACAATGAAATATCGATTTTTCTACAAAGATAATCTCCATTTTCATTGTCTGAGCATGTAAAAGTCGACAAAAATTTTCAATTTTCTGAAAAAAATCGATATTTTTATGACAAAATATCAATAATTTCCCCAAATGCAATTCAAAGCGGTCCATTTACCTTGCAAGTGTTTCGCCAACAGAGAACAACAGTCCAAGTGATAGTACTTTAAAGCCGTGCACTTTAAGCATCACCCGAAAAATGCTCGGATCTTTTTTCTTGAGCTCCAATTCCCATAATTTTGCAAATGTTTCTGTATTTTGATCGCTTCGCATGCTATTTGTCACCTCGTAAATGTCATCTTCATGAATGGCACGACTCATCCCAATCGTAAACATTGGCTTCAACCACCTGAATAAACAACACCAGTCAATTGAATTTCAATCGCAATGTTTCGAATTTCTAAACAAGAGAAGAAAAAAAAATACTCACCAAAATGTTAATTTCGATAAAATTGAAGCTTTTGAAGCTGGATTTGATTGGCGTGTTTTCTTTTCTGCATTTCGATTCATTTTGATTTGTTTGGTGTGGTTTGATTCACTCTCAAAAATGTTAAATTTTTATGAAAAGATTGAACCAGAGCACACGCACTCACTTTCTTCACACGCTCAAAGACACGTTAAAGCACTTAATCTACATTTAATTAGTGACTGATTGTCGTCTACCTTCTTTCACGCTGAAATCAATAACAAATATTAAGTCATTTTTTCTTTTTGTTTAATTATAATTTTTTTTTTCCTGGCGAGTGGTTCTCTTTGTTTGGATGTCAGCTGGTGACGGGCCAACTGTCATTTTGACATCTCAAACATAGAGTTTAATTTTTGTGTTTGGTTTCATTTGCTGCAGATACTTTAAAAGAACAATTAAGTACATTGTCAAATGAGTTTTCAAAAGCGCCAAATGTGAATCGTTTATAGTGTTTCTGGAAGATGGACAATTTTGTGGTTTTTGAATGGCCTGGGATTTTTCTGAATTTCGATAGCAGTTTTTGAAAGTCTGAACATTAAATTTTGAAAATGATTTTGGAACATTTTGATCAAAATGATCGTCTGAAGAGGAAAACTTGTTGTCAGTTGTTTGTTACGAAAGGTCAAGCCCTTCCTTTGTATCTTAGTTCCTTCAAGTGATAAATCACCTATTGATCGAATGATGATTCAATTTCCTATATCTTTTGTTTCCAAAGAATCGAATCAATTCAGCATTCTATTGTAAATAGATAAACATCCGGAACATGTATGGGAAGAATGCCTTGATTTTACTTGAACAAATTTATAAATCATATCAAAATTACATGGCAATCGATTCCAATCAATAAACCAATAAACATGTTATCTTCATTAAGTGACACGTTTCAATTTAAACATAGAACATTTTTCACTTAATCGGCATTTGATTGAATCAGAATTCATTTGAGTTTTTTTTTTATAAATCAGTTCATTTCATTGTTTATACATTGTCAATTCATTGTTAATTATGCCGTACACGTGCTTCACCATTCAATAATTCCTATCCGTAAAATAGAATGCATTCAGACTCCTGGTCGTCACATTTCACACTGAACTTTCATAATGCACTCAAAATACCGCGAACAACAACAAAAAAAACGATGCACAATTTGAAGACTTTCAAAACAAATACTCATTTAATACTTGAAAATCAATAAATGGAGTCCTTAACCACTGTTCAAACTGAAGACAAAGCCACTTCAATATTGTTTGCACTATTAAAACACACAAAAAAAAACCGTATTCAAGTATCAACTAAATGCAACCCGCAACTGGAGTGTTGCGTTTTTAACGTTGTGCCGGGGACATATGCATTCGTATTAAATGCGACAGAATCATCACTGGAGGATATGTACACAGTACAGTGCACAAGTGTATATGAAGCAACATCCAATTGCCATGAAAAACAGTATAACATCAGAGAATTTCGCAATCATGAGTAACTGCAAACGCCGGCTATTTACACCGATACAGTGACATTGGCTTTCCGGCTATGAACATACATCGGTACAGTATCCAAATATACGATACAGCTGGAGAATATTTCCTATACATATATGCGTCACGATATGCGAAAACACGTGCGACATGCATGCGAGGTGTGTACCAATGAGTGCACACAATACTGCGAAATTCATTAGAATTCGGGTATCAGCATAACAGCGTACGCAATACTGTATTTCACAATCAATTGAATCACGTGAGTATCGACCGCTGCTACGAGAGTCTACCCCCATTCGTTCTCATTCTTTGTAATTTGTTTTGTCTCTTTTCAATTTTGCTGTAAATTTTATTCTATAAATTTCATTAGAATTTATTTTTACTGCTTCTTTGTTTTGTTTTATTCTCGCTTGTGACATAGATAATGATGAGTTTAAAAGCAATGAAAAGAATATTCCCTTTATTCTCACAATTCACACACTTTCGAAATGGGACACGAAATAAAGGTAGAGTTTTCGCTCTTTCGATTTTTTTTTCCAAATCGATTTGTTTGCTAACCAAATGCTACCAAATCAAGGGTAAAAGGAAAAATACGAAAAGAACAAAGACCAAGTGAATTGAACAACTTTGATTTGAACATTCTTAGATATTTTTGTGTATACATAGTTTGATTTTTATCAATATCACTTAAATAAATGGAATAAATGGAATATTTTCATAGAAAATAAATTTTTTGCTAACAATTGTAAACTGGAAAATGCATTCAGTTATTACAGCTGAATTTCGAAAAATAGGTCATCGAAATGACATGACATTTGAGGAGCTATTCAATTGCTTATCACTCTTTTCGAGACTAGTAACATTTACACACATTAAAGAATATTTCTAATTAGCCACGCTTCGTAACCAATTAGAAAAATTGTAACATTTATAATATGAAACTTAGGTATATTATTGTTTGGGTTAATTTGCGCTCAAAATACGCATAATGAAAGCCACAATCAGGCCTCATGTGTGCCTTCATGCAAATTTACGTGTAATTTTGAACCTTTTCTCGTTAAATTTACATTGGGCTTGAATAAGGCCGGAAATTGGCTGATTCAAGAAGGAAGACTCAATTCATGACTTGAACAAGCAAGAGTACTTGGCTCAAGTACTGCTTGCTCAAGTACCCAATTATAAAATAGACTAACCAACGAGCTCAAACCAATCCTAATGATTGAGCTTTAATAAAATGACTGAATTTTTAATAGGAAACCTACGCTCTGTTTGGCCCTATATTTTTGTAGCGCTATTTCTCCACTGCTTTTTCTCTGGCGTAGGTTCATTCAGTGCGACGCCCAAGATTACGTACCAAATTCTAGGAATCATCAAAATATAAAATCGACAGCTATAATTGTGCTTTATTGATTTGGGTTATAAAATGCTCAATTTTATATTTGATATGATTTATTCTTGTAATTTTTGGAATATCGGCGCTCAACAACAAGATTTAAAGCAGTAGAGGAACCGTGCTCATTTAAAGACATCAAAGAGCTTGTAGAAATGAGATATACTTTGAAAAATTGAACGATTCTCAATATAGATACTAGATATTAGAGTTCTTCATCTGAATGAAATAGAACAATGTTTCGAATGCCTTTAGTGGTAAAATTGAATTCTACATCGAAGACTTAATCTAAACTAGCGTCTCTTATCATTTGAAATACTCACGAAACCTCTAAAAGTGAAAAGACCAATTTATTCACTTTGATTGTCACTTTACAAATTTAGATTCAACTTCTTGAAAATGTAAAACCAAACTGTTCTCAAAGTAAATGCACTTGAACAATAAAGGATAAAAAGTTAAGAAAATCGAATACACATTAAATAATAACCTTATGTGACTTAAATTGGAAACCTTGAACCTTAAAACTTGATTTGTTGATGCTTTTAAAAAGAACATTCAACTGTAACAACGTCTATAATGATGAAGTCATTTAAAATGGCAAAAGCCAAACTACAATATTCACTGTTCACTTTTTGCTACTTGATCATCACTGTCAATAAAAAGTATTTAAATAACGCTTCAGCTAGAGTTCAACGTTGTGAATGGTTTCACACTCTTTTATAGACTGATCGAAATCAATGCTGTGCGATTGTTTGTTGTATCGCCACTTGTCATCAAAGTTGTCCGGTTATCTTTGTCGCTGTCTGTTTGCTTATCTGCTTACAACAGATATTTACTTCGGTTAACCGTTTTCTCAGCATTGCATATTATTGTGTATTTTCTTAAGAATAATTATAATCAAATAATTCCTAACACACAAAAAAACGAACCAATTGACGAACAAATGAGCAGTGTTTCTATTTATAGAATTTACATTAATCGTTTTACTACTTATCAGTGCTAATTTACCCCTGTTTTTATTATGAACCATTTTTTTTTATTTGAATGCACTTTCACTTTACTAGAAGCGCTTCAGAAAAGTAAAAATAAATCCTGAAATTATGATATCGTGAATCAATTAGATAAAAAAAACGGAGTAGTTTCATTTGGTATAAATATTTGCCGCTCAAGTGAGTTGACTTAAGTGGCTTGAGTCAGCTGCCTAGGCCACTGTTGTCATTTATTTATCACTGGCAAATCTCATGGGATTATTCTTATCGAAGTCTTTTTTTATTCCAATATATTTTAATTCAGGATTTTTTTTTTGAATTTCCATCTGAAGTAGTAACTTGGACCATTTTTTTTAAATAGGGGTAATGCAATTTGCATGTTGATTAGCTTATCACAATAGCTAAAGAGATTGACATTAATGAGCTACGTAGTGCGAGTCACGTAACACGTTTTGGTGCATTCAATTCAAAAAAACACTGAACAAATTGGAAAATGAATTACAATACACATTATAAATGATATAACAACCTCAATGAAATGGAATGTAAATAAATGAAATTTCAAATCAATGCAGACAGTGGTGCACGAGGCAAGGTCGATTGATTTATGTACTTAGGACTTAAGTCAAACTTCACAATGTCCTCTTGTCAACTAAATCAACAAGAGCAGATCACAATTTAATTTTCATCTTTCTGTTAAGAATACGTTTTGTGTTGTTGCTAGAACTGAGCTAAACAAGCGCAGATCCATTCAATGAACTCCAATCAAATGACTATTTACTATTAAAACAATGTTTATCGAAATTGTTTAAAGTTATGACCAAATGAAACAACTACTATTTTACATTTGATTGCTAGAAAAGTTTCACGGATTTTGGTTCATTTTGATTCACTTTTGCTACAACACAGTCCATTTTTATGAAATATGATATGAAATGACTTACTTAAATTAAATAACTTAATTCAGTTCAAAACTTGGAAAAAGACTAAATTGCTCGAGTCCCAGCTCAACAAATTCTAAAACTCATATGCGCGTGAGGTATGAACATGAATTAACCATTGTGAATGGACTAAACCTGTGGAACCCTACGGGGAAGTGGAGCCGATTTTGAGTTGAGTCGAGTTTTGATGATTCTGGTTGAGTTGAGTGATTGAGGGCTCAAGTGAGCTCTGGGGTGAGCTAGAAGCTCGCTTACTCACACATCATTCCACTCGAAGAAACTGAATTAACATGATACTATTTCACTTACGCAACAATTAAGTGCTGCGAAACATTTGATGAAATTTATGACATTAGTTTTTATCAAATGATTTGTTCAATTTGTGTGATTTGTTTAGAAATAATTTACAAAATGAGTAGAGTGGAGTGGTGTATAGTTAATCAGCTCTGTTCAACTCACTCAATTCTGCCGAGTCGACTCGACGAGGATCAGTCGAGCTCTCAGAAATCTCACTCATGAGTGGAGTTGACTCACTCCGTTTCCAGGCCTGATTTAAACTCTCCACACTAACCAATCGAACTAAATCGATAGAAGAAATGGCTCAGAATATCAATGACTTTTTGTGCTTCATAGTTCCCAAAATGTATGAAAAAATGATTCATTAAAATTATCGACTATCTTCTTACAATTAATCTCTTTTGAATCCGTTAATGAACTGGAACTGTGTTTCAACTAATTATCAAGTTTACAACAATTTTTAGTGTAAAATGAACGTATTTGGCGTAACAATCTATAAATAGAGTCCAAAATATCAACAAGCGTAATCAACATTCTCAATTAAATTTGAAGAAAAAAAAAACGGTTGAAGTGAATATTGGCACCATCACTCCAAATTTTATGGTCATTAGTCGCGCACGAGTTTTTTTTATTATTTTATGAATGTCTGGAACTAAACGGACAAGCGTTCGTAGTCGGGCAATGTTTCAACAATGCGAAAAATTTCCTATTCACCATTACTGTAAGTGTGCTATGGACAATGTTCAGTGTTTTTTTATACGAATTGATAATTTTGTTTTATTTTCAGGAAAATGATAGCAATTTGTCTCCAAGTTGTGTTTTTGCATCCTTTTATTTGTCTTTATTATTGTACTTTAGATAACGCACAACATATACAGTTCGTGTTATGAGATAAATATTGTCCCAATTCAATTCACTTTGAAGAGTTCAATCAAAATCGTAAGCGGCTCACATTCAGATACAAACCATAGCAAACGATTCACCAAAAGGTAAGTGTTGCCACTGATATCGAAAAATTTAATGAATTCAGTATGATAAACGTCCGAAACTTGAACAAAATGAATTGCTAAACGTGCTAAACCTCTCACTGAACTTGTCACAGTTTGATATGCAAATTCTCTTCGGATTGTGTATAAATTGTTGAAATTTTTTTAATCAAATACGTCAACAAATGGTAAAACCACAAAACCATAGTATCCAATTCGATTGTGGATGATTGTTTAAAACTCACAATATCGCACATCAAATCCCCGACTAAATCGTGATCGCGCCTCATGCAATTGAGACTTTGGAATGAAACATAAAATAATAATTGCCCAATCGATTTGCCATCAATAAAAACAATTCAGTTCAATTAAACGATTGAATACACAATTCAAACAAAACAAAACAAAAACAATTAAAAAAAAGCGTAACACACACACACGCTTAAAAACCACTTCAATTGATACAAAACATTGCACACACAGACTGTTTCTCAATTGAAACGAACAACTGAATGCTACGGATTTGTCGCATATTTTATTTACCGAAGGCGATTTGAGTCAGCTTATCGATGAAATTTCTTCGCACGTTTAACACGTTCATCGAATGTGACTCAAATTCTATGATTCAGATAATTTGTTGTTGCTTTCAAACGAACGGAGTTCGTTTCTTTTTCACACATTCTTTATTTTTGTTTAGACTTGAAATATGTTAATCTACGGAAAATATCCGCTGAAACTGACAAAGGAACTTTGCTGATAGAGTTGAAAAGATAAATTGATTGACACTAAGCATTAAGCGTTGGGCGTTGAACAACACTTCAAGTGGACTTTACATTCGATCACTTGAACACTGTACAATTAACACAGCAATGAAATTGATTCTAGACGTGATGCAGACGCAACGAATTCACTCAAATTGAGAATTTCAAACAAACTTGTTTTGACTCACAATTTTATTACTTTTTGATCATCCACTTGTTGTTTAAAATAGTGTTGTTTCTTCTCCAACTTTCACAACAGATTTCAATCAACTGAATTTAAAGTGTCAATAGTCGCTTCTACTCTCGCTAATCTAAAACTGGGACGAACAAAAACAACAACAACAGCTGACGACTTGAGTGAGCGCACAATTATCAGCCTCTCAGCGCATTCTTTGACGATTTTATCACGTTCACTGTATGCGGCATTAGTCTTGCTCTCATTCCATTGAGAGATTTAACTGATTGAAAAGTGACTGTTCAACATATGATTTTGCCCTAGTAAATGACAGCATTTTACGCTTAGAACGCTTTATATAGTATAAATTATGTTCTCGTGATCACGTGTTTTTGATTTTAAATGAGAGAATACGCCTTGATTTGGTTTGCGGTTTAAAAGCGAACAAATATGTTTGTTGTTAATTTTTTTGTTTACGACATTAATCGTTGAGAGGCAGAAAAAACAACGCGACAGTTTGTTTGAAATAATAATCAGCTATTGCGAATGAGTGCGACTTCGAATTTTATACGAAAATAGTTTCATCGATGATAAAAGTGTAAAATTTACACTGTAAATCTATGCACAAGCACATGCACGTACATATCACAGGAAAATATTGTATTTACTAGACAAAAGTCTACGCTTTTTATGAATATTTTGTTGTTTTGATTGATTTGCATGAGATTTTATGCTTCATAAAACAAGAGGATTGCCGTTTTAACGTAAGTGACCTTTATTTTGGAATGATAGTTTCAAGAAATAATATTATTTCTTAGTTCAAGCCAAATTAGTTGCAAAATTTACGATTTTTGTTGTTTTATTTCTCTAATTTTTCTACAAGTCTAATGCATTTTAACGCTAGTCATATAAAAATAGTACAGATATAAAACGAATAAAGACATATTCTTCGTGGATATGTTAAAGTGAATTCCAAGGGGGTGGAAATTCCACCGTGGAATTGATAAACATTGTAATGAAAACAAGCGTTCGCAAAAGTATAGCTTAGCAGCAAGCATATCGTATACTCGGCATAATATGCTTGCATATCGATATGCTGCGTTCTCTACAACGCGAACGCAACGATTAGGTTGTGTGCTTTCATTGTGTGGTTTTTAGTGAATCATCACTTCAGTTTGTGTGTGCGTCGATACTGTGCATACCAATCCATTACGTTCGCGTCGTAGCGAACGCAGCAGATCGATATGCAAGCATATTATGCCGAGTATACGATATGCTTGCTGCTAAGCTATACTTTTGCGAACGCTTGAATGAAAACAGATATTTTGCATCAATGTTCACTTTCAGTAGAAGTAGTCAAAGCCGAAAAATAAAACCAGATCAATTTTCCATAGTTTCGGATATATTCCAATGATTTTCATAAAATTCTTATTTCATAATAATTACCGCCTCTGTGGCTTTACAAATAAGTCCAAACTTATCCGAATTCATTTTTTGGCTTTGAGTACTTACGTTGGCCGTGAATAATTTGCGTCAAACTCTCGCTAAGCTTAAGCGCTCATCATCTAACAGTCTTGGGCACTATGGCATCAGTTTGCATTGTTAAATTATGTTTCAGAAATACTTTTTGAAAATTACCAAATTTGTAACACAAAAAAGGAAATAATTCCATGCAGTTTTAATTCATTTCACATTTACTTACTAACTATACTATGTTACTGTTGACACAATATTAAACGTCACATTCATAAGTTTCAAATAATCTTAAAAACCGAAACAGTTGTAAACAAAAATTGCGAGTCATTTCTCCGATTTGGAAGATATGTTTCATAAATGATAACATTTGGGGTGCATCCTGCCCCTCGGGAAGTGATTTTTTGGGGTTGATCCCTTGAGATAAATTTTTTATCACGTCAAGATCTACAACTTCACAGTAGACAGCGAAATCATTTGCTCTGCAATTTATGAGATCTTGTTGTGTGTATGAGTCCCTTTTTAAAATTTTGTGTCTTTTCACATGAAAATCGACAACGAATTCTTCGTTGTACAACGAAGCTTCGTTGTGAATCTCAATGTCACTTCCCCACGTTTGTTTACTCCTTTGTGAAAATCAATTTTTGTGTAAAAATGTACTGAAAACCCGACTCACGTGCACTTGAATGCACATATCTCTGGAACAGCTATACCAATATGGCTCAAATTAAATAGGAAACATCCGGTAATAATCAAGGTAATAATACTGAACAAATTTCTTTTGTCACTTTGGGATTTGAGACTCCGTTCGAGAGTTATCGTGTTAACGCATATACAACAAAAACGACGACGACGACGATGACGCCATTTTGCACCGGAGGTACCAGATCCTAGCATTAAAAATCAATAAGTGCTAAGACAGATTTGTTCTCATTATAAACTGAGACTCTGGTCAAAATTTGAGCCCCATCAGTAATCATTTACTCAAGCGATGTGGAGCACATTTCATGTGCGGAAAAGTGATATTTTAACCTTGTAACGTGAAAAGGGTGAACATCGTGAAAAATCGACTCCATGTTGAGTTTCGAAAATATGGTCTATCTTCTTAGCGATCTCATTCTTCCGGCATTCGAGTGATATATCAAAATTTTCAGCCAAATCGGAGGGTATGACTTGCAGTTTTTGTCCGACTTCGTCTGAAACTGCAGACACACAAAAATAAATGTTGAGAAGTTTTCATAGGACCCGGTCATTCCTATGGATTACAGTAGTTTGTAAACTAGATATTCAATGATATGTGTAATGACTAAAATGTTCTTGAATCTAAACTAAACTGCATTTGTTCAACGATTATCAAGATTCCGTAAGTCACTACAAAGTTGCAAACTGGTGACAATGTTGTCGTTACATACGCAGCGAAAAAAATGAATAAAGTAATATGCCAACGCGGAGGAATTTTCGTTGTATGTGTTTTTGTGAACCAGCATTCCTAGCTTTTCATATGCATTAAATGGTTAAATTAATTTGATGTTTTCAAATGATTGAGTGCCAATTTTGCTGCAGCTCGTTTGGCAGCTTTTTTGTTCGCGCCAAACCCATTGACTGACAGAATTTTGCCATCGCATGTGAATTGAAGATTCACACAAACGATTTTGCCATCGATTTTGGGTTCGCCAAATTTCGGATTCACCATTGCTTCGTAGAGCCGTCGCACCAGCTGAATTGGGACGTTTGCCATGAACTGGTCCAATTCACTCTTCATTAGACCATAAACTACGTTCCATGTTACCTGCAACAATAATAAGCCGAAATTAATTTTAAATCTAACTTCATTTCAATCAACCTAAGATTCTTGAAACAAAGAACAAACCTCTAAATTGTTGCCACTGTCTAAGAATATGCCGCCAATGATAGCCTCAAAAACATCGCCCAACGTTTTTGGTACGTCAACATATTCCGCCATCTGATATTCGCTATCCGTTTCATCCATCAATAATTCAACATGTTCGGTAACTTTGTGATTATTTTTCTGTTGAAAATCCACAAATCGATTAATTGATTCGGTTAAAAGTGGACTTTGTGACAAAATATGTAGATGAAATTTGTATCGCACACACAAACATGCTAACGTAACGTTATTGACAAGTGCCGAACGTAGATCAGTCAGTTGACCGGGATTCATGTCCGGACATCGTTCAAAAATATAAGCCGTAATAAGAAAATCAAGCACAGCATCACCTAGAAATTCTAATTGTTGATAGCAACCGGTGATGCGATTCGTTGGATACGATGGATGAGTTAATGCCTGAAGCAAATATGCACGATCCTTAAACGTGTATCCAATGGATTGTTCGAGTTGTTTGCAATTGATTAAAAAGAAATCGATTTCCGGATCACTTATATTAGTGCATAGTCTCGGGGAGCTCAATTTGGTTGTCAACATTTTTGACAGATCTGTGCCAGCGTTCATACCTGCGTTCACATCACCTGGCAATATGTCTAGCATTTGCAGCACTCTAAAAGATCGTTCAACACCAATTGACTTAACACATGCACCCAAAATGGCTTCAACACAATCGGCACATGCTTTGTCTGATACACGTTGCATCCCGATGAAGTTTTGCAATAACGATTCCTCACCACCTTGACCCGCCTTGTCCAGGATCATTTTCTCGAACAAACTTAAATTGTCTGGCCCCAATTCACCTCGTTCACGCTCTTCATCTGTTAACTTGAACATGTGCAGGAGCTCAGGTGTCATATTGTATTGTTTCATTGCTTCCTAAAGTCAAGAAATTTACAGCGAATTTTAGAAACTCAACCCGAAACACAATATTTATTCATTACCTGAACTTGATCGGGTACTTTCAACATTGGCGGTTGCCATGCAACCTTTGGACTGAAACTGTTCACTTTAATTATTCCCGGTAGCTTATGACGAATGGCATTGTAGCAAAGATTTCGATTGCCAACGATTTCACTCTTGATTGATGTTAAAATGCCTTCATTCCAATCGACATGCTTCTGCATTAAATACAATGAAACGCCAAATTTTAAGAAAGAATCACCAAGAACTTCAAACACTTCATTGTGAAACACATCCGCTGATGAGGCGCTCGTGATTGCCGCCATCAATTCATGCTGTTCCACACCACGAGCTAAGTTGATTGATAACTTTTTTTGGAGCAAATTGATGTCCATTTTGTTATTGTTATTCGCATCACATAGAACCTTGGCCTGAGATTGATTCTGTGAAAGAAGGTTGCTTTTATCATTCAACAGTAAAGAATCCAAAGAACGAGCTATAGACTGGTAGCAGTAATCAATGTCAACATCGTAATGACTATCAAAATGACGCAGTAAATCGATCGAATCATCATCAAAACGAACCACATCATTTACCATTTGTTCCTTGATCTGAGCTGCATTTCTCTCTGTACATATTCGAACATTTTGGTTCTCCCATCCAACATTCAACGGATTTGGTAGATAATTGTCAATTTGAATTCCAACATATCTATTGATTTGGATTCGTAGAGCTTCAGCGTGTAGAATATACGTGATTCGATGAAGAATACTCGGTAAAACAGTTGCTTTTAACCATAAAACACCCGGAAAATTGAATTGATGGCAAAGCTCTGGAATGAGATACTCCGGGCCTTGTTGATTCCTTCGACCACCATCGTTATCACCACCCGAATGTAATTGATTTAAACGTGACGTCATTTGCTTCACCTCAATCAAAAATTGATCAGTTTTTACGATTTCTCCGATATTTGGATATTTTTCCATCATATAACTTTGGAATGTTGTATCTGTTCTGTGTTCAAAATTACTCAATGGTGTTTGATTCTTTAGCACGTGAGTTACAATATATGGACTGTCTCCAAATGTTCTGTACCATGGACAAACGGCACTATGCAACCAATCTTTTTCGTGATATCTCGCATTTTTTCGTTCACTGATAGTTTTTATTTTTACTTGAGACAATGTTTTAAACATTGCAACGATATTCCAATCGATTTCATGATTGTTTAACGGAACAATAATCACAGAATCGGTTTTATCGTACACCAGAAATTCGGACGAAATTTTCAAAATATGACGAAACAAATTGCAATGGAATTGCTTGAGTGCATTCAAATGTTGTGCTTTCGTCAATGTGATTGGTATCGCATCATAGTTGATGGAACAATTAATTTGACCAAATGACTGGAAAAACTTCATCAAACTCATGCGTGGCAGTTGTTTCATCGTTAGAATGCCATACGTTTGAGGTGATTCGATTATCGTTTTTTGATATTTATTGGGAGCGTTGGACACTTGAAAGTGCGGCTCGATGTTGATTTCGTACAAATAGCATTTATGACCCAACTTTGGCATTGAGTCGCGAAGCGGTTCAGGGACTTCAAGTGCATGCAGTCGGTAGTTCTTCTTCGTGCCGGCTTCACCTGGTTTATCTGCAATGGAAAAACAATTTTTGTTTTACTATTGTGCGATTCAATTGAATATTTGTTGAAGAAACCAAATTACCTGTATTGAATTTTGCCCATGATTTGAAGTACATTTGTTTATGACGCTCAAAATAGTTTCCTGGATTGATTGGTGTCAAACTGTCAGACAGTTCACCGCATTCATGTAGCAGTTGAATGGTTTTAAATGCAGCACTACGTTTAGCTAATTTTAAATTTGGCATCGGTTTACCCTAAAAGTTCAAGTTCAAGGTCAAGTTGGATGTTAGGTCCGGGTTCAATGCAAATGGCTTGAGCCAATTTTTGATTAATATTTCGATTAGAATAGCTTACAATGATTGCTTTTTTCAATGATGATTGAATCGGTAGCAAAATGGTCACAGTGTATAAACTGCCCGTTTCGTTGGACATCCACTGTGGTACGGAAACAGTGAACTGACCTCTTGATAAGCTCGAGCAATACTCGTTTACCAATGAAATTGCCGAAAAATAATCAACCGTGGCACCTGCATCAGTTCTAAATACTTCGCTGTATTGCTGTACAAGCGCTCTATCGATATCTGTTTGCTGTGGTGGTTTCCGATCAACAGCTTTCTCCACCAAAAACTATTCGACAAATGTATGAAAAAAACAAACATTATTCCAACTTCACAAAACGCCATCATAAAAATAGACGTTGAACTTACGTCTCTCAATTTGACATTGATTTGTTGCCATTCGTTGATACGACGCTGCAATTGATTTGTTTGATTTGTCAGTGTCATTATGACATGTTGGCTATGCTGCATGCGAGCTCGTCCCTTTGTTTGAACGTACGAAAGAAAATTTGATGGTTCATCATAACAGATGACCAAATTGCAATGTTGCAAATCGATACCTTCCTCTAGGACGCTCGTCGTAACAATTAAATTAATTTCATCATTTTCAAATTTCTTTAACACTTGAGTTTTATTTTTTTTCTCGTGCAACATTTCATCTGGCATTGTGGCATTTTGTCCCGTCATAAAATCCACGCGAATTTTCAAATGTGGATCTGCATTAGAAAATCGATTGATCACATTGCACAGTATACGGGCTGTGTGCCGTCTCTGTACAAATATCAATCCTTTCATCGGTTGATTGGCACTTTCGATGAACTGTTTTAAATATATCCACAGATTTTGAACATGAGGTGATGAATGGGTCAATATTGTGCCAATATCGTCTAATGTTGGTTGATCATCATTATCAGTTTTAAAGTGCTTCCATTTTTCAGTTGTGCCATGCAATTTACACTGATTTATTTGCAAAATTTCATCAAGTGCTGAAAAAAAATACATACGACATTTTATTTTCAGCTCAATTTGTGAACGATCAATGAATTTTAGCACTTTTGGTAGCCGTGAACAAATAAATCGTTCAGTAAACTAACCGGTGATGACACAGCAAGCGGCCTGTTTGGCAATGCTTGTACTTGAATCCCGTTTTATCATTTTCACGTCATCAATAGCAGCTAAATTTGCGAATACACCGCCATAAAGACCTAAAACATTTCCAAAATGTGTATCGAATGTAAACATATGAACGAAATATGGTTTGCATTGAATTTAACACACAACTTACCCAAATGTTCAATTTGATGTTTTAGCTCTGTGCAAACTTTCTCCAGCTTTTTCAGAGTCTTCGACTGTTCACTGTTTGATCTATCATCAAAATGAATATTTTTAATGGCCTCGCTGATTTTATCAATTTTTCGAAAAATATCCATTTGAAAATCCGTTGTGGAATTGGATTCATATGTGATTAGAGTCTCCTTTGGGCATGTAGAATGCAATAGCACTTCGATGAATGAATCACCTTTGGCGGTTGCAATTGTAGCGCGATATACTGATTCGAGTCGACATAAATCGGTTGTAACATTACTCAGCTTAATTCTCGGCACTGTGAGCACTCCGGTTAAACCAATAACACGCGGATGTTCATTTGCTGGACAATCTTGAAAGGTTGCCATCAATCTAAGCATTGGATGATTCTTATGTGCATGATGACATTCATCAAATACAATCAAATTGAATGACGAAAGTTTCAGAAAACCATGCAAAATGACATTCAACACAATCTGAACAGTTGCTACAATTACCTGTCATTTGAAAAAAAAAAAAATCACAATTATTTATTTGAAGACAGTACAGATAGCAATACTGAATACTGATATCAAATTTAATTCATACTTGATTGTCATCGAACTCCTTGTACCATTTGTCTTTGGACCATCCGTCCACATTCAAGTCTCCAGTGTACACAGCTACTTTCAGTGGTGTTAAACTTTGAATTCGTTCAGCTTGTTGCATTGCCAGAGGACGCGAATTTGTCAAGTAAATACTTCGTTTTCCTTCATTTGCAAGCGGTCTATTAGTTATAAAATGAGAATGAAAAAATAAAAAAATAAAAAATAAATTGATTTCATTGGATTAAAAAAAGGTTAAAAAATACAGAGACATAATTTAATTCAGTTTATGGGAAAAACTGAAATTTCAGTACAGTCAGTTCACGCTTACAAGGTACGCATTGATTCCCCGCCATAATGAATACAGCGATGTGCTATGTAGGGAAAGTGAATGAACTTGGTGTGACAGACATGTACGAACACGAGTCAACACGTCGTTCGGTGTATTCAGTATGGAGGTTAATCCTAGGGTCAAGCGTGAACTGACTGTGCTGAAATTTCAGTTAAGCGCTGAGACTCAGTTTTTTTCCATACACTGATTTAATTACGGTAAAATGAAGAAACATTTCTTTTACCAACGCAGGGCGATTTTGCCATAGCAGGTTGGAACCTATATTAAATATTAATGTGTTGCACTGCCAAGTGCAGTGCCAAAATAGTGCGTGAACGCGCAACCGGTTGGCGCGCACAAAATCAGTAAGAAAAACATCTTCAATAAAATGCGAAAAAAGTTGAATCACACTGCCAATTCAGCGGCTTTATCTGAATTCTTGTTTTAGTTTTTATTGATAATGAGTTCTCTCGAACAATTCAGTTATAATTATTCTGACTTAGAAATCAGTGCCACTTTATCAAATATTCATACGAAAGTTAATCAAAGAGAAACAGGGAACAAGTTTGCTCAAAGCATAAATAATAAATTGCATTTGAGAAGAAATTGAATGAGATTTTTTTTTTTTATGTAATCAATATGACTCAATGCATTTTCATGAATTTCACAACATTGCACAATTCTTTCTTCATGTGAATTACATTACAATTGTCGATACACGTCATCTGTGCAATATCAGACTGTGTAACGATGCACGTCATCTGTATGCTTCAAATATGCACAGAGAAATATGCTTGAATGGTGTTGAATGCCCATTTTTAACTTGAAATGATTTGATTTGATTTTACTTTTCGTTTTTGTTCTTTGTGATGTATTGGCATAAATACTAAAGTGCTGGTTAGAAGTAATGCAAAGGCTACTAAGACTGTACCGAACGGGTTTCAATGCATTCAATAAAATCCAAAGCCTACTAATGTACTAATGCCTACTGATTTATGCTCAACACACACATGAAATGATGAAATACTCACTTGTCCAAATCCTTTGCGAAATGTTTTATTGCCATAATGGCAATATAAGTTTTACCGGCACCCGTTGGCAAATAGACAATCGTATTCCCAGCGATGCATAATTTTAAAATTTCATCTTGATACGGACGACTTTTAAATTCACTTGTATCTTCATCAAACCGTTGTATTTCTTCCAACTGTTGAAAAGGCATAAAATATTTTCAAATTTTTTTTTTTTGGTTTTGTTTGTGTTTTTTTTTTAATATTTTGAACAAATTTTTATTCTATTCATTGAAAAAGAGTGAGATATGCAATTTGAATTTCTTAAAATCACCTGCGACAACATTATGCCGAATTTATATGAACTATCCTCAAAATGTTCGTCACTAAAAATTAGTTCATTAACTATCACATTAAAAAATTAATTTGAATAAATCACATGCAATTTAAAAACAAATATATTTCTAGTTGTAATCACAGCTATCCGGAATATGGACTGTTTCATCCGTTACGTGTAAAATCCACTAAATAAACAAATGCGCGCTGCATTGAAACACAGTCCACAATGGCTTGCATCAGACTGGTTGGAGCATGCGACGACGTTGTCACCTAACTGTCAAGCACATAATAACATTTGAACGTTGGATTCCGTTGGATGTTTTCGGAATGGGATTGAAACAAACAAAAAAAAAACACTAATTATGTGTTACTAAAGACATTTTTTTACGAATCTATCACCATCAACCGATTTTTGTTGTTGTTGTTGTAAATTTACTCATATTGAATTGTTTTTGGGTGAAATGGAATTTCGACGGTTTGGTGATAGAAAAATGATACCATTGAAATACTACATTGGCAACACCAAATATTAAATGCAAAAAAAAAACAAAAACTATGGCCTCGATCGAAAAAAAAATAATGGCAATTTAATAAACAAAACAAAAAAATGAAATGTTTAAATTTTTTTACTATAGTTTTATTATTGAAATGTACTGATCTACAAATAAATAACTAGTCTTCAATATTGCATAAAGCCATTATTCTGGTTAAATCTCAATTAATTATTGTATTTTGATTCAATTTGAAACAGTTTACTTTGATTTTTTTGTTGTTGTTTCAATTGAAAAAAGAGTTTAAATCTAACTTTGGTAGCTTAAAACAAAAAAACAAAATTTGACAATGTCAAATAACAAATGAACATTCAAATTTCAGTTCGCAATTTTATGATAAAATTGTAGGCTATAAAATGTTGTGTGTGTGTGTTTTTTTTTTGTTGGTTGTAACTTTGATTTCCATATGAATTCTAATAATTTTTTTATAAATAGACTCTTAATTTGAGAGAGTAAAAATGCATCGTTTTTGCTAAAAATTTGTGGAAAAGTGGAAATTTTTTGTTTTTTGGTTTGTTTAGTTTGTTTTTGCAAAAAATTGAGTAATATTTTTCATTCATCATTGGAACAATTTTTCGTTGAGTTTAAAAATGCAAAATTAATCAAATATTGATTGAAATTTAAGCATTTTTTTGTTGTTGTTGAAATTGATTTTTTTGTGTTTTTTTTTGGTCAATCCATTTTATTGGATTTTTTCCGTTGCTAAAATTAAATAATTTCCTATGCACGCGTGATATAATTGATTGTATGAATGGATCGTCATTAACGTTGTCAATAGTCGCTCTGAGTACGTTATATGATTTTATATTTTATTTAGAAAAAGAAAAGCAGATTTTTAAATTGCTTTGAAGTTGAAGGTAAAAATGCCAACCGAATTTTCATATTTTGTTTGTTTGTTTTTTGGTTTCTTCTGACGAAAAATCGTTCCAATTGCAGTTTACTTAGTCTATCTAACCGATTTTTTTTTATGTCTACGGTTTAAATATGCAGTTTAGCATCGGGCAGTTTATCAAACTTAAGCGAATTTACTGTTTGCAAGGCATCTTTAGGTACTTAAGGAAGCCCTTTCTTTAATTTAGCACCAATCTTCTTCGTCTTGGTGTCGTCTTGGAATATTTGCTGGCTTAGGTTTGTAAATACTGTTAGCGGGGGGTAGAAAGCGTCCCGTTTGTCCCATGGCTAACGCTGCTTCAAAAGACAATGGTGATGAAGGCGTGGCTAAGGCATTCGCTCTGTTGAATATCAAACACACACGCAGACACGCGCACACGCACACACATAAAAAATGGGCATTAGGAATAAATCTACTGTAATTTAGCTCGTTAAATAAAAAAAAAAAACAATTCTTTAGATCAAACCTCTCTCTATCCAGTTCATACTCAAATTCAATTTGTCGCTCATAAAGCTCTCGCTCGCGGTCATGAAAATGATAACCGATTATATTGTCATCCATACTTGATGCGTAGTTATAACGATCAAATCTAATATTTGGCGCATGTGAGAAGGAATGAACACTGTGTGGTGTCGCTATTGATGAATGCAATGGCGAATTGAACTGCAAATAAAAATGCAATACACCCAACATTAGAGAGACAATCAAGATTGTTTCGATGCGATTTACTTACGAGAGTTGGGCTGGGATTTAATGTCGGCCGGCGAACGTTTGATTGTGGCAGTTGAAGTGGTAATTGAAGTGTCGGTTTATGTGTTGCATGCGGAATATGACGTCTGTAGATCAGTGGCGGATAAAAGTGTTCACCTGTAAAAACAAAAGTGATGCAACAATCAAGGCAAAGCAAGTCATCTGGCAATTTCAGCCGAACATACCTCCAATCCGATGAACATTGTATTGAGATGGGCTTGGTGACCGTGACCTTGTACCAAGATTTGTCGTTCCATGATAATAGTCAGTACTGTCGACATAGCGATATCGACCGGATCGAGATGGTGAATGAGCTGGACTTGACGAAGCTGACCAAGTGTCTGTAAATTTGATACTCAAAGTAGTTTTTTATTTCTTATATTTTTATTTGTTCATATAAAAATTCATGTTACCTCGGTATGGCACATTACTTCGTCGATAGCGATTCCGAGCTCTGCGCTTCTCTTGTACATAATCAATGGCTGCATTTCTTATGTATCGCTCATATTCACGTTGAGATATACTCGATTCTCTCCTGAAATGGTTATCAAATGTCGTATGATTTAGTTTTGATCAAACGATTGCTTGATTTTTACCTATCTTGTGAGGACAGTGTTTCTACTTCCTCAATTGGCACATCCAAATCTTTTGGCATGTCTTCATCCGGATGTACGCCAGCCAAATCCGTCAATTTTAACTTTAAAAATGTTAAAATAATCATAAATAAATATATGTTTCAATTAAACTCGATGCCAGCTCGTTTACAATCACAGCAACTTACACCCAAATGACCTTGCACTTTTCCAAAGCGTGTAGTACGCCATGATTCAAGTATCAAAAGGCCTGCAAACACTTTCCCCGTGCTTAATATTCTTCTGTCACCTTTTTCTTTTCGCGGGACTAATAAATCTGTCATTTTTTCCGCCTGTAGCGGCCAAATCATTCGAATCGTTTCACGCAGCTCATCGTCAGCCGTATCCATTTCATCAGCTAGAATAGTTCAACAATTTCCGAAAATTGTAAAAATGTTCAATTAATGAAATTCATTAATACTTATTTCGTCCATTTACCTGGTCTCATTTTGATGTCTAAGTTTTCTCGGATCAATGCAAAAAGGGTGGTTGTGAAACCGACTCTCATGTCATCATCCATTGGCATATTCATTCGAATGAGTTTTTTATAAGCAACACGATTTGGACACTTATTACCAAATCCAAGGGGTGGACCGATATTTTTTAACATTTCATACATCTTTTGATAGTGAATTTTTCCGCTGTTTATAAAAACAATTGATTTATGAAGTTTAATGTGAATTACAAATGAAGGTGGTTAACATTTTGTTTAGCAAAAATAAAATCGATTCTCACTCAGCTTTTAAGTCGTATTCCCCCCATACACGCACAAATTCATCTAAGTGATGAGCACCAAGAATGCTAGAGTCCCGTGTCAAATAGTCGAAGTTGTCCATAATCACAGCAACAAAGAGATTCAACATCTACCGTGGATAAAAATAAAATGAAAAAAAAAATTCCACCTTGTCATTTATGCGAGACATTTAATAGCCGAACATTCGTTTGATTAAACCAGAGCATGTGCTATAGCACACTATAGTGTAGTATTCCGTAAAATGCGTAATGTATGCAGCTTCCACAGGTCGCTTATGTCAACATTAAATACATTGAAATCTATGTAAAAGCTAAATGCAATTTACACGAACTACCACATCTTTCACATTTAAAGTATTGGTAGTTCGTGTGTTTTTCCCAAATTAACGGGAAAAAAATGGTCCCCTGAGATTACGTTATTGGGAAGTTTTCCTGTACCATCATTTAAAGGAGAAACTCACCAGGAATGAGCAAAGAAAGATGAATGATACAAAGTAGCTGTAAGCCATCGGTGATCCACACTCAGCATCTCCACTTTTTCCCGTCAATGGATCACATTCACAGGGCAAACAGGCCAACATTATGCTATTCCATGCTTCGCCAGTTGCACACCTTTTATGGAATAAAGAAAGATCAAGATCAATACCCGTTACCTTCGCTAAAATTAACATTCAACACAAAAAGTCTATCTTACCGAAAGAGCAGCATCAATCCAGCCAAAAATGTTTGAAAATTGTTATGTCGATTGATTTCAGTATCTGGATCCATTTTAATATTCCCAAAGACCTTCGGGTCGTTAGAGAGAGAAAAAATGGTTTGTATCTAATGACAAAGAACCATTGAGGTGAAAACTAGAATCTTACCTGCATTCCAACGACCGAATAAATGAAGAACAGCATTGCAATTAACAAGCAAACATATGGCAGCGCTTTGAATGACTGAACAAAAGTCCACAGTAAAATGCGAATGGAATAACTTTGACGCAGTAGTTTGATGAGACGTGATGCCCGAAATAGTCGTAGAAAACCCAAATTGAATGTGTTCGCCTAATTTGTTGCATTTAAAATGATTGTTTTTTTTTTGTTTGTTTGGTTTGAATTAAATGGAAATGAATTTTCGGATGAATCAATGGAAAACTTTGATCATTTACAGCATAGTATTTCATAGCATTCACAGTCACAAGCACGAAACATGCGAAAAAAGATGTGCATAAAACTGGAAATCCAATGCGATGAGATTGACGAATATTGTAGATGAATCAGTGCACTTTTTTCTAGTAATTTTTGTAGATGAAGAAACTTAAAAGCTACTTTAACGAGATGGACTTTGGAAAAACAATTTGGTTTTGTGCGAAATATTGTAGAGAAAAGAAATGGAACATTTGGGAAACAAAAATAATGAATGGAATACTTGCCACCCAAGCCATGAACTCTTCGGTGCTATTAATGTCTTTGTAGGCAACCTTCACATGGATATCAGCCTGTTGTCAAATAAGAAGGGATAAATAAAAATTCAGGAATTTATCAGCGCCACCGACACAAATATGAAGTTAAAACTCACCGTAAACTCAGATATTGTGGCATCAACAATGCTTCCAATCACCGTGATAAAATCGAACGTGTTCCAGGCATCTTTGAAGTAATTCTATGGAGAAAAAAAAATGGTGAAATGTCGTAAATGATTTATTCAATTCATATTTTATCTCAGGTCATAAATTCTCAAAGTATTGGTCATCAGGGGTGTGTGGCGGGGTAAGTCTAAGGAGATCATGGAAACACCTACTAGTATATCAATCTATTCAATACCTCCATAATCTCAGTAGCTCCTGAAAATCGTTGGAGGTGCCGATTGCTCAGGCAGGAGTAACTGGACCCCCTGGACCCCTTCGAGATGAAAACCTATGGTTGAATTACCTTGATACCAAATCCAAGAATCTTTAAAATAGATTCAACTGTGAACATTCCAGTAAATGCGATATTAATGTAACGCATGACCCTCTCAAAACTCTCTGATTGACCGTGTGACTTGAATAAATTAGAAAAAAAAACACCATTGATTGAAAATGTTTGAAAATAATACTCGAATACAAATGACAGATACCTTCATCATTAAGAGCAGTGTATTTAATACAATCAATAGCATAATAAAATAGTCAAAAGGCTGAGAAACAACGATACTCCAAATTTTGTATTTGAAGTGCTTGTGCATTGGTGGAATGTAAGTCGCAAATGGTCTAGCATTAATAGCAAAATCGATGCATGATTTCTGGGGACGGGGAAATAATACAAACTATAAAATTCCGTACATCTAACGATATAAGGATTTGAAAAAAAAATAAACACACCTGATTTTTGTCGATTCCACCATCTTGAAGCTCCGCTTCCCCTTGATCTTGAAAGGTTGTTATCACCTAATAAC
This sequence comes from Aphidoletes aphidimyza, assembly GCA_030463065.1. Classification (NCBI taxonomy): domain Eukaryota; kingdom Metazoa; phylum Arthropoda; class Insecta; order Diptera; family Cecidomyiidae; genus Aphidoletes; species Aphidoletes aphidimyza. The sequence continues at coordinate 35,265,710 of CM059999.1, forward strand.
ATTTAAATCGGATTGATAGTCATCATTTGGAATAAATGTTAAATTATAAACTTTAATACCAGAGCCACGAAAATGTTGACGAAGAAAAATGGAAACACCACAAAATAAACGATGTAAAAAATGGACATTTCCATTCGATAGTACGGGATTGGACCTTGATTCTCGAAACTCGCAGCCATTGAATTCATAAGCACTCTGGAAAAATCAAAATATTAAGATATTTAATTCAGCAAGAACCAGACGGTGGCAGACGGAGCGTCAATCGAGTGAAGTTTTTGTGCTCGGTATTGTCTGAACTGAAACCAACAAAAATCACAAAGAGCATTGACACTCAGAAAACTTACTTGACCTATTTGGGATTTTTTTTTTATGTTTCAGTTCAGACAGTCTGAGCACAAAAACATCACTAGGAAGTCTGAGTTTTGTCCATCTGTCCGTTTGAGCTCGGCCGGATGGATACATTTTTGTCCCTCTGTCACCTCTAGCCTTCAAAGGTACTTGAACCACAGAGTAAAAAAAGTTCACAGTCACATTGATGAAGTGATTTTACGCCCCTTCCATTAAAAAAGAATATTCCATATTTCCATTATTTTCCTTTCAATCCTCCGACAGTGAAAAATTTAGCTAACATTTTTAACTGTCGTCTTTGATTTCTTCATTTGGGCAAAAATTGATTAGTAACCAACTCACGTGGGCCATCCTTCGGTGGTTTGTACAGCAAATAGAGTCAACATCGCTGCAGCAACATTATTGTAATGAAAGCTTTGAATTTCCCATTGGCGTTTTTCCTCAGTAGGCAACACCTCCCCCGGTTTATATACAAAAAATGAACCCCTTCAAAAGAATAAGTGGAAAAGAAAAGAGTACAGATTCGTTTAACCTTGAGCCAAATTTTAAAATTCACATATTCGACTTACTGGCAATCTTGTTCATTGTGTTTGCTCTCATCGGTACAATGAAAAAATTTCCCATTGAACAATTGTACACCGATAACGGCAAAAATGAATTGAAACAGCAAATAAACGATCAAAATGTTGACTACATTCTTCAGCGAACCAACAACACAATCGAAAACGGCTTTCAACTTTGGGATTCGTTTAATTGTTTTCAACGGTCGCAAAACACGTAACACTCTCAATATCTTCATTGTGGCACTTTGAACGATAAAATTCATGGAAAATAAGTTGATGATGCAAAACCAACACCTTAAAATATGTGACTTACAAGAATTTAAAGCCAAAGCTGAGCAATGCGCACACCACAACGACCGCATCCATGATGTTCCAAAATTCACGAAGATAGCTGCCCGGATGAAACATCACACCCAGATCGATAATTTTCAGTACCATTTCCATGGCAAATACCGCTGTGAAAAGATAGTCGATTTTCTCAAGGAATTGATTTCGTGGCGAATGTTCAACAACGGGATCTTCAGCAGCCAAGGCTATCGATGAAAATCCAATGAATATCATAATGAACCAGTCAAAGAATCTCCAATTCACGAGCCAATGAACACCACGTCGAATGCTGTAAACGAAAATTCAATTATTTGATAGATTTGGATGATTTGGAAACAAAACAAACAATTTGATAATATTTACGGATTTGTTGGTGACAAAATGAACATAGATGAATAAGGTAGCATGGGTTTCGGTCCCAAATCCTCATCGGGTGTCTTAGGTCTTTCTTCTGGTTCCGGTTCAGATTGTGCAAGTGCCGTAATCGTATCACTGGGTTTAATACCTTCAGCTTGAAGTGCTTCCATCTCTTTTTTTAGCTCTTGCAATTGTTTTTCCTTGTCCTCTTCAGCTTTGCCTGCTTCAGCAGCTGACAATTCTTGGGCATTTGCCAAATTATCAACAGCAATAGCCAAAAACACATTTAACAGCGTGTAGTTTCCAAAAAGGGTCAAGATTATAAAGTACCTGTAAAATGACAATTGTAACCTAAGAAACTTGGTGCACAAGAAGAGAAATATATTCGTCTTTACTTACGATGAGTAAATCATTCCAGTTTTAGTACCGCCTTGTGATTCAATTCCCATGTACATCACTTCATTCCAATCTTCACCGGTGAGAATTTGAAAAACGGTTAGCAAAGACACTCCAAATGTATTAAAATTGGATGATGGTGTGCCCTCTTCAAAATTGAAATTTCCACCAAACAATTGCATGCCAAGCATCGCGAAGATCATGATGAATAAAAAGAGGAGGAAGAGTAATGAAATGATTGAACGCATTGAGTTCATCAGTGATATCACAAGATTTCGAAGTTCCGACCAGTAGGCGGTGATTTTGAATATTCGAAGTAAACGCAGCGCACGCAAAACAGATATACCGAATGAACCGTCTTTGAAATGCGACCAAACAATTTCAAAGAGTGAACCAAAAATTACGATGCAATCGAAACGATTGAATGATGATTCGAAGTATTTTGATGGACCGATGGCGTAGATTTTTATGCAGGTCTCTGACATGAACAAACCCAAGAAAAGGTACTCCGTGTATCCTGTGCAAATAGAGAATTTCATTTATTGGATTATGTCAACCACAGTAAAATCTAGCTTGGGACCGCTTGGGACTAATAAGATGGCCTTAGGAACTCGAATGTTTCCCCATCCTCCTCACCAACTGGTAGTTCCCTCATCATTTGGTACACTTCAATTTGAAGGTTCCAAAGGATCTTAAGAGGTTTTCTTCCACAGCCAATCATATTCGCCCTGTTCCTACCCGGAAGACTATGCTCATTGCTCAAGAAGGCTTTGCTCAATAATATTCATTCAAAGCTACTCACCCAAAAAATCCGTTAAAAATTGCGGTTGATTATAGTGCTCTGCGGCTACAGTGACAGTGTTAAGAAACACCAATACGATCACAAACCAATAAAACCATTGCGTTTTAACCGTATGCCGAATCCAGTATCGAAAACTTTTTTCAGCCATCCAAAAACTTCCCTCGCGTTTCTTTTTTGATTTTGTATCTGAAATTTCAAATTGAATTAGCACCAAAAATAATTGAATATAATTATTCATAATGCGATAAGTGTAATCAAACCTTCATCATCGAATGTGCTCTCGTCTTCAGTATCCGTTGACTTTGACTTTTCGGTAGCATTAAGTTTGCGTTTTTTGGCTGCATTTCGTCGTCGCACTAAAAAATGTTTCAAATTGAGAATATTTTACAGAGAAATTTTTGAAAGTAGATTCAATATCTGAGTTCCAAGCCCAAAGTTACCAGTTAATATGTGATGTCTTTCTTCCTCAGTGGTTCGCTCTTCGGCCAGAATCACTTCCTCTGGAATATTTTTTGTTCATACACCAATTTTGTTATATCAATTCAAGAGCACATACGATTTTATTTCGTGATTTAAAATTACCTGCTTTGCAGACCCATTCGACATATCCATCGAGCTCACGTTCTACTAGTTGCGCTTGACGAAGTTTTAGAAATTCTTGTCTATTCTCAACCTTCTCACGCTCTTTGGCAAATTCACTGAAAATAATTCTCACTTTTATTCAAAAGTTTGTTTTGATTGCATGTGACTAAATGTTACCCGCTTAGAACACCGAGAATCAAATTCAACATGAAGAACGAACCAATTATAATCAATGGGATGAAGTACAACCAATTGTATTGTGGACCAAGGGCATCGTTTGTCTTGAATTAGAAATTAATTAAATTCGAGTTCTTTTTTTCGATGAAATTAAAAGTCTTACCCAATACATGATTGGAGTCCAGCCCTCCATGGTAACGCACTGAAACACCGTCAGCATCGCAAATCCAATATTATCGAAATTGGTGATACCTTGGGGGAATTCGAATTAATTAGAGCCTAGACTCTGGGAATCCTGGATACCCTGAGAATCGCGAGGGAATTGTGGAATTCAAATTGACCATACCTTTATTCGGCCCTTCCCAACCTTCAAAGCATATGCTAACATTGTCTTCGCAGTGATTTGCACCAGCCTTATTTTCCAAATTGCACGGAACCGGTTTATTGTTTTCGTTCACCGTTTCCCCTTCATCGTACATCAGAATAAGATAAAAATGGTCATTTGGTTATTGGAATCAAATGTTCAATGTGAAGATGTTACACGAAATCTTGACTTTCAAGCACTTACATCGATTTTCAACACTATAACAACTATTATGTAGAGCGCCTGAGTAAAATTCTAATCCGATAATGGCGAATATGATGATTGCAAATAAAACTAGTAATGCGATTTGAAGTAATGGTGCCATTGCTTTTAGTATGGAAAATAGCACGACTTGAAGGCCTAAAACAATGTTGATAAAATGTTAGAAGTCGAATTTCAATTGCAGCCAAAAACGGTTTTACTCACTTGGAACACGTGCAACGAGTTTCAATGGACGCAAAACACGAATCGCCCGTAATATTTTCAAATTCATTTTTGCACCGATTTCCGGAAACATTGTGACAATTCTAATCATATTTAAATTGTTTAAAAAAAAAGAGATGCGTTACATTTCAAAGAATATTGGAAATAAAATCTATATGTCAAATTGGAATTGAAGATAAAACACTTACGCCGAACTAATCACAATAAAATCCATAATATTCCAAACATTTCTAAGATACGAATTTGGATGTAGAATCAAGCCTAATGCTAAAATTTTACAGGCTGCTTCAAAGCAAAAAATGTACAAAAAATATGGTTCGGCCTCTTCGAGTTGCATGGCCAATGGTGTTCGATCACCATCAGGCAGATGCTCTTCCATTGCCATGACGACACACGTTGAAATAATTGTTATCAAAACGGTATATTCGAATGGCGGCCATTCGATGATGAATTTAAACAATCGTCGAACTGGATTGTTATCACTCAAAATGAATAGTGATGATGGGCCTGGCGGTGGTTCGGCATCACATACATTCTTTGTGGGCACCACTTTCACTTTCACATTTTGACCGGAATTTGTTGTGGTGGCTGTCATTTGTGTGTCTACTTTTGTACCCACAGAAGCCTCCTGCACAGCAGCCCTGTTTTTGGGTGTTCAATTTGGTGTTTTTGGATCCAGCATGAAAATAAAGAAGGTCATGGTGTTTAGGCACGGGTAATTAAACTTTTTGGTTGAAAAATTAATTGCAAATATTTAAAATATGTTTTTTTTTTTTTAAATGTTTCGTCAGATGGCTTAAAATTTAGTTCGATTAATATGTTTTTTGCGGTTTTTTTGTTTTTTGGCCAAGTTGATAAATTATAATTCGACTCATGACCGATTCGTGCGATCTTGAAAATGTTGCCAGCAAATTTTTTTACTCTCAAGTGTGTCTGTGTGTCTGTGTGTCTCAATGTAATGGCCTGCGAAATTGCTTAATATTGATTGTTTTGTAAATGTTTTAAAAATGGCATACGGCCAAAAATTGAATGGCTTACGCGTATCAAATTCGGTTTTTTTCTGTATATTTTCGGAGCTTAACAACAAAATTGAAATATTATTTGCACAGTTTACACATCTATTGAAAATGTTCTCAATCCAATAGATTGAATCCATAGTGAATTTTATTCACTTAAATGGGCTAGCCATACTCGTTTTCGGGTTTAAAATGCACAAAATAATACAATAATTTGACATAAATTTCGCAGAAACCAAACTGGAATTGTGAAGTGAATGTCGTGTGCACAACTATACGAGTGGCAAAAGGGTCGCCCGAATATCACTTACTGGGTCAATCTCAATATAGGTCACTCAACCATTGGTGGTCATTGAACTCCATCTATGAGCTTTATTGTATACTGGATGACTTTAAACACATTCGGAGCACATCACCTTCATTCACAAAACCGTTTAACAACACTGAAAATTTATTAATTCGTTTTTTTTGTGTGTTTTTACTTCAATCTTTAAATTGTTAAATAACACACAACACACAACAACCAAACAGAAAAATTTCTTTTTGTATTTATATTTACACAAAATTCCAAAGCTCACAAACAAAAGCAAAGCTATTCGATGTAATGTGTCGAATACGGCATAAAAAGTGCCACTGCAGATATATGGATAATTTTCCACCAAACCTGTGTGTAGTGTGCTCGGGCAATTCGGTGTGCGCTCTATAGCGAACATACTTACATTCAAAATTTCAAAACAAAACCAAAAGGAAAAACAAAATTACCCAAAATAATCCATTTTTGTTGTGAACGTTGCCTCGCAAACACCCAGCAATGTGAACTAACTCTATTCCGGCTCAGCAATCTGCGAATTTCCAAACTGTTCTTCGATTCGAAGAATTTACATTACATTCAAATAAAAGTGTCTTATCACCTTGAATTCATCACTAGATAGCCTTTTAAGCCATTTTTTTTCGCTCGTTGCTACAGCATTTTTTTCGTATATATTTGAAAAAAAAATTGGAATAAATTACATTTTTGCACTGAATTTCGAATTCATTCGAACAATTACATGTTTATCATCGAACGTCTTTAACTTCATCGAACGTTTTTAACTTCATCGAAAGTCTTGAAATTTTTCTAAAAATCATTTAACAATAAAAAAACAATTATTTGTCAGAAATTATTTTCATATTTTACATCAATTTTTAATGTTGACCATTTAAAACTAGACTAGAAATGGAATCGCTGAAAACACATCCGTTGCCAACAAGGATTCACTTGAAATGAGCTTCGATGCCAAGAAGAAAAAAAACACACAATCTAGAGACATCCGTTTTATTTCAAAAATGATTTACAATTGCACTATGTTCCAAAAATTCGACTCACTTTGCACCAAATATATTACACTCTCTGCATTCTTCCCACAGATTCTTTCATAACAAAACCAAAAATAATAACAAAAAACCGAAATGGTTTGGTGTGTTGAACACTGCGGCGAATAGTTTTGGCTATAATAAAATCACAATAAAAACGAAAAATACATTTTCTATTCGCTTCCCATGCCATTTAAAATATTCTCGGTTGAATTTTCCAATGTAAAATAATAAACATTTTCTAAATGTTGTCCCGTTTTGATACCAACAAAGGTAATAATAAATTATCGAGAGAGCACACACTCGAAAACTAGCAGCAATCTGCAATGGGATAATTATTCAACATTTTCCCATTCAGAGAATGTGTTCGCATCTTATCCATGGCAAAACTCGGACTAACTGAATACAATATTCGGATGCTACGCACGATGCTCGCATACTTTTCTGTATGCACTGACAACACAAGCACATGCTAACGCCGCATAAGCGTAGATGAATACAAGATACAAGAGACGTGAAAATACCGCATCGATTTGCATCGGCAGACATTCTGGCTCCAAATGTTTCACATAGCTGCTGCTGCTGCTGCTACTGCTACTGCTACTGCTGCTACCGCTGCTTTTTTTCACCTTTATTGTGCCTTCAGTGTGTGGATATTTCGTGTTCATGTTGTTCACGTTGTAATGCAACCATGTGGTAATGTTACGAATGTTTACGTTGTTTGGCATATCGGTGATTGTTAGGCGGTTTAGCAGAGAAAGCGAAAACGTTGGAAAATGTGCACGCGAGTATCAATAAAAATTCGGTGCAGTTTGCGGGTCCATACACATAACGAACGGATGGCCATACGGACCATATCAACAGATGGATACGTTTGCGGAAACTGGTTTACTTGGTTGGACGCTGCCTATGTCTATATGGTATATAGACATTACACAATGAGAACTTTGGGGCGAAAAATGACATTTATTTTGAATTAACGATTCAGTTAATTTTCGCTTGATAAGATTTATTTGGATTGAAGTATTACTTACACCTTCAAGGTATTTCGATTCATTTTCTAAACATAGAATAATTGTTTTGTTTCCAATAAAACACACGTTTTTTGTGTATCACTGCACTAAACATTTCATCACAAGATGGAAATCGAACGCTCGAAACAAAAGTCTGTTGACTTAATATTTGGATGCATAGCAGCACAGCCTTTGTTTACGTCTAAATTATGTTTTGGCTATCGATTCAATTGGATGATATTGCGATTTTTCAACGTGTATTTTTAAACTTAATTACTTTTTAAACTCTTACAACAATGTGAATTGCTAAAAGGTGAAAATTGACATTTGTTGTTGAATGCACACATGCACAATGCACATTGCACAACACCCAGGTTGTTTTGCCCCAAATATGCCTGAAAATGATGTTCGGTCACACAATTACGGTTTGGGTGGAAGGCTATTTGAACTAAATCTGAAAACAGAAATCTCATAAAAAGGATGCTCCATGGATTTCCCCAAATCACCAAAGCCTTAATCTTTGTTTTATTTGTTTGAATATCAGTAGATTTTATTGAAAAATCGGACTAAAAATGACAATTAACATAAAAAAAAACAAAATGTCCAATTAAAATTTTTCCACTTTTCCTTTAAGAATTTGAACTGTTTCAACGGGATGATCGTTTTTGTCGGTTTCAACAAGTCCCATGCATTTAACAATTTGCATTCCACTGTGAACGCGACCGAATATAGCGTGCTTTCCATCGAGCCACTGTGTTGGTGCGAGAGTAATAAAAAATTGTGATCCATTTGTGTCTGGTCCCGAGTTGGCCATTGACAATATACCAGCACCGGTGTGCTTGAGATCAGGATGAATTTCATCAGGGAATGTATGACCATAAATTGATGCACCACCACGACCAGTTCCGGCTATAAAATACAGAAAATTTTGAATTTCAATGTTATCAATGCAAATTGAACTGATGAATTGAAAAAAACTTACTTGGATCGCCGCCTTGAATCATGAAATCTCGAATAATCCGATGGAAAATGGTGCCATTGTAGTAGCCCCTTCGAACTAATTCAGCAAAATTACGGCAAGTATTTGGTGCATGCTTCCAATACAATTCAATTGTTATTTCACCCATTCTATATTCAAATTTAGAATCAAATGTATGTTTATTATTTAGAAATCAAAGTGGGGTTATGACCTAAAAACACAAAGCAAAGCACTTACGATGTCTCTAAAACGACAAAATTCGGTTGCCAAGCCTTATCCGGAATTCCATTTGTATTCGCGACTGCTAACATTTTTTAAACTTTTTTTTTGTGTCAAGAAAATCTACGGAAAGTTTATACTTCGTTGAAAACAGTGTATTTGTTTGTTGTCTGAAAGTCGTCATCAACACCGCTAAACGTTGTTTATACTATTCGATAATACTGTCACTTTCGGTCATTTGACAACTTTGTCAAATCAATTTGACATTTACTCAAATTACAGATGTAATTTCTTAAAGTACTATACAAAAAGTACAAAATTAAGTATTGTTACCAATACATTGAAAAATGTGTGTGAATTTTCCTTTTGGCAAAATTATATTTTTTGACTTTGACGATCATGCAACAGTGAAAAATATAGATATCTATAATTTCTACATGCCTAAACGTGCCCACGTCTAGTTAACGATGACGTACATTTCATGACAAGGTCAAGTTGAATATATACAAAATTAGAAATTCACCTGTCTGGTAGGCTCTAGAATCGTTTGCAAATCGACATAGTATAAAAAAAACCGACTCTTTATGAATGTTAGTCACGATTTCATACGAGTATTCTGATTAATTCGATTTCAGTGAAATCATTTCACATTACATTGATAAAATCAAAGTCAATTTGAGTTGGATGATTTGGATTGAATCGTATCCCTTTAATGTGTTGCGGAACATTATTATTTTATGCGTTACAACTGAAGTGGATTTGGTGTTGAGTGACCGGACAAGGTTTATTTTTCAATGACTACAATTAGTGGCTTACATTCACATCCTATATCGATAAACAATTTTATAGGCTCTTATCAAGTGCCTCTTGAATATGAAGGAGAGAGAAATTCCCTTCTCAAGAGGCATGATAGGCTTTAAAAGCTTACAGTCCTTTCATTTCTGCCCAAAAATCTAAACCGAATGTGAAAATAATCCTTTTTTTCAATCCTGAATTACAATTTTATGGCATCGAAACGAAATTTGGTTTTATTACGGTTTTGAAGCTTATTTTCTTGATGTGAGTTTTAAACCCAACTTATAGCTGTAAACTAAAAGAAAATTAAACTCCCAATTCTTAATCATAACTCAAGATAATGCTTTAATATCGCAAATTATGTTTTAATTGGTCTTAACTTCTCCAAGAATAGTCATGTTCATTTGGAAAAAATAAATATACTAGAAAAATAGTTTGTCATGTCCAATAAAAGACTTGTTGGAGTGTTTTTTCTCTGTCATTTTATATATTTCAATATGAAAAAAGTGTATACAGTTTCTAGAGTTGAAATTCAAAAAAGAGTTGTAAAATGTAATAAAATAGATAAAAATGTTTATAGATCCATACAATTCAATAAGTAAGAAGCAATAACAAGTGAAAGTCCAATGCAAGAAGAATATCCAAAATAACATTAAAATCGAGAATTCACGCGTCCTTGTACAACATTGTTCTGTTTTAAATAGCTGCGATGTATTTCATTATAATCATTCTGAAGTAAATGTGACTGTCCAATGGCAAACGGATGTAGATCTTTTTTCTCTGGCTTTGGTGATGATTTCAATTTTTCGGTATCTTTGTGAAACTGTGGCGATGGATACAATTTCACTTTTTCCACAGTTTTCTTTAGTGTTGGTTTATTTGCCATCGATTTTTGAGAACGTTTCAATGGATTTGTTCCATAAAGTGTACGGTAATTGGTCGAGTTAACAACAAACAATATCTGAAACAAACTTACCGCGCATGACCACAAATAGCCCATAAACACTGATGAGAAATGTTTTGGGCCAAATTTCGGTAAGTGATTCAATTCTTGTAAAATTAGAAGGAAAGAATTTCGTTGTAATTTGATTGAACTTACATATTGCAAATGTTCCTAGGCATGAAAGAGTAATCAAAAGTCCTAAATTGATTGCTTTTTTAAACGTAACCAGCGACATACAAAACACAGCCAATATAAAAACCAGTCGACCAAATTCTAAAATTATAAACGGCAACAGCATCCATTTGTTGATCTAAACCAAGCAAATTGAATTAAAACGGGCATTGATTAAAGTGAAAAATGCAATAGCTTACAATGAACGCTCCGATAACATCTAACACGCAAGCCATCAAATAAAAAATGTGTAGCGTTACAAATGTTATGTAGTATGTGTCTTTGTCTGAATAAATGAATATTTTGGTGTGAAAATCTAGTAAAATGTAATTTTTATCGCTTTTTTTTTATCGCCTTACAATTGCCAATGTCTCTAATATCCGGTAAAAATTGATCGTCTAAACCATTTTCTTTGATATAATTTTCAGCAGATTTGGCAGCTGAACTGAACCAATTCGGTCCCATTGTTATTATTGTTAGAGCTGGTACTATATCTTGTGCCTGAAATTGGTTTATTTTCTTTTTAAATTGAAATTCTATTGGCGAAAAAATATTAATTTCTACAAATTTTTATGATTTACAAATGATAGAGTTCCAACAACAATTGACCCAAGTCGAACGGAACAGAAGGAGCAAAAGGAGCTGTAGTAGGCCATCGCTTCAACATTAAACCACACACTTTTTTTTATTTACATAGTTCTTCATCAAATGTCTACTTATTCCAACATTCAACAGTCAACTAAATAAAAATCGATGAAAGTGTGTAGAAAATCGTGAATTCAATAGACAATAGCATGATTTCACCTGATTTTATCATTTCGACTCACGATTATTACAATAAATCAAATTAATGATATTAGGAATGCTAATTTGATTTGTTTGCATGATAAAAAGCATGAGCATCATGCAGTCAACACATGAGTTGATTCAACAATGAAAGCGTTTTCACTCAAATGAAGTAATCGATATGTGTATTATATGATGGAAATGATTACAAATGCAGTGAACTCGATGTTCGGACAGTAAAGCTAATGCTCAGGGACATTTGTGGAATGTTTTGGAAAGTGGAAAGAATCTAACACAGTATGTTTATTTGATTATTACAAGCCACCAAAAGAATGTTGATTGGTCATTGATTGGATTCCCATTTGAACTCTTTTTTGGCCGTGAGTTTCTTGTCTTGTGTTGTGTTGAAGAAGATTCGAGAGAACTTAAACAAAAACTGTTTCCAATTGCATGAAAATTAAAATTTACAGTGAAAAAACAACATATTTCCTCGATTAATATAATTAAATTAGTAACTAGATCACATTTTGTAACGATTGACACACTAACCGCGGACACTATATTTTTCATTTCCAAATGGAAATTGAATTTGATGTAAAGAATTTCAAACAAGCGTTTCAATTCAAACATTAACAACATTTTATTTGATTAAATTTCATAAAAAAATTCTATTTAAAAATGCAAACCATTCACATTACTTAGACCTGTTTGCATATTATTCCAATACAAACGCTAGTTTATTTTCTCTTTATTATAAAATAAATATCTATAAAAAAAATCCCTTTACGAGTCTAAAATGAAGAGTATTAACTAGAGCGGTTTTTTGTCAATGCCTAGATTTTTATTTGTCAAAAAATCAAATCGCTGAATCGTTGATATTGTACGCAGCACATCATCATTGTTTATCTCTGTTTTTGAGCTGGATAAATATAAATGAATTTTCATATTTTTAATAATCTTCTTTTAATATGTTTCCTAAGGTGACAAAGAATATGATGATGATAAAATCTTCGAATTCTTACCTCTCGGGGCTCATTGTGCGATGCTTATTACCGGAACATTTCCGAAGGAAGTCTTCAAGGAAGGATCTCAATGCTGTAGCAAACACAAGCTCAGAACTTCGATGCATGACACCTAATTCACGAAATCCAATTTCATCATATTATTCGAATAAATAGGTTAAAAGAATTCATTTTCAATGGCGTTTTTTAAAATAAAAATGTAAAAAGTGTGAAAACCCTAAAAATGAAAAAAAACCTCATGATTGTCGAAATTGCTTACCGTTAACAATTTCCTCTGGTTCGAATCGAATTTGCATCTTTCGTGAAACTTCATTAATCCATATGACTTCATCGAATTTGCTCGGAATCGGTAAATGTAGGCAATTGGTTCTGCTTTTCAATGGGCTTGAATGTTTTGCGTCTATCTTTTCGTCATCTTCATCGTCAACAACAATCATATTTTCATCAAACGACTTGTTCAAGCATTTCGATGTATTTTCATCGACACTATCGAGCCACTTCAAAAGTTTTGAATTAAAACTGATGACATCATTCTTTAAATGCTCTCGCATAATCTCCGTTTTCACAATATCTCGAACATTTTGATTATTTTCCATTTTAATCGATGAACCCGGCACAGTGAACACAGATGTTGGTGTGTATCCGAACCAGCGGCCAAAGATAATGATTTGTTTTGTACTCCATTTTGGAAACTCTCTCAAAATCATGTGCCGTGCAACCAGCCGACTCAGGTATTTTGCACGTAGCCACTGAAAAGAATTGAGTGATTTAAAAAAAAACTGTACTTTAAAATGGTTCGGTTAAATGTTACCTCAAAATTGCGTTGTTTAGCCAAATGTAGGCTGTGAAATTCGGCTGGAGTTGGAACGATAAATGGAAATGATTCCCGGAATTCTGGTTGTTTGGCTGATGTTGAGATAAGTGGAATCTGTTTCAATAGCCATCCAATAGCTTCAGTCATATTTGTGAATGTGTTTCGAGTCAAAAACCGTTTTTCCAGTTCATCGCTGTAGTTTTGACGCAATGGACCTGCATTCGTGGATCTTTTTAATGTACTCGCAGCAGGTTTGATGTCAGCCGGCACAAAAACATTTATATTTTTATGTTCAATTCCAGAAATATTGCTAACGGTGATTCTTTTGAGTGTGTTTCCGCTCATTGCTGACGGTCGAGGTTTAAGCAGACTTACTTGAGGTTTTAATAACGATTGCTGTTTATGTTTTACCATTCGATTTGAATCTAAAACTACAATCTTGTTATTCTTCTGAATTATTCGTGTGCCTGAAGTCAATGAAGTGGATTGTGAATTTGGAAGCAAAAGCTTCGATGGGATTTGGTTTGCAAGTTGCAGCGATGGACTCGTCGATGAAAGAGTTGAATTTATGGCTACGAGTTTTGGCAGTTTCAATGGAACTCCCATATTTTGCGATGACAAACTCGTATTATTCAGTGACAGGTTGGGAATTTTTGAATTCGCACCATTTGAGACCATATTCGCAATCAATTGGGATGGATTCATATTGCGGATTTGCACATTTGAGAGATTTTGTGCCACATTTTCGACTTTGACTGCCGTCGTATTTCCAAACGAACCACTGGGTCTGATGGGCTGCATCACAGCATTCGTCGAAGCGACTGAAGTTAATAAATCCATTGGGTTTAATCTAACCGGATTGACCGTTCGATTGACAGCTTGCGATTGATTCAAAGTCATTTTGTTGGCTTGATTCGCTTGGGGTAAAACCATTTTGAATAGTTTTGGATTCTTTTCATCCTGAACCAATTCCATCAGTGATATTTTACCATCTTTACTCACACATTTGATAAATGTTTTCTTCGTATTTCCTCTTTGAACGGGTGCGATCACAGTTGGCGTTGATTTTGTCGGTGGATTTGAAACGTTTGCATTATTTTGATCACAGATTTTCGATTGAGGTATTACATTAAGTGAGTTTACTGATGTCGACTGTTCGGTTTTAATGTGTGCTAGTGGTGTTATCGAGTGATTTTGATTCAGATTTTGTGAATTTTGATGCAGTTTTTCATGGATTTCATTCGATTGCACTGGTTCCTGCTTCACAATGATTTCCTTTGAAGTACTTGGATTTTGATAGTTTTCAATCGTCTTGGACATGGACAGTGATGTACTTGGAATGGGCTTGGGTGAAGAAGTTACACTTGACGATGGCTCAGGCGTTGACACTTTGCTGGAAGATGCTTTCTCTTTTTCATCGCCATCATCATCAGCATTCAATGTGTTTGGTATGTTAAGCCATAGTTCAACTATTGTCTCGGCACCTGAAGAACAAACAATTGTCCGGTTTAAATGTATGGTTTAAGTGAAAAAAAAAGCAACTCTTCAAATTGTGACTAACTTACCCATGGTCTGCAGGCCAGTATGTTTCTTATCTAAAACTAGCGTGTGAAAAATTTGCACCGGTTTTTGCATGAGGTGTGCATGAAAGTAAAGTTGAACACGGACTGGAAATTCACCCCAACCTCGTTTGGTTATTTGAAATGGAGGCCCACTAGAAGAATTTCATATGCATTTTTTAAATAGAATGTTTTTGCTGTCTTGGCTATTTTGAGGAGGTCGCAATCGAACCAATTTTAGGCCTTCGATAATTGAGCTCAAATATAAGATCTGGGCGTTCAAGGCCAAAAAGTACAAAAAAAATGTTCGGAACATCTTTTAAAGTCCAAAAAAGTGTTTTTATTTCCTTTGGCTTCCAAATTATATTTAACTCAAGAGCCTCCAGGTCTTACCTCACTTCAACAACATCGTTCGGTTTATATGATTCGTGAAGGAAAAAGCGAGCTCGGCTCACAATATGCTCCACGGGTACAGCAGTTTTAGCGGAAATATAAATAAGCCACTTGTGTGTGACATTGGTTGCTAGTCCGGCTTCCTCATCTCCAATGTATTTGGAAACATTACCTTTGAATCACATAAAAAATGACCATTTTCAACAATTTATTGAATTTGAAATTTTATTTTTTTGAGAACCTACCAACAACAAGTAAATGCCGATAATTGTTTCGTCCACGAGCCGAGTTCATTTGCGGTATATCTTGTTTTGATGTGCTTGGTGCCACGTAGCGTGGTTTTTTCTACGAATAAAAAAAAAATAGTCAAAAGATTAGCAAATTGTTATTTCAAACGTGAGTGTTGAGACTCTCGAATTGAGAATAAAATGAAAAGAGTGAGAAAAAATAAGAAAAAAAAATCGCCCAAACTAACGCATTCAATTTCCATGGTTTTTTCATCATCAACGATTGCTTCACTCATACAAATTTTTGTCTCAGCCGGTTTCTTAGCGAGTTTTTGAAATTGTTCGGTGGCATTTTGGGCGGCTTTTCTTGGGGGGCGACTTTTTAAAATTTCATCATAATTAATTGGTCGTTTGCCGAGTAATTTTTTAAGTGATGGATGAATGGCCATTTGTGGTTTATCGCCGGCCAATGGATAGCTCGTCCATGATTCTTGTTGACTTTTTTGAACGGCAGCAATTTCTTCCTCTGAGCACAGTAAACTTTTTCGATTGTAATAATGATGGACAACAGCATATCTCGTTTTAGCCAGCAATTGCTTGGCCTCGTCAAGTCTTTTATTAATTTCATGCAATTCTTGCTCTTTATTGGTAAGTTCACGTTGAAATTCACGTTCAACAATACGACATATCGCCTCTCTACGACTCTCAGCATCTTTAATTTTGGCATTTGGTTTTTCGTCCGGACTATTTTTGTGATCATTTGCCGGTGATCGATTCGATTGAAATTGACTGTAGTCTGGATCATGATACTCTTCTTGTGACCGATTTTCCGACATAACTTTTGATTTATGTGTTTTCTTTACTTTCAATGAAACCAATTTATCTCACTATCTCTCCATTCACTTTGCCTTCGCCACGGACTATTAATTCGAATTTGGCACAATTTATACATTTGAGACAATCAAATTGATGTGAATTTTGATCGTAATCTGAACTGCAGTCAGTTTGTTTTCGTCACGGCAGCATGTTATTTTACTGTTGATATACAATTGACAGCTGTCAACCAATTTCGAAATTCGAAAATCAACTCTATTGGAATGTGGGAATATGGATAAAGAAGAGTTTCGAAATTAAAGTAATAGATTTTGTTGTGCTGTAGATTTGAAATTTATTTTCACCATTCTTTATTTTTACTTGAAATTTATTGCTTCACACAAATGAATTCACGGTGCAACAAAGAAAAATCTCATTACAAATCGCAAAAATTATGATAAATTATAAAGATTTTTCACAAATATTCGAATGTGAAGAACATTTGAATTGCAATCAAATGTTAGACAATGTGACATGATGTTCCTTCGCATTTTTTCAATTTGTCCAAGTGTAGGCTGTAGGTAGCTCGTTCCGATGGTAACATATCAAATCCCAAATTGGTAATTTGAAATGGATCAGCAAATAAATCGTAGGCCTCCACAAAACCCTTTTCGAAAAAGTAGACATTTTCAGTTTCATTTGAATTTTTAATGCGAAATGGCTGATGAAATTCAAATTTATACTTCTCTATCGACGAATTCACAATAAATTTTGTCCAAATCATGTGCAATATGACGAACACATCCATATGTATTGTTCCAAGAGTCCTGACAGTGGCAACCGGCCGCACGCGAACAAAGCTAAAAGTACAAATCACATTTGTTTCAAACGAATTCTGGGCTATAAATAACATTTGAAATCAAAACGTTTGAAACGTTAAATCAAACAATGTTCAAAGTTTTCAAACTCACACTCAACCGATCGCGTCGATGCCACGGACATTCTGGATTATATGTTTCGATGCTACCTTCACCCCAGTACTCAATAAGCAGTTGCCGTTCAAATTTCTCTGCTTGTGTTGTGCTTGATATTTCATGGTCGAAATGTTCGCTAGTGAATTCAACTTCATCAACGGAGTTGATGTGAGTATTCACTAAGGCGGCAAATGATTGCCCATCAAATCCCTCCGGTTTTTCAATGCCAGCCCAATCAAAAATCGTTGGCACCAAATCAATCAACGTGATGGGATACTCGACGACATGTTTTGATCGTATTCCAGGCCCCGTAACTATGAATGGCACCCGAATATCCGTTTCATAAGGTTGTCTTTTGTCAAATGGCATTGAAAATTGGCCCAAATGATATCCATTGTCCGATGTGAATATGATGTATGTATTTTCATATAAATTCATTCGTTTTAGTTGTAACACCATATTTTCAATGAGCTCATCGACTGCCAATAGGGTTTGCCAACGATTGCGATAGTATTGATCAATCGTAGCAACAAGATCTGGAGTGAGTGGAGCTGGTGGCATTCGTACTAACCAATGCTTATCCAATACTTTGGTTTCTACATTAAAATTTGGCGTTCGCAGTGCTGTTATGTTACCAAAGAATGATTCATGCCGTTTGGCTGGCGTGAATGGAGCATGAGCTGCTGGAGGTGCCACTATCGCCAGGAAAGGCTTTTCAGGCACTTGCACCGATATAAATCTTTCTAAACGGGATCGCTGAAATGATGATGGTTTGAAAGTTCACATTGAAACAATAATGTAGTTGTTTTCATTTTCAAATTGCAAATAAATGATGGAAATATCTTTTACTCACCAAAACATCGGTTAAATACTCTTGCTCTTGGTCACCATAATGTTTTAAAACACCATTTTCATTGAGCGTGTAATTGTAATATTTTGAATTTCCATGTAAACCATACCAATCTGTAAAACCTAGTGGCACTTCAGTTGAGTGGTACTTTTGCATGCCATCAATATGAAATTGCAAAGAAATTGGAATAAAAAACAAACCACGAAAATTGTATGCAGTGATTTTTTTAAAGAGAAATAAATAAACGACAAAGAAAATTAGCGAAGAAAATTAATCCTCCTCAAAGGGTGGGCTAACGGCCCATAGTTTTTGTATATATGTGTCCCTTACCCCCCCCAAGCTACCTAATACAAGTTAATTTAGTAAAGTGTAATTATGCTGTAAAAGTGACCAAAACGCTTGAATTTAACCCCAAACCAATCGAAAAATAAAACTGAATGAAAGTTCTATTGATTAAAATATTGACCTTGCCGTTCATGAAAACCTCAACCTTGAACTTGAATTTCGAATGTCACACAATATTTGAAAAAAAAATGGTTACCTCATTCAAGTATTTGCCGCCATAAAATGTGTTGTAGCCACTTTCTTTGAGAAAAACTGGAAAAGTGTGGCCTTCAATTTCCTTTTTCCATATTTCACCATAGCAGCCGCCTGTGACCGAATTATTAATCGTACGATGATTGTGAGCATATTGACCGGTTAAAATTGAAGCTCGAGAAGGGCAACAGATTGGTGACGAGGTAAACTATAAATATATGACAGTTATCAAATTACAAGATAACAACATTACTGAATTGAAATGACAGAAAATGTCCGTTTGATACCAACTGCATTGATAAACGAGGCTCCTTTTCCAGCCAGTAGCTTTTGAGTCCGTTGCATAGGTGTCTGTAAATGAAGTTGTTTTTGTGATGATCTTCATGTCTGAGTGTTCATAGCGCTTAGAATTATGTCATTTGAGGTCTGGTCTGGTAAAACCATGTCATTTTATAAATATTAACACCAATCATGTTCAAATGTTGATTGCACAAATCAATATTGACACATTTATTTGAATAAATAAATTATTTATTCAATTTCGTTAAGAAATGATATGGGAATATTCATTACACAATTACTAATCACACAATTACTAATTATCGATAAGTTATGTTGAATCTCCATCTGTGGTTTACATATTCCAAATTTATCAAGAAGTCTCTGAAATAATTGTTATTTCCACAATTTGAGGTATTTTCAAATGTATTCCATTCAGTTTCGATTGGAAACTTTTAACATAATTTTCACTCAAAATAGTCCCATATCAGTCATTCTGTGATAAGAATTATTCATTTTTGCCAATTCGTTATCATGCACCAAAAGTTGTATGTGAGTTAAAATAAACATGACTTGAACTAAACCAAAATTCAAAATTGGAGTATTTTTTCAATCATTTTTTTCTTCACATGTGTAGTTGCAATTTTGAACATCTTACCATTCCATTGAGAACAACATCTTGGTCATCAGTTAGTACGATAATGATATTGGGTGGTGTTGAGCCAAATGCATCGATGACCTTGAGCTGAAAAATGAGCGTCAACAATGGAAAAATCCAAACTGCAGCAACAAAACACGGAAATTTCATTCGGAATTCCATTTAGTCGGTTCCACTTGTGTTCACTTCACTGGCATCAAGTCAACTGAATGAATTCAAAAATTCCGTCACCATATAAATTGACTGCAAATGGGCCAAATTGAATGAATACAAAACCACTGCAAAATGATCGTTATGCCGAACGGAACACCCAAAACAGAATGAATGTGATGGGAAGTGATAGTAAACAACAAGAGAAAAATTGTGAGATGAAAAAAAAAAATCAAATCAAATGAAATCAACACACAATTCAGTCGGTTTTTTTTAAACAGCGTATGTGCTTTAGCGTTTTATTTATATTTGACAACAATCCATGTGTGTAGTGTGGTCGACATCACTAATTGGCCCGTTTGTATGTGAAACGTGGTTAAAACGAACTAAGTGTGACATCAAATCCACACACGAAAACACTTAAGATCAAACATATATGTCACATTTAATATGCCATTGTTGTTGTTATTTGCTTTTGTTATTGTTGCCATTGTATTTGCATGCGGACATAGTGGCTGTGTTCTCTTTTCTCTGGATATTTTTTCTCTATTATTCTTTATGCTGCTATTCTATTTTGGTTGTCTATTGTTGTTTTTGTTGTTAAACTTATCGGTTGTAGCTCTATATGACTCTATTGATAACTCTATTGAATAGCGGGCATCACTTCCATTCCAGTGAATTCTTGTGCAATTCGAACACCTAAAATTGGGAAATTTTAAGCATGGAATAACATGTTACAATTGAAATATGTAAATTTCAAGCTTGCCATGGAAATTAACTAAATGAAATCATACCTAATAGAAATAATCCAACACTTTTGACGAGAGCCCTGGAAACAACACATACAATCAATTTTTGAGGTTAGAATTTTATATTGGAAATCATTTATTTTGGACTTTTGCCCAAGACATTTTCAGAGATATCATTGCTCACCATTGATACTCGTCATGGTATATTCTATTGAATACACCGAAAATATTTGTTTTACTTTTTGCTGTCATCTTTTCACAGAGATACTTGGTGAAATGCGATTTTTTGTACGATTTGGTACTGATGGCTCCAGTCTAATGTGCGCTTTTTCACAATTCGAAACAAATGACAGCTCAACGATGCTTTCAATTTGACACATTCGAAATGTCAATTTTTCGACATTCCGGTCAAAGTGACACGAAATCGAATAATTTCTTTTTATTTGAAGAGTTTAAATATTTGTGTTTCTAAATTTTAATTTTTATCTTGAATTTCAATAACATTTAATCAATGATAATAATCCATTAATATTCGCAACAGAAAAATTCATAAATGTATGATTTTTGATGAATTGACTATCATTTGTTACTTTGCCCAAAGATAAATGATTATGAATTTCGGTATAATTCACAATTTTATTTGATTTTCTCTTTCCCTGACCTATCAAGTATTATAGGTGACCTATATTCTTTGTAACAGCTGGGTTGACCTGGGTCTGCAAGCAGCGTTATAAAATATTTCGAAAAAATAAATCCAGATTTATTGTTCAAAAGACGGGCCATTTAGAGTAGCACTTGGGGGGAAATCTTGTGAAAAAGTCCCGAATTAATTTTTGAATCGAAGCATTTACTAGCCTTCAGTGGAGTTAAAAATAATCCTTTAATAAAATTGACACTATTATATCAAATCAAAAATGAAATTTATACACATTTTTCATATTTGGGTTTGTGATTTAAAAGAAGGAACACAATATGGCCTATAGGCTAAAGAATTTATAAATTCTCACGAAAAATAGTTAACAACAAAACTAGCACTAGCTGGACAATTATGAAGTCCACCTTCATCATCATACGAAAAACTGTAAGCAGTTGGACAAGCACGACGAACAAGATTCACAAAATCTGTGTTCACAACAATTCCACCGCGACATTCTTCTGGACTAACTGGTTTTGGACAACACAACAATCGGCCATCACCATCTTGCTCATTACGTCCATATCCATACGGAGTAGGGAAATTCCATTTCTTGCATGGTGACAAACAGGCAACAGGATTTTTATTCCTACCCTTCACAGTTAAATCACCCAAATTGCTCTTTTCATTGTGCGGACAATCACCGAGTAACAAGTGACAATCAGTTCGAACGCATGAACCCTCTTGAATTGGTTGACCCTGTAAATTAAATCATGTTTGTTAATAACATTTATCATTATTTTAACATCCGAAAATCACTTACATCTTTGAATGGTGTAATTTCACTGGCCAAAGAGAAACCATCCACCAAACTAATATCATAATACGATGCATCTGGACTGTTAATTGTTGGAAAGAAGAACTCGACTTTAGTTTCAGCTGGTGGTTGACAGCCACCATTTGGACAGGGTGGAATCGATTGGCCGAATTCACAATTCGCACCACTGTCATCACATCCAACCTTGGCCCAGAGTCTACCGGCCCATCCAGCATCATCAATATCGTATTTAGTTCGATCATTTGGATTTAATCGAACAATTTCACCATTTCTCAAAGGTGTTTTGTTGTCGTTGGTTTGAGTTTCAATCCAAATTGGAAACCCATTTCGATTTCCGATTTCAATATATCGAAGTCCGGCAGTACAATGCACAAATAATGCCACATATGCGATCCGCAACATTTTTCAACAATTGAAAAGACGTTCGAATATCACAACAAATTGCCTATTTTCACTGCTTACGATGTTTTATCACGAACTAACGTTTGTGCGAGCCAACTAGTCACTTAAATACTCATTTTAACTTCTTTATTTAGACAATCACGTGATTTTGTTTGAATCTCATTTCGTTAAGCATGCCATTTAATCATTTCTTTTGAACTTGATATTTTAAAATTATCGAACTAAACAAAAAACTACGTATAAACCAGCAATATTATAGCTTAGCTCAGCCAATGGTATTTAATTAAACAATAAAAGTTGCGTGTAGTCAGGAGATTGTAGCACTTATTAAGCTTTAAATAAAATGATAAAATCGCGTGACATTCATATTTCAAATTGTACTCCTCCAAAATTTGTTTAAATCTACCTTCTTATTTACAAACACAATTCACTTGTTTGTAAACAACATCGTGAGAAATTATAATATCTGTTTTCGATCAAAAACATTGGGTGTTATCTCAAGACTCGAACTATAGATTATAATGAACTTACTCTTCTTTTTTACCATATTCTAATCATTTTTTGATAGCAGGCATCGAAATTCAAATTATTTTCAATAGAAAAGTGAGAAAATTTTTCATTTCACCAAAAAGTGAGAAGATGACCATAAGTGTTACAATGGTGTTGCTAGAAATGAAAAGTTCAATCCAAGAAATAAATCCGAATTTATTTTAGCACTTGCGGTGGCCTTGAAAGCTTCATCAAAAACTGTAGCACGTCTTGAGATGCTCTTTAGAGCGTAAATTTATCACGTAAATTGAAATAGAACAATGGACTCCATTCTATGTTGTGAATCATAGATTCAGTGTGAACTTTCAATTGGTTCACCATGCAACGTGGACTTACAGTGAAAATCACTGTTGTTCCCAAGGGGCAGATCACTCTAAGAAATTACTTGGAAATTACTTTTATAAATTGAGAAATTACTTGGAAATTACTTTTCTATATGGGAAATTACAATTTCAATGGGAAATTACATTTCAAAATATAATGACGTTTATATGTCAAAACGATCAAATCATCAACACATTTGGTGCATTCATGATGTAATTCACTTTGTTCATTTCAATTTCTCACGTTAATATCAACATTTAAATTTTAAAATAATAAATATTTTACATAAAATGGCTTTTGGGAAGTAATCGAAAGTGATGTATGTTAAACATCATAAGTTAAACATAGAAAGTAATTTCTATGCAAAAAAAAGTAATTTCCATATAAAAGTAATTTCTACACAAAAAAAAGTAATTTCCATATAAAAGTAATTGCAACACCGGAACTGTCAAATATTGTCATTTGTATACGGCACATGTTTATTTTGTACTTAATTGGTCAACCGAAGTCTATTGGATTTTACTGTTCATGAAGATTCTGTGATATACCAAATTTATTCAAGTTATTTTCACAATAATGTCAAAAGGCATCGTTTGGATAATTTTCGCTCGCAAATTATAAAATAGCACTATTTACAAAATTTTCCAATACATTAAAATAACTTGAATAAATTTGGTAAATCACAGAATTTTCATGAACAGGAAAATCCAATAGACTCCGGTTGACCAATTGAGTACAAAATAAACATGTGCCGTATACAAATGACAATATTTGACAGTTCCGGTGTTGCAATTACTTTTTTTTCATAGAAATTATTTTTGTTACATGGAAATTACTTTTTTTTGCATAGAAATTACCTAGAAATTACATGGCAATTATGTTGAAATTAGAAATTACTGTTGAGTGATCTGCCCCTTGGTTGTTCCACTTGGATCTATCAGATAAATTTATCGCAAAAAAATAATCAAGCTAGAACGATCAACATTTGAAATACTAATGGATCAATATGCCCTGCAGGGATTTCTATTGAAAACATTTTCGACCAACCGGATTCTTAGGACGGTCTTGTAGATTTAGCTATCATTATGGAACAAAAACATTCATACAACCTCACCAAATGCCCTTTGAGTGGTTCATTAAGCTGAAAACAACAAAATAAACATTTCATCTTCAATGGTTATTATTCAAGGTGATATTAATAGATAAAATATATTCAACAAAAGATTAAAGTAGATAGAATCCGCTATCTTTGCTGAAAAACTGATAAATTAATGTTATTCCCCTTTATCAAGACATTTGCGTGGTGGTTAATCTTTAATCAATGCGATTTATTGTATTCGATCGCTGTTTGGTAACGCAACTTTGTGTCACTTCTTTGTCGCGGCATTGAGGCATATTCAATAAATCATTTTACTATTTATTATTGTGAATACAAGAACAAGTTGCAGGGTCGCACATTCGATTGTATTGGTGCAAAC
Source organism: Aphidoletes aphidimyza (assembly GCA_030463065.1). NCBI lineage: Eukaryota > Metazoa > Arthropoda > Insecta > Diptera > Cecidomyiidae > Aphidoletes > Aphidoletes aphidimyza. The sequence goes on from CM059999.1 coordinate 35,290,595, forward strand.
GATCGAAAATTGCAAAGTGCTAGAATGAAACGTTACATTATTGAGAGGTTTTTTTGTTGCGCCACTGGGAGAACTCTCGTTCTCCGTGATAAAATTCTGGATTTCAATATTTGATAAAAAATTTCAAACAATGCAGAAGAATTTGCAAGTCCATTTATTCTTAAATAAATCTATTTCAGTACTACACAATATGATAATTGTATCATAAATCCATTTCAATCATGACAAAGTCCATCGTCCCTAAACATATGCCAAGAATAATATCTTCTTTTGGTTCAAATCATTCAATAAATTCGAAAATACATTTCAATTACAATTAGACTAAAAACTAAATGCGCCACTAAAATAGTTCTTATTTATTCGGATTTTGAACTGTTCAATAATGTTGGTTTTCATGTTGGCCTCTTCCGAAGTAGCCCCAGTTTACAAAATAGTTCATCGGTAAACTGACCGCTTTGAGATTTCCCAATCAGATCTGGAAGTAAAGGTAAAGCTGTCAACTCAAAGCTGTCTTGGTATATAAAAATAGTGTTGACTTACCAAATAACGGAATCGATCGTTCGAGTGCAGCTGCCGATGAAATGATCGAATTATATCGGACAAACAACTTTTGAACCCACGGATGTTGTTTGAGTTCTTCCAAGTTGGTTTCATCATTTTGACATGGTTTTTTCAAAAATGACATAAAATCCATTTGAATCATTGTTTCATCGTTTGATTCTTCATTTGACGATGTATCAAAGCTAAATTTGAACTTTTTCTCGGGTGGATTTTTCTCTGTTGAAGAAATATGATAATGTAATATATTCTCAAAAGTATAAAAATGTCTGTCTCTAGCAAACAACCAAGTTGAACTTGGCGAGTTCTTACCATCGATGGAAGAGGCCTGTTGATCGGTGTTTTCTTCTTTAATACCAACATCATATTCTTTAGCCACTCGAACCAGTAGATCCAATATTTGATTGGTGTTTGTCGGTGTTTTTAGGTCACCTTTTAGCCATCGCATTTTAAAGAATGGATGTGTGCATGTGGCAATAATAGCTGGAACACATTTTTCATCATTCAAATCGAATAAATGTTGAAATGTTTGTTCGACATCATTCAATATGGTTGTCAAAAGTGATTGGCATAATTGGATTTTTCCCTGATTTTTTACATCCATCAAATTGTCACGCATACTATAGACCATTGGCAACAGTGTTGCATAGAAGCAATTATTCTTCTGCAAATATTCAATAGCTGTTGCGATGGGTTCCAAAATGATTGCATATTCTTTCAAAAAATTGATTTCATTTTCGGTGAACGTTGAAATACCAAGTTCATTTGAGATTTCATTCAAATTTTCACTGTCACAATTCACCAAATTTGAAACACTATTATAGATTTCGGTGACCTTTGAACCGATTGACGGATGATTGAATACACCATTCAAAATTGATTCAACTTTTCCAAATGATTTACCACATGTTGCGTGCTTATGAAGAGCATCAAATTTTTCAAATGCTGTTGCGTAAATTGCATCATATTCATCGTCCACTGGCCCATCACATCCATGTTTCGAACCAATCATTTCAAAGAAATATGTTGGATTTTTGATATGATTTTCGAGACCTTCAATTTCTAAATAAGTGATTTCATTCATTTTCTTCACTTTTTCATGTTGACGATTGTTATTTGTGACGGTGGCAACAATTTTATTGGTGATTCCATATTCCGTGTAGGTTTGATGGAGACGTTCAACAAGAATTTCATTACAAATCGGATCCGGGAAAATGCTACAATTAATCACATTTGAAACACGTTGGAAACTCTTCGAATCAACCCAATTCACTACTGCAACCAAAAAGGTCTTTTGATGCACTGACCACGCATCAACCGCTAGTGAAACGCTCAGCACATCTTTCAGCGAAGTTTGTATGGATTCTTTGTTGGCTGAGAGTTGTTCGGCAATTTCAGCATTCAACACCAGCGGTGATATAATGTGGTAGAGTTTTTGTGATGATTCGTCAGCCGTTCTTTTTGATGCAATGTCTGTAAAATCAACGGGTTATCAATGTTAACTTATCATTTCAAATAAAAATTAAATTTCATGAAAACAAAAAATGGTTCGATTTGATTCACCATTCAGCAGAGTATCAAATGATGGGTCTTCGAGTAAACTGGGATGATGCATGCCGCTAATCATAAAATTCAAAACGATCCGATTGAAATCACTTTGCTCAAATTTTGTCATTTGTCGCGATTGATAATCGTGTCTATCCTGTTGTAGCAACAGTTTTTCCTCCTCTTTCATCGCCAAAAATCGTTCATATTGTTTTGGATGCATTCGCTAATGATATTTCAAATCATTTCAATATTTGTTTTTGCTTCGTATTAAACAATAAAATTTGTAATATTATTAAAATCTTACGCTTAAATGTTTAATGAAATTTGAACTGGACCACATGTGACCGCTATACACATTTCCATATTTGCAATTTAAACACTCCGCTCTGACTGTAACACCGTCTTTTTTGAGATATCGAAAAAAACCACCACGGAATAGCAACGGTGCCCGCTTTCGATTGCTGTCATTATATTCATTTGATTCGTCATTGCTGTCGGCATTGTCGTTGAATGCACCCGATTCAAAGCAAGGATCATCTGAATTACAAATTTAATCATTTTGAATGCAATGAAATAGATTCGACAAAGATGTAACAATTTCAATGAGTCCATTTAAAACCAACCATTTTCTGATGTCATTTTAATGGTTTTCGTTGTTGACGTAGCTGCTGATTCAGCGTGTGCCTGTGGAGTGTCCAATTGTTCAAAAAAATCAGATGATTCAAAACTGTCCCACGTTTCGCCAGGTATTTCATCTTGATTCACTTCAACAAACTCCAAATCTTCACCTTTTAACAGTTTTAATTTAAAAACAATGACATTGAAACCAAATTCATCAAATTGATTTGACAACTGTTAAAATTGAATTTACTTTTGATGGTGGACACAACAGACTGTTGAACATCCATTTCAGTGGGCAAAGATGATTGTTGTTTAGGTTCTTTTATGGTTAAATATCGTTCATATTCGGCCGGATGCATTCGCTAGTTTTCCACCAAGAAACAAAAGAAAGATGAAGGAATTCAGTTAGGTGCCTCCAGCCAATGAAATATCGTAACACACTTCAAAGTTCAATTCAAGACCAGAATAATTTTGCTGATTACACAAAACTTACTTTTAAATGTGCAAATAAATTCGACGAACTATCTTCTCGTGCTTGAATTAGATTTGGCCGTCCCATACGTTGGCAAGTCATACAATTGGCTTTGATATTTTTATTTGACAAATACATACAAATCTCAAAGAATCCATGTTCAAATAGTGGTGACACCCGAGGTGGAGCAATTTCATCATCACTTTGAGTATCTAAAACGTGAAAAAATGGAAATCATACAACTGTGTCCTTGTCTCATTTTGTATGCGATTTGAAAAAAAAAAACACAAAATTCAATTGTTTACCTTCTTCAAATGGTATTAGAAATCTTGGAATGCCAGTGTTTTTAACAGTGAGATATTCCTCATATTCTCTGGCATGCATTCGCTATAATTTATTTTTTTAGAATGAAAAAACAGAGAAGTTGAGCACAAATCCATGTAAACCTTTGGTATTTGTATTACCTTCATGTGTAAATGATAATTGGAAGTAGTCTTCCCTTTGCAATATCTAACCATGCCATTTTTTTTGCACACAAGACATTGAGCTGTGTCATTATTTCCATCATTTACCAATTTGAATAAATTACATTGGAACAGAAGCGATGTCACCAATGTTGTTGGTGTTTCAAATTCACGGTCTAAAACAAGTAAACAATGATATTTAAATATTTCTCATAGGTTTTCCACTAGAATAACATTAAGATTCATCTGTTCAATCTCTTATCATTGAAATGTGTTACTAATTTTGTATTTACCACTTGAATGGAAACCTTCACTCATTTCGATGATTTTTTTCTTAAATTCCATTCCCTTTAGATAGAAAAATAATATCTTAATGCTCAATTCATTGGGGAATTATTATTTTTAGCTATTATTTGCCATGAATATTTGTGTACAGACGCTTTTCATTTTGAAATGTCACTGTCAAACGACAAACAACTGTCATCAGACGTCAAATATTCTTATTGGATGTGGCCAACTTCGGGCGAGAGGGAAATCTTAATTTAATTTATTTAATTCAATATGAGTTGAAATTTCAACTTACTGAATGTGGTGAAAATGTAGCACACATCAATCTAGGTAAATGAGAGAGTTGCGCCAAACCGAACAATGATGGTTCAATTTTTTATATTCGCATTTTGAAGACTCTTCAATGAATCGCGTTCCAACAGGATTTTGGTGTATTGTTTCGAATGAAATATTGTAAACAACGCAAGTCACAAGCATATTTCGAACAAGAAACGAATATGATGTCAAATAAGCGATAAACTATCGTCAACGACCATATCATGTAAAAAGCACCAGTTCTCGTCCGATCACTGAAGTTAAGCTGCATCGAGCGTGGTTAGTACTTGAATGGGTGACCGTCTGGGAACACCATGTGTCGTTGGCATTCATTTTTTTTTTTATTTCTAATAAAATTTGACAATACTTTCAAACCTTTGAATATATTCAACTTTTAACTTTTTCGTGTGTTTATTTTAAATTTATTTTAAATTTCAAAACGAACAGTTCAGTTTCCTTTTTCGGTTCATTTCGTTTTAACGAAATTTCAATTGGGATTGGCCATTTGAAAGATTTAGTTAAAATCGAAATACTCATTTTGTAAACAAGATTCCCTTCTGATCATTTTGAATCGATAATTTCATTGAGTGATTAGAAAATTAGAAATTTATTTCATACGCCCGAAAACTCACAGAATCTCTTCTTAATTATGTATGAAATTACTGACCAGGTGACCAGTGACAAATTGTTGTGGGATGCGGAAGTGGGCAGACACTTGGATTCGTGCTCTGAAATTACAGTAATCAACGTGTGTTCCGTGTTTAAATTTGTGTTTAATTACTCGCCACGAAGAAAATGGAATGGGATTGTTCCATACCATGCGTGCATTTAACGTGATTATTTGGCATTGAAGGTGGAGTTATGGTGTAATCACGTAATCAAAGATCGCCACGCATAAAATATATGCATAATTCACTAAATCATTCGAGTTATCGCTTAATTGCCATATGCCATATGGAGGATCGCTTGAAATTTCCTAGAACAACTACGCATTAAATTGAATTATTTCAAAATGTCATATTTTTAGTCAGTTCATAGAGCTATAATGGTTAAGCCGTCTAAAACTCAAGTGAAAACAATGAAATTATTTCGAAATTTAGAGCAAATATTTTCGTTCGCGATAAAACGTGCTGAATCAACAAAGAATGACGATTCCATTCAAAGTTTCAGTCAAATAAATGCATCGAAAACGATTCGAGTGCGTCATTTTGGACTACAAAACCTTCTGCTGTTCTTTTGTTCTGCATATAGTTTGTTTTTCTTATTAACGTTTTTATGTTTGAAAGCTGAAACATTTCAAGATTTCTCGGAATCATTTTATCCAGTTGTAACAATAATGACACATATTTCTAATCTCACGGTTCTCGTTCAGAATGGAGAGAAAATTTTCAATTTCATTGATAATTTTGAAAAAATAATGAAAAAACGTAAGATTTCGTAAGAACTATCATCTTAGAGACTTCGACTTTCCTCTTTTATGAGAGGATTTAAGATTAAAATAAGAACAGATACTAGTCGATATTAATTTTTAGCAACAATTAAAATAGAAGTTTCCATGGGAGATATTTCAATATTACTATGTTTTAGGATCGGTAAACCCAACATCGAAAGAAATATATGTGAAAGCAAACGAAATGATCGAAAAATGGACCAACATCATCTACACTTCCTTCGTCAAAGTGTCAGTTCCTTTCGTTACATTGCCATACATTATAATGAGTTATTTTCTTTATTTCACCACTGATTTGGGAAGCGCTTCGTTTTATTTGCCTTTTCCTGCCTGGTAAAACGAACTCACGTTTCTTATAATAAACAATTATATTTATACGATTTTGTTTTATCTTCAAGGGCTTTTCTTGAATGGAGAGATCCGACTGTCTATCCGTTGGCCTTCTTTTTAGAGATCTTACCCATTGTCTGTGTGGCATGGTGTTCTGCTTCCTATGTAAGTTTCTCATTTGGATCATGTTATTTTATGTCCGTTTTAGCTGACGATATCACATCCGAACTGACCAATCTGAATGAACCCTTCAAAATAAATAAAAACGAGATCGAGTTCAATGAGAAATTGTTAAGCCTTGTTCAATTCCATTCGGACGCAAAACAGTTGAGTTGAGATCCAATAAAATTGGATTCTAATATTTCAAATGGCATTTTGTTTTGTTTTGTATTTCTTTCATTTTTGTAGATTCGCCAGTGACTTTTCAGACATTTTTCAATCTAATTACACCTTTCACTTTGTTTGGGCCATATTAACCATTTGTGATAATCTTCTCTTGATCCAAATGGAAATAGTTGGGTTTCTATAAATTCATATCTCTCTGCTACTGTAATCGTTACCAAAAGTTTCTCTCTGATTGCTGATAATTTTCAGTTGAACAATGAACTAAATATAACGGCAATATTGCAATTGAGTCTGCTTACTTTCTGGTCATTCGCTCTAGTCTACGTGTTTTGTGATTCGAGCGAGTATGTTACAACTCACTTCAGTGATGTGGATGTCTATTATTTATGCGACTGGTATTTGGTCCCGACAAAGCTACGTCGCATATTTCCAACAATTATTATCAACACTCAGGCACCGGTCGTTCTCAAAGGATTTGGAGATGTGTTGTGCAATCGAGACACTTTTAAGAGGGTGACTTTTATATCATTAAAAGCTGAATTCATCTTTATCAAATAAAATTTCAAATTCATTTAGGTGGTTCATGGCGGATTCTCATATTTCACAATACTTCGCAAGATCCAGAAATGATCTACCTTCAATTCCCAACAATCTGGGTTTGGATTATCTGAACCAGCAATGATAACATACTTTCAATTCATTTGTTCTTTGTATTGACGTGATCGTAATTACTAGTGTACTAAAATGTAACACATCCTGTTCGCTTTTCTCCTTTATTTTCCTGGATAAAATATTGCCATTGAATGTGACACGACACGTATTGATATATTGATATGGCTTTCTGGAAATACAATCAATGAAAACATCAGCAAACGTTCCATTTTAGTCATTAAAATACTAAAGTCTGTATCTATGTCAATAAATTCGTAGCAATTCTTTTCGCTGCATGCCAAATTATGGCATATATCGATGTAGTCACTTTTAAAATAAATAATCTAGCACAACAATACCTTTAAAATGTTTTGAGCATCATCACTTCTATAAATATATTTTGACTATTTTCGAAGAATTCCAATGGAATGCGCGGAAAACGTGAAGTGATTATATACACAAAAGAATATGGTGTCAAATAAGCGATAAACTATCGTCAACGACCATATCATGTAAAAAGCACCAGTTCTCGTCCGATCACTGAAGTTAAGCTGCATCGAGCGTGGTTAGTACTTGAATGGGTGACCGTCTGGGAACACCATGTGTCGTTGGCATTCATTTTTTTTTTAAATTTATTATTATATTTTTTGCTCTCTTTTTTGCCAAACTTAAATTGAAATCGATGATAAGAGAAGCAGTGGGTTGAAAACAAGATGTTGAATGGAAATGACCTAATTGACGGATGTTTAAAATTCTTAAACAAATTTGGGGGCACTTCGTTCGGACGCAAAATAGTTCAGTTGAAATCGATTTTAATTCGAAACTTTTCAATGAGAAACTACTTTATCACAGTGCGATGACAAGGCTCACTTTAAAGGGTTTTTTTTCTGGCAGAGAATGTTGGAGAGAGACGGATAGATACAGATGTATATTTCCATCTCTTTTCGTTCTGGGTTCACATCTAAAAAAAACCCTACAAAGTGAGCCTTGTCATCGCAGTGTGTACTTTATATTGGTTTTCTAGCGTTTCTGTAGAGTAGCCGGTGACCTTTCAGGCAGCGTTAAATAAATGATCAATTGAACGATGCAAAAAACGGCACAATTACATTTACATGAAAATACAATCAAATTTTCAACACTAAAATGGTAACGCAAGTGGAGTATCATTCAGCAAAATTACTTCATGTATCGGTTTTGGTTTTTTTTTTAAACATTACGACGAAATTTGAATTTTCATCTGAAAACCTCACGTCATTAAGATTTATAATTCATATCAAAATCTATGTAGAGCATTCAAGGCTTAATCACTACAAAATAATGAAAAATTGGAACAGTAATGAAAAATAATGGATAGGAATGGAACTGAATAAAAATTCAAATTTTGAATGATTTAGCCTTGAGAGCATTTTAAAAAAAAGTACAGCAAATTGTAAATAAAAAGAAAACCAATAAAAAAATCTCACAACACAACTTAATTTCAATTCGTGACCAATATTATTACATCCATTTAACGTGGATGCGTGGATCCATTCTGATTCCCCATGAAATAATTCCATCAATAACTGTTAATTCACTTCCCATTTCAGATGTTTTTCTTTAAATTAAAAATCCATATTTCAGTGGTTTGTTTTGTGAATATTGTCACAATTCGAGTCAGTTATAATCTGATAATTTGAACAAATCATTGAATGTAAACCCTTTACTGACATACATTAAGCTCACTATTCCGCTATTGACTTTACAGAGAAACCTCTCGAGCGAAAAACTTCTGTATTAGAAAACCTATAGGAAAATTCAATACTTTTTCAAAATTATTGTATGCGCGGAAGAGTATTTAAAGTAATGAGTCCAAAATTGACTACACAAAGCTGGTTTGAATTGTTTGGAATGTTTCCAAATTTATTATTTTCAGTCAATTTATAATGTCGAGAGTGCTTAGTTGTCTAAAACTTAACTGAAAAAAGTAATAAGATTAAACATCGACACTGTTAAATCAATCTACAATGAAATTATTTCGAAATTTGGGGCAACTTTTTACGTTCGCATTTCAGCGTGCTGGATTAGCAAAGAAGGACGATTCCAGTCAAAGTTCCAGTCAAATAAATGCATCGAATTCGATTCGAGTGCATCCCTTTGGACTACGAAACCTGCTGCCATTCATTAGTTTTGCATATACTTTGATTTTCATACCCAGTTTTGTATTTTTAAAAGCAGAGACATTTCAAGATTTCTCGGAATCGTTTTATCCAATCGCATCAGTAATGATGATTGCTTCTAACCTCGTGGTTCTCATTCGGAATGGAGAAAATATTTTTAAATTTATTAATGATTTCGAGGAAATAATGAAAAAACGTAAGATTTGGTGATAATTTTTATTTTAGAGACTTCGACTTGCCTCATAAAAGCTCTCCAGTTTAAAATAAGAATAGTTTTCTATAGAAACATGTGGGAGACATTTCAATATCAATTTTCCTACGTTTTAGGATCGATAAATCCAACATCGAGAAAGATGTATGTGGAAGCAAATGAATTGGTCGAAAAATTGACCAAAATCGTCTACATTTCCTTCGTAAAAGTGACTGTTCCTTTCATTACATTGCCATACATTATAATGAGTTATTTCATTTATTTCACCACTGATTTGGGAAGCGCATCATTTTATTTGCCTTTTCCTGCCTGGTAAAACAACCAATCTCTTAGAATTATGTAACGCAATATTTTTACAGTTTCATTTTCTTTAAGGTATTTTGTCGAATGGAGAGATCCGATTATTTATCCGATTTTCTTCTTTGTACAATTTTTTCCCACTTTCTATGTGTCATGGTGTTGTTGCTGTTGTGTAAGTTTCTCAGTTGGATCATGCTATTTTATGTCCGTTTTAGCTGACGATATAACATCCGAACTGACCAATCTGAATGAATCCTTCAAAATAAATGAAAACGAGATCGAGTTCAATGAGAAATTGTTAAGCCTTGTTCAATTTCATTCGGACGCAAAACAGTTGAGTTGACATCCAAATTGGATGATCCAATAAAATTGGATTCCAATAGTTGAAATGAAATTTTCTTAATGGTTTGTATTTCTTTCGTTTTTGTAGATTTGCCAGTGACTTTTCAGACATTTTTCAATTTATTTACACCTTTTACTTTGTGTGGACCATATTAACCATTTGCGATAATCTTCTCATGATCCAAATGGAAATGGTTGGGTTTCTATGAATTCCTATCGCTCCACTGCTGTAGTTTTGAACAACATTTTCATTCTGATTGCTAATTACTTTCAGTTGAACGATAAACTAAATATAACGGTAATATCACGATTGACTCTGATTACTTTTTGGTCATTCGCTCTAGTCTACGTGTTTTGTGATTCGAGCGAGTATGTTGCAACTCACTTCAGTGATGTGGATGTCTATTATTTATGCGATTGGTATTTATTCCCAACAAAGATACGTCGCATATTGCCAACAATTATTATCAACACTCAAGCACCGGTCTTTCTCACAGGATATGGAAATGTGTTGTGCAATCGAGACACTTTTAAAAGGGTGACTTTTATATCATTTATAGTCGAATTCATTCTCAAATAAAATTTTAAATTGGTTTAGGTGGTTCATGGTGGATTCTCATATTTTACAATACTTCGCCAGTTCCAGAAATGAGCTCTAATTCGCTAATTAACAATTGAACTATCAGTGCGTAAGTCCACCCAATGAAAATATCAGCAATTGAAATAAACGAGCCTTTGCATCGGGTTGCTTCTCCGTTCTATATTGATGCAGACACTCATGTTTCTCTTTCAGCTCATGGACGCCGCCATATATTGAAAAAAATATTTGTTTATATCAAATGACAATGAAGAATCTTCCGCACACCACGTGATGCGCATGGCTGACTCAAGCGAATGTGACTGTTTTGCTTGTAAATTCAATTTTTATATGGAAAGTACCACAAATATGCGTATTAAATGTATTTCGCAAGCCAATTTGACTTTCCTGGGCAACTTATAATGATTCTGAGATTTATAAATACAATCATTCCATATATGTGGTCATACAATATAAACTGCTCATTTTGTAGAAAAAAGGGTCTCAACAGAATTTGAGGCCGATTGGATCATGTTTTCTTGTAATTTCACTATGTTTACTTTCACATTGAAACTACTTTTATAAATCACTTGATGGTTAAAAGTGCGGAAAAGTAAGCCTAACGCATGTAAGCCCATTTATTATCTCTTTGAAATAATCTTACAATATGACGGCGCCAATTAGCTGAAAAGTAAGAATCCGTATCGAAATGTCGAATACCACTCGACGGACATTTGCTGATCAGCTATTTAAGTCATTAATATTCTTGCTTCTATAACGAATCAATGTTCATCGATCTGATTCGATTATTTTTTTTGCGTGCCAAGATGCCGCATACAATTGTAGCCACTTTTAAAATCAACATTTTTAACTGTGAGATTTACTTTTTCGCACTGTGTAACACCAAATGATTTATTAACGTTATCGTGAAAATAAAGATTATAGAAAATTTACTAGAAAACTTGTTTACATAATGAGTTTGGAGCAATTAGTCAAAATTCAGCGGTTTCACATAGATTTAAAACATATGATTAGTTCTAGAATTTTTTTTATAAAAAAAATATAGGGGAGGTGAGTTTGAATGACCCTGTATTAGGCATTCCCAAATCAAAAACATGTGTGCGAAAAGAATCGATTTCGTATGGAATTGTCATCTGTTGGAAAAATGTACTTACTCATGAACATGGAGTTTAATAGCTCTGCGAACGCGTTCCCTCATTTTTGCCTCATTTTTACGATATTTTCGTGATGAAGAAAAACTTGATTGTTTCGTTCGAATCACCAAATCAAAATGATCACACATGGCTTCAATATAGTAGCAGGTCGCTTTCGTAATAAGGTGATATGCAGAGAATATAACAGAAATCCATGCTTGATGTAAAAAACCAAATGGAATACCATCCAAAAAGTGATTCGGTGCCAAAAGGCATGGCCAAATAGAATGGCATGAGCCAAGTGGATGTGTCAACATTTTCAACATAAACACAGTAGAATGAATACCAAAGGGCTGCATGATATGTGAATTGAACAAATGACATGAACAAAATCACTGTCATTTTTGAGTATTTAAGACATTTCTGCTCCATATTCTAGTATGCGCCGATAGCTTTTTCTAATGTGTGCGACGAAAATTAGGTTTGAATTCGATTGACAATCACTCTTACAAAACCGAATTTTTATAACCGACGCACAAATGAAACACGAACATTGGCGACAGTTGGTTCGGTTGTAATACACTCTTGAGTTTCGTTGAATTGCTACGCTGCTATGCGCTGTGTGTTGCCTTCATTCCTTGCCTTCATTCGAAATGAGGCGCATACGCGCAAACATATTAAAGTTCAATACAACAAATCGCATGACCATCGTTCTTTTAACCTGCGCTACAGATTTTTGTGTATTACAAACAATACTTAAGAGTGTACCTATACACAGATTCGATCTGGCCAATACACGCACACGCACACGCATGTTGCTCAGTGACTATGCATAAGCATTGTATATGTATTTGCAAGCAAATCGTCCTGTCTGTGAATGAATATTATACACTAACCGACCGATGACAGCTAGATGTCGTATTTGTTTCCCAATCGTAAACAATTCTGCAGTGAGAGCAAGTTTCAATCAAATTCAAATCGGTTTATTTTTGCCGCACAGATTGGAAAAAATAGTAAATTATCCAATTCAAAACTGATAAAACACGTAAAATTACCTCAAAAAGTAGATAAGAATGTATTCTATCCCAAAAGTGGATAGAAATCTTCTAAGAAAATCCTCTGTCTCCATGGAGAAACTACTGGAAATTTTAAATAGAGTCCTGAACGAAAACAGTCTGTATACTTCAAGCATTTGTGAATTGCATCACAGCATAAAATTAAGTTATTTAAGGATTCCAGTGGCTTGCATAAACATTTTGGTTTGCTGGTTCACTGTGAGCCAAGCTGAACCGTAGTCCAACGATAATTAAATTGATAGAAAAATGACTTAATCGCACTGGCGCACTCTGGTTCAAATTTCCAGAACACGAACAGACTTTTATGCAATTCGAACAACAAGGCCCTGAGCTCGCTTTGACTTCATTCTACAGTTCACACTGCACACACATTACACTTGAGCGCAAGTTTCATCGATTTGGAATTTATATATTAATACGCTAAGCACTTTCTTGTACTCCCTTTTTAGTATGGTTAAACTCAACGCGATTAAACTTATACCATTTGAAAGGTAATGTCAATAAGAAGTGCCATCAGAAGAGATTTTGAGAATCGGTATACTGCAAGTCCGTAAAAATGCTCATATGTACATGGGTGTTTTCCCCATATAAAATGTATACAACAACAAAATACTCTGAGCAGCCCGTACACAACAGAAACGAACGATGTTGTGAACAAAATTGATTCTGCTAAATTGCTGTGAGGGGGAGGAGGAGGGGGTATGCATAGTCTTAGGGGGGATCAATCGGTTTGGGGAGGGGGCACTGGTATGAGAGGGGATTGAGATAGTCAATACGGGATTGATATCGACGCAATAACAAATTAACTGTGTATTTTGGATTCTGTTCAACTCTTATGAAGGGAGATTCAGATGGTTTTAAGGGGGGATAATTGGTTAAGGGGGCCCACTGCTATGAAAGGGATATTGTAGGCATAGGTTCTGACATAGCCTCCAAGGTCTCAGATGACCTCCCCATTAAGTTTTCGGACCCCCTGTAAAATCGCAGCGCGATCACAATCGCTGAAGTAGCAAGTAACGCCTCGGGAACGCATCATAAAAATATGTTAGAGAATTTGCGTATTAAGCAAAGAGAAATGGTTTTGTTTCGCTTTGATCCGATTATTTTAATAGTTCTGCTCATACGCACGAGAAAATAAAGTTGTTCTTTTATTCTCATGGATTGAGATTCTATATTGTTGATCGAAGTAAACAAGGGCATTTAGCAAATTATGACAGAGTATTCACTAAAAGAATTAAATTGAACCGATTGATATGTCACTATCTCGGTGATAACAAAACAAGTAAAATGATCGAATTTCGACCACCGGGCGATACTAGTAAAAATAAACATTTGAATTCTTACAATCAGCTCTTTATTTTAATATTTTCTATTCAAAAATATTTCTATTAGCTCTCGATTTCATTTGAAAGTTACAATTTAATACAACATTTCATTAACAACATTTTATTATGATATTTATAGAAGTCCTGGAATAACTGCACCTCCAAGCAAACCCTTGCCTGAGCTTTCACTTTCACCAGCATCACCACTATCAGCACGAACAATAACATTAACATTGCTATTAGCATCAGCAGCATGAACATCTTCAGGCAAACCACCGCCGAGAGTTGATGACCCAATTTTATCATTGGGTACTAACTGATTTGCACCATTAATATCAGCATCAACATGAACAGCAGCATTAGCAGCATTAGCAGTATTAGCATTTCCAGGCAAACCATCTACAAACTGATCTGCACCACTAATATCAGCATCAACATGAACAGCAGCATTAGCAGCATTAGCAGTATTAGCATTTCCAGGCAAACCATCTACAAACTGATCTGCACCACTAATATCAGCATCAGCATGAACAGCAGCATTGGCAACATAATCATCATCATCATAAGCAGTTGCACCTGATAATTTAAATTTTAAATTAAAACATTAGTTGTATGATTTCTGTTTATTATTTGTTCAGGTTTTGTGATTTAAGTCTTTTTTCTGAAATCTGAACCAATTTTCCAATTGCCGAAGAAAAATTCATTTTTCTTACTCTGAATTTATTTGGAAAAAAGAATTTTTGTCCAAAAATCTGAACTTTGCTTCAGACTTGCTAAAAAACGACTCAATTTATTTACGAATAAATAATAATAAATAAAATATATTGATAATGGTTGTGCTCTTGCTTACCAGAAATCACGACGGCGACAATTGCCATGAAAATTGCGAAGAGTACGGTGAATTTCATTTTAAGAAGTTTGGGCTTCAATTTAATGCTTTGAAAGAACTAAGCAATCTGATGGATACTCACGTATTCGGTTGCCTTTTATAGCAACTTGACATGAGTATCGTTCAGTGCATGAGAATAGATATGAAATGATAATTATTTAATTGCTTGTTTGGATTATATATTATATAAGAAAGTATGAATACATTTAATGATAAATAAGATAACAATAGAGGATAAATACTGTTACCTCACGAGATTCAGACCAACAATTTATTACGACTGACGAGACTTTACAATTGATATAACCTTCTTCAAACGGAAGAACAATTAAAGCATAACATTTAACATTTCGGTATGGGCAAATTTCACACTAAAACACCCTGAACTACAGTAAATTCGGACTAATGTCAATAGCATACGAGTAAATTCAATACATGCAATTGCACTACGATGACAGTAGTGAATCAAAATGCTGAATTCGTAATCATTTACTCTCTCACATCATTCTTTCAAGACCGATATATTCTCCCAATAGAATCGTGGCAAAATCTAGCTCAGAGATGTTCAGTGGGGTAAACCACTCACACCATCTCTCTCGTCTAGTTTATTTCACGTGCGTATACATTATGTTGCTCTCAAAAAGAGCATTTTTTGGTGCGCCACTGGGAGAACTACCGTTCTCCGTGAAAATGCAATAAAATAAAAAAATTATCAAAATGTTCTTTGCCTGACATTTCTAGTGAATTACAATAAATTTGGCCATGGAAAATGCGTTGACAACCAGTGTTGCAAATGTATATACAAAACTGTGTGCAGAGAAGGTGTATATACGTTATATATTATACAACACTCCTGCACATGCCACACGTAACGCTGTGGCTCTCTCGCTCTGCATACAGCCGGCTGGCATATACAGCACGTGCTATGCTAGTCAATTTGACTGTTTGTCTATCACCACCGTCGAAAATATCAAAGACTAAACGTTAACTGCAATTTTGCCAACAGTAGGTTTTTTTTTATTTAGTCAAAAGAGCGTTCTTGTTGCTTATCACAATTTACGTTTTGACTTTAATATCAATTTATACGCAATATAAAAATTGTCATCATTTCAAGTGTTGTAACCTTAAGTACTGCTATTGTTTTGAAATCAGATTTCGTAATACGCATTCATATTATATAATATATTGACATAATCCATGATCAATAAAAACTAATTACTTTTTATGGAAAATCACCTTAAATCAAAGCAGTGCAACGATGAGACTACGAGCTGTTCTGTAAATGACAAAATTAAAACCCCATCGGAGTTAAATGTCTTCATGTACAAATGTTTATTTTGACAAATGATACACATTTATTGAGTTCTACTCAAATGCACATTTCGGAAACAATGCCTCCATCAGCAGTGAGCTGTGACAACAAAATAATACAAATCCAAGACCAAAGCAATGACAAAAAAACACAAAGATACATTGATTGACTTAAACTTAAATGAAAACAAAAACATTATACTATTTTAAATCAAAATACTTGCTAAACATTTTCCACTCTTTTTATAAATAAAATACTAGTTGAATCGGACTTAGAAATAAGAGAATACTTTTAAAAATCAAATGAAAAGATATCACCAAAATAGCAATAAGTTGAACCAAATTTTAATCTTTCATAACGCACATAAATGAGAGATTTTTGAAACATGAAGAAATTTTGGGAAAGATTCGAAATATTCTGCCCAACAAAATTCACACTCTGACTGAAAATGAGCTCAATGAACCCGTCGATTCAATTTTATTACAATGGCCCGAAATTTCCATGAATTCAATCGACGAAGTAATAAAAAATGAATTTTATTTGTGGCAACAGAAATGGATAAATGCCGTTGAAAAACCTAACACTTTTATTGATGCTATGAATTTCTGCAATGAATTCATTTCCCCAAACATTTTTACAATTTCAAAAATCTGTGCAACTATTACAGTTGCTTCGATTGAAAGGAGTTTTTCGACACTTAAACGAATTAAAACTTATCTGAGAAATGCCATTGGAGAGAATGAGTTAGCTGGTTTAGCTAGTCTAAGTATACACCGCGAAATTGATATTGAAACAGAAGTGATAAGTTTGTTCAAAGAAAAAAAAACAGAAGACTACCGCTGTAATTTTTGTAATGAATATGAATGTCAATATTAAGCGATTTTGTGTATTTATAAATAACTGTTATTTTTTATTGATTTTGCCCTCGGTTATTCCCCGACTTAACCTTTCATTTGCCACGATTCTATCGGGAGAATATATCGGTCTTGAAAGAATGATGTGAGAGAGTAAATGATTACGAATTCAGCATTTTGATTCACTACTGTCATCGTAGTGCAATTGCATGTATTGAATTTACTCGTATGCTATTGACATTAGTCCGAATTTACTGTAGTTCAGGGTGTTTTAGTGTGAAATTTGCCCATACCGAAATGTTAAATGTTATGCTTTAATTGTTCTTCCGTTTGAAGAAGGTTATATCAATTGTAAAGTCTCGTCAGTCGTAATAAATTGTTGGTCTGAATCTCGTGAGGTAACAGTATTTATCCTCTATTGTTATCTTATTTATCATTAAATGTATTCATACTTTCTTATATAATATATAATCCAAACAAGCAATTAAATAATTATCATTTCATATCTATTCTCATGCACTGAACGATACTCATGTCAAGTTGCTATAAAAGGCAACCGAATACGTGAGTATCCATCAGATTGCTTAGTTCTTTCAAAGCATTAAATTGAAGCCCAAACTTCTTAAAATGAAATTCACCGTACTCTTCGCAATTTTCATGGCAATTGTCGCCGTCGTGATTTCTGGTAAGCAAGAGCACAACCATTATCAATATATTTTATTTATTATTATTTATTCGTAAATAAATTGAGTCGTTTTTTAGCAAGTCTGAAGCAAAGTTCAGATTTTTGGACAAAAATTCTTTTTTCCAAATAAATTCAGAGTAAGAAAAATGAATTTTTCTTCAGCAATTGGAAAATTGGTTCAGATTTCAGAAAAAAGACTTAAATCACAAAACCTGAACAAATAATAAACAGAAATCATACAACTAATGTTTTAATTTAAAATTTAAATTATCAGGTGCAACTGCTTATGATGATGATGATTATGTTGCCAATGCTGCTGTTCATGCTGATGCTGATATTAGTGGTGCAGATCAGTTTGTAGATGGTTTGCCTGGAAATGCTAATACTGCTAATGCTGCTGTTCATGTTGATGCTGATATTAATGGTGCAAATCAGTTAGTACCCAATGATAAAATTGAGCCAACTCGCGTGTTTGACTGATGTTATTGCTCGATGCTGATAGCTGATGTGATGTTGTGTGATAGTTGATGTTAATGACTCAGGCAAGGGTTTGCTTGGAGGTGCAGTTATTCCAGGACTTCTATAAATATCATAATAAAATGTTGTTAATGAAATGTTGTATTAAATTGTAACTTTCAAATGAAATCGAGAGCTAATAGAAATATTTTTGAATAGAAAATATTAAAATAAAGAGCTGATTGTAAGAATTCAACTGTTTATTTTTATTCCAAATAGAACGAAATCAAAGCGGGCCTTGTTGTTCGAAGCAATTCAGTGAAAAACTAATCATAGATCTTTATAAGAATTGCATTAAAAACTGTTCGAACTTAACGAACCTTGGACCAAAAAGTATATTTCACAAGCGCAACTTAAAATGTGACATCAGTCATTTTATGGGCAGGATATTTCAGTGCGCCACTCTGTTTATGCCTCATTCAGAGGAACTCAATCAAAAATCTCCTTTTATCAATCAAATAATGCACAAATGTTGCAAATATTGCGAATAGAACAAATGATGGAGTGTATATTTGTGTCTTTATGCGAATGGTGAATACCGATTTCCCCCTAGATATTCCATTAAAAGAAACTCAGTGCTTCCGATTGACCTTAATATTCAAGTCGTTTTTATGCTATTTTCTCTTGATGATCGCTGCAGCGTGGTACGATTGTGATTCATCTACATTAAAATGATATTAAGTTGATTATGAATCATATCAAGTAAATTTAGATTTGAAGAATGCCCATTCAAATATTGCTGAACTACATGAAATCATTTTATGTTGTTGAAATTTGTGCATTTTCTGTATTAACTGCATTTTGATGTTGTGACCAAACCAAAGAATATTGTGTGTTCTTTGTATTTGAGCAGTGTTCTCTCTAAATGTTTGAATTTGCTGAATCCGTCAATATTTATAGCATAAATATTAGGGTGATAGGGAATTCCATCGATTTCGAATTTTGTCTCGCCCGATGCGGTTTTGATGGAGGTTAGATGTAAAAATGATGCTCCGAAAATTTTACTTCAATCGGAACACGGGAAATGGCGCCGCATCGGCCATATAGCTCTATGAGTCCGTTCCATGTGAAATTTGGGCAAAATTCGCCAATCACACGCTATTAGGGTCAACTAAAATGATCAAATCGTTATCAAAATCGCTGTAAAGTATTTTTATATCGTAGATATAGACCTTGGAGGACTTGCCGGACTCTCATTGTCCTATTTAGACACCTCAAGCGGAGCAAAACTAGTAAAGTGGCTTGAAAACGAGCATTTTTGTAAAAAAATCACAGTTTTGGACGAATAACATTCAAAATATGGATATTTCATCATATGAATCAGTTATTTTCGGATTCTCTGGTTCAAAGTAGGCCGGTTTGATGTGCGTATGACCTTTCTACGACGAATAGTGTGGCTGCAACATGCGTTCAAAGATTATGTGTTTCGCGTGCTTGTACGTCTGGATGAGTCCTATTTTGAATATCACTATTATGAGCAGGTAGATGCTTTTCAAATGTGCCCGAATTGACTTCACCCGACTGATTTTTCCCCAGGAATCGATATCTGGACGATTTTGAATAATAAATGTCCATTTTGAGGTCGTAAATCGCAATAGCTCCAGATAAGACTAAAAACTCGCGTTTTTGCCAAAGAATTTAGAGTTCTTATGATGCAAAGACGAGAGAATCGAATTTTTTTTACTCATGCTAGGTCAAAGATGCTTATATTCATTTGTGATCACATATAATGAGTTTTTGAGAGATTTAAATGCAATATATTGGTTGATTCATAAAATTTTTACTCAACAACTCTGCATACAAGGGCACAAACGCGAGTTTTTAGTGCGGTTTTTTTACCTTTCGAAATGGTTGAGATCGTCAAAATTTACCCTTACTTTTGCAAAAAGTTGAAAATTTCGACCAACCGACCCCGGGTTTTTCTTAGTTGGACCTAAACTAATCGTACCATATATAAATTTTTCAAATCCGAGATGGTCCATGTGAATTTTGATCGATCGGGTATGGAATGGTCGATTTGCGATTTGAGACTCCTTTCTTGAGATATATTCATATCACAAATAGATTTTTTACGAATTTCGTACATTTTCAAAACTGTTCACATTCCATGATTTTTGGGCATTGTTCGAATATGTAAAAATGTACTGAAAACTCGACTCAAAAGCACTTGAATGCACGCCGCTCTGGAACGTCTAAACCAATATGGCTTAAATTAAATACTATTTAATAAATAGGTTACATCCGGTAAAAATACTGAAAAAATTTGCTTTTGTCACTTTGGGACCCCGTTCGAGAGTTATCGTGTTAACTCACATACAATGACAGCTACGACGACGCCATTTGCACCAGAGGTACCATAACCGAGTATCCAAATCAAAAAGTGCTAAGACAGATTTGTTCCCATGGTGAACTGAGACTCTGGTCCAATAAAAAAACCAATACATTTCCTGAGCACATTTCATGTGAGGAAAAGTAATAAAATTAAATTCCCATTGCAAAATAAAATCACAAATATTTTTTTTTCTTCTGTTTATTATTTTATTCAGTGGTTTTGAAGAATTTTTATTCACAAAATATTTGTTGGCATGTTTTGTGCCCATGTTATGAAAGCTTCAGAAAGATTGTTTCAGTTCTCGTGAAAAAAAGGGACGGCGATATATTACACTGTTCGACAAATTTCAACTTTTTGTCTGACCCAGACTGATTAGAATCTAAATACCTTTCCAACGCGTACTCAATGAACATGATGTGATACGTAGTTTTGGAGATACATGCGAAAATGTTCGACTTTTTGGGCCAAAAAACGATGAAAATCGACTTTGGTCGATTTCTCGACAAATCGAACCGACCCGACCAAATCCTTTGGGGTTTTCACTCAGGCCACTAAGTACTAAAACACCATATATGTCGTTGCTCTGGGTCAAAAACCTTGTCGACCAGTGTTATTCAATGGTTGTCACGGCTCCATGAGAGTCAATGTTGATTCGGCCTTTAAGCGCGGCTTATGATTGACTCTGCTTACGTTTTGGTCATTCACTCTAGTCTACATGTTTTTTTATTCAAGCGAGTATGTTACAACTCACTTCAGTGATGTGGACGTCTATTATTTATGCGACTGGTATTTGGTCCCGACAAAGCTACGTCGCATATTGCCAACAATCATTATCAACGCTCAGGCTGCGGTCATTCTCGAAGGATTTGGAAATGTGTTGTGCAATCGAGACACTTTTAAAAGGGTGACTTTTATATCATTTACAGCCGAATTTATTCTCAAATAAAATTTTTAATTGGTTTAGGTGGTTCAACGCGGATTCACACAACAATAACGCAAAAGAGTTGAGTTGAAATCGATTTTAATTGAACAATTTTCAATGTGAAAATATTTTATATTTGTTTTCTATCAATTCTATTAACTTTCAGACAACGTTAAATAAATGATCAACTGAACGATACAAAATACGGCACAGCAACATTCACTTGAAAATGCAATCATATTTTCAACACTAAAATGGTAAAGCAAGTGGAGTATCATTCAGCAAAATTATTTCATGTCTCAGTTTTGTTTTTTGTTTGTTTCAAAATGTTACGATGAATTTTGAATTTTCATCTGAAAACCTCACCTTTAAAATTTATATCCAAATCTTTGTAGTGCGTTTTAAAGATTTACACCGATTGTACATAAAATGAAAACTTAATTTCTATTCGTGACAAATATTATTACATCCAATTAACGTGGATGCGTGGATACATTCTGATTTCCCATGAAGTAATTTCACCTGGCAACTGTTTGTTCACTTCATTTTAGATGTTATTTTTTTTTTAAATTTAAAATTCATATTTCAATGGTTTCTTTTGTGACAATATTTTCGAATCAGTTATAATCTGATAATTTGAAGAAATCATTTAATGTGAACCCCTTGCATGGACAAAGTCCATTGTACTTCAATTTTGTTGGAATACAACTCAACAACAAATGGTTTACATACATAAAGCTCACTATTCCGCATATTGACTTTAATGAATTTGAGGCAGAATGAGCCGTTGAATCGCGTAGAATATCAGAACAAAAGAGGAATATAAAGATGACTCGAACATTTTCCCATTTTTTCAACAAGCGTGGTGGAGTTGAGTTTACTATTAGAAAATCTATAGGAAAATTCAATACTTTTCCAAAATTGTTGTATGTGCGGAAAAGTATAATAATATTCAATGTAATGAGTCTGAAATTGACTATATGAAGCTGGTTTGAATTGTTCGGAATGTTTCGAAAATTAATATTTTCAGTCAATTCTAACTGTCGCAAGTGCAAAGTTGTTTAAAACTTAACTGAAAAAAGCAATACGATTAACCATCGGCAATGTCAAATCAATCTACAGTGAAATTATTTCGAAATTTGGAGCAACTTTTTACGTTCGCATTTCAGCGTGCTGAATTAGCAAAGAACGACCATTCCATTCAAAGACTCAATCATAATAATGTATCGAAGTCGATTCGAGAGCGTTTATCTGGACTACGAAACCTGCTGCCATTCATTAGTTTTGCAAATACTTTGTTTCTCGTTTGTTTTGCATATTTAAAAGTTGAAACATTTCAAGATTTCTCAGAATCATTTTATCCAATTGTATCATTAACAATGAATGCTTTTGACCTCGCGGTTCTCGTTCGGAATGGAGGGAAAATTTTCAAATTCATTGATGATTTCGAAGAAATCATGAACAAACGTAAGATTTTGTAATAATTATTAGTTTAGAGACTTTTCCAGTCTCCAGTTTAAAATAAGAATAGATTCTGGTTGATATTTATTAGCAACAATTGAAAATTGAATTTCCATGGAAGACATTAGACATTTCAATATCAATATTCTTACATTTTAGGATCGATACATCCAGCATCGAAACAAATATATGTGAAAGCAAGTAAAATGATTGAAAAATGGACCAACATAATCTACATTTGCTTCGTAAAAGTGACTGCTGCTTTCATGACATTGCCATTCATCATAAGAAGTTATATCATTTATTTCACCACTGATTTGGGAAGCGCATCATTTTATTTGCCATTTCCTGCCTGGTAAAACAACCAATCTCATAGAATAATATAACGCAATATTCTTACAGTTTCATTTTTCTTTAAGGTATTTTGTCGAATGGAGAGATCCGATTGTTTATCCATTTTGCTTCTTTTCGCAATTCTTACCCACTTTCTATGCGGCATGGTGTTGTTGCTGTTGTGTAAGTTTCTCAGTTGGATCATGCTATTTTATGTCCGTTTTAGCTGACGATATCACATCCGAACTGACCAATCTGAATGAATCCTTCAAAATAAATGAAAACGAGATCGAGTTAAATGAGAAATTGTTAAGCCTTGTTCAATTTCATTCGGACGCAAAACAGTTGAGTTGATATCCAATAAAATTGGATTCTAATATTTGAAATGTCATTCTATTATGGTTTGTATTTCTTTCGTTTTTGTAGATTTGCCAATGACTTTTCAGACATTTTTCAATTTATTTACACCGTTTACTTTGTGTGGACCATAATAACTATTTGCGATAATCTTCTCTTGATCCGAATGGAAATGGTTGGGTTTCTATAAATTTTTATCTCTCCACTGCTGTAGTTTTGAACATCATTTTCATTCTGATTGCTAATTACTTTCAGTTGAACGATGAAATAAGTATCATTGCAATATCGCATTTGACTCTGCTTACGTTTTGGTCATTCGGTCTGGTCTACGTGTTCTGTGATTCGAGCGAGTATGTTACAACTCACTTCAGTGATGTGGACATCTATTATTTATGCGATTGGTATTCATTCCCAACAAAGCTACGTCGCATATTGCCAACAATTATTATCAACACTCAGGAGCCGGTCGTTCTCGAAGGATTTGGAAATGTGTTGTGCAATCGAGACACTTTTAAAAGGGTGACTTTTATATCATTTAAAGCTGACTTCATATTTCTCAAATAAAATTTCAAATTGGTTTAGGTGGTTAATGGTGGATTCTCATATTTTACAATACTTCGCAAGATCCAGAAATGATCTATCTTCGTCTATCAAAAATCTGGGTCTGGATAATCCGAACCAGCGATGATAACATACTTTCAATTAATTTGTTCTTTGTGTTGCATTGTCGTGATCACAATTAAGTGTGATTAGTGTAAAACTTTCTGTTCGCTGTCGTCTTTTATTGCATAAACACACCGAAAACATTGGCAAATGAGGAAAAGAAAGGGACTTTTGCTGCTGAAATTGATTCATTTTATCCTCTGAAATTCTTTTGTCCATAACGGATGCAGCATTTCAGATATGTGTCGATTTGACAACAAAAAAAACGGCATTGAACTGTAGCCACTATAAATAGCCAATATAACAATACCTTGCTTAAAATATATTGAGCATTATGACTTCTATATTTAATTATTTACTGAATATTGAATAAATGGAATTGAATGGACGGAAAACGTGAAGTGATTGTTGCGGCTGGCCTGTGAGAAACCCACTTGGCGCATCCATATTCACATCCGTGTTAGTATAGTGGTTAGTATTCCCGCCTGTCACGCGGGCGACCGGGGTTCGATTCCCCGACACGGAGATTTTTTTTCAAATTTTCTTCAATATTTTCTTTCAAGTTTGTTTCCTGTGCATTTTTATTTACAAATTGCTTCATATTATATGTACTGTACTACTAATATGTTACTATTTTGATGTACGACTGACAATTTCATTCCAATCTCAATCAGTAAAAATAACGAAAATTAAACAAAGCAGCAAAGCACCTCAACAGAAACGTTCTTCATATTGAAATAAATGATAAAAATGTGCAATTGTTTTCGCTCTGAATAATCACTCGCTGAGTCTATTTCAACAATCTATTTCATATTTATAAAGTTATAAGAATATCCATTTACATTTGAATGTTGTTGATAGGTTAACCTGTTGATTATATCATTAGATATTGAGAATAAAAAGAATATGATGTCAAATAAGTGATAAACTATCGTCAACGACCATATCATGTAAAAAGCACCAGTTCTCGTCCGATCACTGAAGTTAAGCTGCATCGAGCGTGGTTAGTACTTGAATGGGTGACCGTCTGGGAACACCATGTGTCGTTGGCATTCTTTTTTTTATTATTTTATTCTTTTTTAGTCAAATTCATTGTAATTTGTACAACAATTTGATATTTTACGAATCTAAGACTTCGTTTCAAATTCAGAATATTTTCAATGAAATATTTATGTCAAAGAATTTTCAATGAAATGTTTATGCAAAAATTGTACAATTTATAATCAATTGAATGAATAAACCACTCATTTTGCATTGGCGGCTATAAAACGAATGAACAAAATTGGAGAAAAATGCTATTGTTGGGATTCAAAATTGCCATGCATGTTTTTTAGCATATACGGATTGAAGCTTTATTCTACATGTGTTCGCATCAGTAAAGCTGGGTTAGGTTTATTTGCTAAAACTAAGATAACCGTACGTGAAGCGAATGCTGCAGAAGGTGAACACACTCTGCGCATCTATTTTCACATCCGTGTTAGTATAGTGGTTAGTATTCCCGCCTGTCACGCGGGCGACCGGGGTTCGATTCCCCGACACGGAGTTTTTTTTTTATATTTTATATTTTTATCTATTTTTTCTTCTGAAATGTTTAAATGAAATAAAATCAACAGACAATTTACCATATATCAATATTTTATTACGTTCTCGAAAAGCAAACACTGAACAATGTACAAATTGTGCAAAAGTTGGTAAAAGGAATTTGATTATTCTTAATGAAAATGGAATAAAAACCTGAAACATTTGTCATAATGACACATTAACATTTCGTTGACATTTAAATTTTTTACAATTCATGTGAACGTCGAAATTTATTCAAGTTGTGTTTTAATCCAATCAATGAATTGTGATACGCGTGTATAAGTGCCTGGAAGATTTCCGTCTACGCATTTATGTTTATGGGAGACGATACCAATTTGATAAAATGGGAATTGGCCATTTTCGGCAATTGGTAACATTAACGGGCCACCAGAATCACCTAGGCAAGCGCCATGATCGTTAGCCACATTTCCAGCACAAAGCACAATTTCGCTAAATTGTTTTTTGGAATATACTCCGCCCACCTTCCAGTGTTCATTCTCACAAAATTTATTTTCAAGAACTGGAATTTGCAACTGCATCAACACATTTGATCTTTCACCATTTTCCGCCAAATTTCCCCATCCGGTAACAAATGGATTTGTGCTAACAAACGATTTGCTTTGAAGATCTTTATTTAGTGGTAAACAAATTGGCCGAATGTGATCTACGATACAAAAAAAAAACAACACCAACAATCATAAATCGTACTTAGATTCAGGTTCAAGCAGTTATTTGATCAACAATTATGGCTCACCGTTGAATTCGACATCTCGGTTAAGTGTTAGAACTGCGATATCATTTGTGTGATCAATTTCATTGTATTTGGGATGTTTCACCGCTTTAATCACTTGAATGTCTTTTACTGAATCACTTGTTGCATTGAGGTCATGTTCACCCAAACGAACAAATGACCTGCGGATTTCCAGCACACATGCAAAATATGACATTTTAATTGTTAGTTAGATATATAAACTTGATTTTTCATTTAAAAATAAATTTAACATACAGGTTCGGAATGACGCAACGAGCTGCAGTCAAAACATGTCGTGATGTAATCAATGAACCACCTATTTGGGTAAAAATGGAAGTAGATTTTAATTGACGGAAATGTTTTGCATTTGAAATATTATCAATTTATACCGCAAGACAGGAAATTCATCACTTTTCCCAGTGTGTTTTTCTTTAGCCCAGTTAATGCCATCCACGGGAATGCGCCTGAAATATTCAACGATTTATTAATATTTTTTTCCAAATATTCATAACAATCAAACAAACATCAATAAACACAAAAATTCCATTAATTTACCAGGTTTGGCTTCTGTTCCACCAATGATTTTTGTGTTTGCTACCTTTGAAATGCCACATCCCTGCTCCGGAGTAAGCAAGCGTCCCTTAAGTTCAGCATCTATTTCAAGAGCACACATTTTCGAAATATTGAATGAAAAACATAACCGTAAACTGTGGATAGGCTCTATTCAACAGAGATTCGATTTTATTTTCACATTCAACACTTACCTTGCGCACTGATGTTGGCTATTTGCACCAAAAGAATGATTGCACTTAAGACAGCTAACAAATGTATTTTGCCCATTTTTAATCGATATCTGTAAATATGCTATTGTAGATTCTGATCAATTGTTTCTCCACGATTTTTTGAACTTACTTTCACTCGTATCGATGCCCTTAGATAAACTGATCGATATTTTGAATTAAAGTCCTTTTATACATTAAAATGTTTGCAAATAAATTCTAGTTATGTAACCAAAAACAAAATAATAACAAAACAGCCAATTGTAATTAGGATGGTTCGTTTTTGGACTGGTTTCCACTAAAGTCGAATTTCAAGAAAAGTGCAAATCTAGGTACAAATTGCACGGAAGCAGCCATAGGTCCGTTACACAAATAAGTCCATTTATGATAGTTCGACTTGTATCGATAAATTCATCTTCTGCGGCAAAAATATATAAAATACGATCTTTTGAACCATAAAATTGTCTAAAAAACGAACTACCCTATTGTCTGTTTTGGTCTAATTGCTATCCAATAACTTTTTTTTAAATTTAAAAAATGCTGTGAATTTTATTAAAAAGTGAAGCGACATTCAATTTTCAGTACAGTAAGTGTTCAATAAACTTGTTCTGGCACATTTTTCCATCTAAAATACTTTGTACTTTGAATAGTCTCGTTGGACTTTTGCAAGAACACGTTTTAAGTCATGACACGTTTGGAATGTTTGAAAGAAAATCTTTAAAAAAAAACGTGTCAACATTGAAATGACAATAAAGATGTTATCATTTCTGTTTCCAACACATAATTTTTCCATCAAAATAAGTGGCACGTTCTTTGCAGCTGATTTAATTAGATATCATTCAATGAGAGACATTAAATAGAAATGAAAATGAAACAAATGGTAACATCAATTTGAGCTCAATTAGAGTGAAGTCACTTAATTTGTTCGTTCAATGTCAACAATTTACAAAACCTTGTGGGGGCTCTCATGTTTTCCTAATAAATAAATTTTTCTTTCAATAAATAATTTAAATATTAAAATGGGAAATTGACCGCAATATCTAATCCGATTTCAATCCTTGTGTACGAAAATTACCTTTCCAATTAGAACAATTGAAGACAATATGTATGACATGGTGGTGAATGAAGATTTAAATGATGTATTTTACTGAATCGAATAATAATAACCAAACAGAGCCACAACTAGACGGCCAATTGAATTCGATTGTTAGCGTTAAGTTTTTGAATTATTCAAAATCAATTGATTTCAACACACAAAATACATTTCTATAATGTTCCTCTTGTTATCTGGTGAATTGAATTTTCAAAGAGAAATGTGTGAGTTAAGCGGACTGTGGTCGACGAAAAGATTCAAACGTAAATTGAGAATTCTGATTCATTCACACTTTATTAAAATCAATTGTTCTTTAAGAATAAAATTATTGAATTTTTACAAAACTCAGACTAGCTTATTACTTGAAATGTTTTTCATTTAATTTAACTGCGTATCGTTATCTGTATGCAGACTTTGTTCTACATCCCTTGAAGAGCAAATACTAAAAATTTGAAAGATTGATTATTCAGCTGTAGAAAATTTCATTTACACATTTCAGAAGAAAAAATAGAT
The DNA here is from genome assembly GCA_030463065.1 of Aphidoletes aphidimyza. Lineage (NCBI taxonomy): Eukaryota > Metazoa > Arthropoda > Insecta > Diptera > Cecidomyiidae > Aphidoletes > Aphidoletes aphidimyza. Next base: position 35,319,819 of record CM059999.1, read on the forward strand.
AAAAATATGAAATATAAAAAAAAAATCTCCGTGTCGGGGAATCGAACCCCGGTCGCCCGCGTGACAGGCGGGAATACTAACCACTATACTAACACGGACATGAATATAGATGCGCAGAGTGAGTTCACCTTCTGCAGCAAACATTTTACGCACTCTCTTGTTTTTAGCAAATAAACTTAACCCAACTATACTGATGCGGACACATGCAAAATAAAGCTCTTTTGTTCAATGAATCAAAATTCCAAAAAGATTCTTGAAAAATTTATATTGGATCGGTTGATTGCTTTGCTTGTCTTCCTTGATATATAAGATTTTCGAAAAAAGCGTTTTCCTCCAAATTTATATTAAATTGTACGGCAATGGAAAATGTGTGGTGTCTTGATTCAATCGAGTAAAATTTCAACCGAAGTCACAATTCATTCAATTATAATTTGTTATAAAATAATTCGTTTTTGACTAAAAAATAGAAAAACAATATCATAATAAATTAGAAATTAAAAATTAAGAAAAAAAAAATGAATGCCAACGACACATGGTGTTCCCAGACGGTCACCCATTCAAGTACTAACCACGCTCGATGCAGCTTAACTTCAGTGATCGGACGAGAACTGGTGCTTTTTACATGATATGGTCGTTGACGATAGTTTAGCGCTTATTTGACACCATATTCGTTTAATTCTCAATCAACTCAAAACAATATCTAAATTTAAATGCTCTAAATATGAACATAATGGAATATTACATCAAAATTGATTTTTGAAATTTTATTTTTGAGACATTTCTACACTAAACTCAAGTCATCGTATGATGCCAACGATATTCGGAAATAACTGCTTCTAATTTATTCCAGCCAAACTTGAACCAGTCGGTCAGTTCAAAATTGTTGAAGACGAAAACACAATCGTTTTGCAAATTTTTATCATTCGCTATTTAATTATAAGGGAATTGTTCAGTTTATGAAGAAATTTGACTGAGAAATTTTTCCGTTCAATATTTGCTATTTTTATTCATGAAGAATGACATTACCTCAAGGTTGAAAATAAAAATAGACTTTCACAGAATACGTATGACACAAATAGAAACAAACACGATAGAAAATATTCGAAATATTCTAAAAATGAAGAAAAATTGAAGAAAAAATGAGAAAAAAAAATCTCCGTGTCGGGGAATCGAACCCCGGTCGCCCGCGTGACAGGCGGGAATACTAACCACTATACTAACACGGATGTAAATGTAAATGCGCATAGTGTGTTCAGTGTACACCTGCTGCAGCAGTCGCTTCACGTACAGTTCACTTGTCTTTGACAAATAAACACTACCTAGCTATACTGAAGCTCATTTGATCAATGAACCAGAATTCATATTGGATTGGTTGGTTTCTTCGCTCTTCGCAAGCGTTTGAGAATATTCTGATCATTACAAATGCGCGTTTAACTGTTTTTGTATGATAAGATGAACACGCACCAATTTGGATTTTTAACAATGTAATCTTTTGAAATTGTCTACTTTTTATTGCACGCACATGTTTCGATTGAGTTCAATTTTAATGATATAAATATCACGAATAAAGGCAGACGCACCGTCGTGAGAATGGATTTTTGTGAAACCAACACAATTTTGATTTCATCGAATTGACACCTAATTTGTGTAATTTTTCAGATTATTTGGTATATTTTCCGTTGTAGTGAATCGAAAGTACTCTTCAATATCTTTCGAACGACGGTTCAATCATCGAAATCGCTCGAGTTGTTCAAAAGTTATAGAAGACTGTTTTATTCATATCCAACACCGAGTTTAGCCACATCGAAAAAAATCTAAAATGGAATTGTTTGATTCTTCATCATTTTAATCCAGTGCGAGTCTTTTTACTAATAATTCGGTTAAAATTGAGCTACGATTCAAATTGACTCACAGTGTGTCTGCAAATTAAAACAATTTCATTTATTCGTTATTCGGCCTAGTGTTACACATCTAGTGTAATTCACATATGCTTGACGTATTCAGATGGTTCTAGTCGCGGGATTCGCATATTTATTTTGATATCGGTTATTTTAAGGGGCAGGATCTTTCGTTGCATCACTATGTTTATACCTCGTTCAAAGGTTTTATCATATTTGCATATTCATTGAAATTGTATTCTTTGCATGGACATTAACAGTTTGAAACCAAGTTCAAGTTTCTTAAACTATAAATTGCTATTGAAATAGCAATAAATCCGATTGAAAAAAGACACAACAAATGAATCGTTTCTTCATTCAGTTGAATACAATGCAGAAATAGCGGAAAAATATCATAATAAATTAGGAATTAAAAAAATAAAATGAATGCCAACGACACATGGTGTTCCCAGACGGTCACCCATTCAAGTACTAACCACGCTCGATGCAGCTTAACTTCAGTGATCGGACGAGAACTGGTGCTTTTTACATGATATGGTCGTTGACGATAGTTTATCACTTATTTGACATCATATTCTCTAAATTCTCAATATCTAATGCTATTTGACCTATCAACAATACGTAGTTACGCACTGTAACAGTGAATGATAGATTTATGAATTTACATGAATCAAATAGATTGTTGAAGTGGTTTCATGATGAATCAGCTAATGAATGTTGAGAGCGAAACCGATTTTACTGTTTTGCCGTTCATTACTCAAACAATAAATGCCCATTTTATGAAAAACAGATGGCTGTTCAGATGTTTTTATTAGCTTTTTAATTTTTATTCGTGATGAATGGCATAAATGAAATCGTCCAGATCGTCCAGATCGCCAAGATTGAAAATGGAAATAGCAGTACATAGAATATGATGTAAATACTATTTACACTAAATAGTAATCAAAAATGCGCAAAAAACACACATGAGAAAAAATATTGAAGAAAATTGCAAAAAAAAATCTCCGTGTCGGGGAATCGAACCCCGGTCGCCCGCGTGACAGGCGGGAATACTAACCACTATACTAACACGGATGTGAATATGGATGCGCCAAGTGGGTTTCTCACAGGCCTGCCGCAACAAACATTTCACATCCTCCGCGCATTCCATTGGATTTCTTCAATAATAATCACAATATATTTATAGACGTGATGATGCTCAAGACATTTTAAAGATATTGTTGTGCCAGATTATTTATTTCAAAAGATTTCAAAAGAAAAAGACTACATCGATTATGCCATAATTTGGCATGCAACAAAAAGAATTGCTACGAATTTATTGACATAGATACAGACTTTAGTATTTTAATGACAAAAACAGAATATTTGCTGATGTTTTCGTCGATTGTATTTCCAGAAAGCCATATCAATATATATACAGTCATGGACAAAAATGAGAGGACACTTCTCAATATTTTTTTCTGATCGTTGTAAAACAATCACTGCCACAGTTTCCTTATGCAACCATTTTATTTTTCATTTCGTAACAATGTCTACTAAGTATTTCAGTATGACTTTGGGCGGAAACAATATTTATTGTGTGAGATATGGGGCCAAATGTAAGCCATGCCATATTGAGAAGGGACTAAATTGAGAGGACAGTTTGATTTGAGGCAACGCATATTACAAGATCGTCGATGATTGAAGACATTCTGCATAATATCTGATGTAGTCATGTGTGCTGATAATGAATATACCAAACAATCCAATTAACCCTCTTAGTTTCTGAGATTTTCGGCCGCCAATAGGTGGCCATCAACTCAGACTGTGGCCACCTCCATAAAAGTGGCGATTGCGCGCCATTTATGAATATCTTTCGAATGTGTTTGGTTGTGATTTTAAAGCCAATCAATAGACAAACAAAACGCACTTCTAACTTTTGGAATCAATCATGTGGTCTTGGCGCAATGTGGCTCAACGTATCGTGGCCGATGTTCATATTGAGCCGATTTTGGTACATTTAAGGTCATAATTCGAAAATGGTGGAGAATTTAATGTTCCTGTCTTCAGCAAAAATGTAGCCTATCTCAAGGGCGACAACTTTGCTCAACAACGCATTACTCTAAAATCATCGAGGAGCTGAAGAAAAGCATGATAACAATGATATTCAACATACCGACCGGCCTCTCATATAAACGTCCTATTGGAAATAGCTAGTCTATGCACTTGCATAAGTTGGGAATAGGTTTATATAGTTAAAAATGATCTGAAAATGAAGATAACTAATAATTAGATACCATTTGGTATGATATCAAGATCGCATATACTGATTTCAGGACAAGTCTCTTATACAAGATGTATGAGAGGCCGGCCAAAAGTTGTATATCATTGTCATCATGCTTTTCTTCAGCTCCTCGATGATTTTAGAGTAATGCGTTGTTGAGCAAAGTTGTCGCCCTTGAGATAGGCTACATTTTTGCTGAAGACAGGAACATTAAATTCTCCACCATTTTCGAATTATGACCTTAAATGTACCAAAATCGGCTTAATATGAACATCGGCCACGATACGTTGAGCCACATTGCGCCAAGACCACATGATTGATTCCAAAAGTTAGAAGTGCGTTTTGTTTGTCTATTGATTGGCTTTAAAATCACAACCAAACACATTCGAAAAATATTCATAAATGGCGCGCAATCGCCACTTTTATGGAGGTGGCCACAGTCTGAGTTGATGGCCACCTATTGGCGGCCGAAAATCTCAGAAACTAAGAGGATTTATTGGATTGTTTGGTATATTCATTATCAGCACACATGACTACATCAGGTATTATGCAGAATGTCTTCAATGATCGATGATCTTGTAATATGCGTTGCCTCAAATCAAACTGTCCTCTCAATTTAGTCCCTTGTCAATATGGCATGGCTTACATTTGGCTCCATATCTCACACAATAAAATTTTTTTCTGCCCAAAGTCATACTGAAATACTTAGTAGACATTGTTTCGAAATGAAAAATAAAATGGTTGCATAAGGAAACTGTGGCAGTGATTGTTTTACAACGATCAGAAAAAAATATTGAGAAGTGTCCTCTCATTTTTGTCCATGACTGTATATCAATACGTGTCGTGTCACATTCAATGGCATTATTTTATCCAGGAAAATAAAGAAGAAAAGCGAACAGGATGTGTTACACTTTATTACACCAGTAATTACAATCAAGTCAATATAACACAAACAACAAATGAATTGAAAGTATGTTATCATTGTTGGTTCGAATAATCCAGACTCTAGTTGTTAGAAAACAAAGACAGCTCATTTCTGGAACTGGCGAAGTATTGTAAAATATGAGAATCCGCCATGAACCACCTAAACCAATTTAAAATTTTATTTGAGAATGAATTCGACTATAAATGATATAAAAGTCACCCTTTTAAAAGTGTCTCGATTGCACAACACATTTCCAAAACCTGTGAGAACGACCGGTGCTTGAGTGTTGATAATAATTGTTGGCAATATGCGACGTATCTTTGTTGGGAACAAATACCAATCGCATAAATGATAGACATCCACATCACTGAAGTGAGTTGTAACATACTCGCTTGAGTCACAATACACGTAAACTTGAGCAAATGACCAAAACGTAAGCAGAGTCAATCGTAATATTACCATCATATTTAGTTCATCGTTCAACTGAAAGTTAATAGCAATAAAAATGCAAATGTTGTACAATACTACAGCAGTTGAGAGATAGGAATTTATAGAAACCCAACTATTTCTATTTGGATCAAGAGAAGATTATCACAAATAGTTATTATGGTCCAGACAAAGTAAAAGGTGTAAATAAATTGAAAAATGTCTGAAAAGACACTGGCAAATCTACAAAAACGAAAGAAACACAAACCATAATAGAATGACATTTCAAATATTAGAATCCAATTTTATTGGATCATCCAATTTGGATGTCAACTCAACTGTTTTGCGTCCGAATGAAATTGAACAAGGCTTAACAATTTCTCATTGAACTCGATCTCGTTTTCATTTATTTTGAAGGATTCATTCAGATTGGTCAGTTCGGATGTTATATCGTCAGCTAAAACGGACATAAAATGACACGATCCAATTGAGAAACTTACACAACAGCAACAACACCATGTCACATAGAAAGTGGATAAGAATTGTACAAAGAAGAAAAACGGATAAACAATCGGATCTCTCCATTCGATAAAAAACCTCAAAGAAAAATGAAACTGTAAAAATATTGCGTTATATTATTCTAAGAAATTGGTTGTTTTACCAGGCAGGAAAAGGCAAATAAAATGATGCGCTTCCCAAATCAGTGGTGAAATAAATGATATAACTTCTTATGATGAATGGCAATGTCATGAAAGCAGCAGTCACTTTTACCAAGGAAATGTAGACGATTTTGGTCAATTTTTCGACCAATTCATTTGCTTCCACATACATCTTTCTCGATGTCGGGTTTATCGATCCTAAAACGTAGGAAAATTGATATTGAAATGTCTCCCATATGTTTCTATAGAAATTCCAATTTGAACTGTTCATAATTAATTTCCACTTGAATCTATTCTTATTTTAAACTGGAGAGCTTTTATGAGGAAAGTCGAAGTCTCTAAAATGATAATTATTACTAAATCTTACGTTTTTTCACTATTTCCTCGAAATCATCAATAAATTCAACAATTTTCTCTCCATTCCAAATGAGAATCGCAAGATTTGAAATATTCAAGATTATTGTTACAATTGGATAAAACGATTCTGAGAAATCTTGAAATGTCTCTGCTTTTAAAAATACAAAACTGGGTATGAAAATCAAAGTATATGCAAAACTAATGAATGGCAGCAGGTTTCGTAGTCCAAAGCGATGCACTCGAATCGAGTTCGATGCATTTATTTGACTGGAACTTTGACTGGAATCGTCCTTCTTTGCTAATCCAGCACGCTGAAATGCGAACGTAAAAAGTTGCCCCAAATTTCGAAATAATTTCATTGTAGATTGATTTAACAGTGTCGATGTTTAATCTTATTACTTTTTTCAGTTAAGTTTTAGACAACTAATCCCTTGCGACATTTAGAATTGACTGAAAATAATAAATTTGGAAACATTCCAAACAATTCAAACCAAATTTATATTGTCAATTTTGGACTCATCACTTTAAATACTCTTCCGCACATACAATAATTTTTGAAAAGTATTGAATTTTCCTATAGGTTTTCTAATACAGAAGTTTTTCGCTCGAGAGGTTTCTCTGTAAAGTCTATGTGTAATAGCTTTATGTATGTAAGTCTATTTGTTGTTGAGGTGTATTCCAATAAAAGTGAAGTAATGGACTGTTATCATACAAAAGGTTCATCTTAAATGATTTGTTCAAATTATCAGATTATAACTGACTAGAAAATATTGTCACAAAACAAATCACTGAAATATGGATTTTCAATTTAAAGAAAAACATCTGGAATGGGAAGTGAATTTAAAGTTATTGGTGGAATTATTTCATGGGGAATCAGAATGGATCCACGCATCCACATTAAATGGATGTAATAATATTGGTCACGAATAGAAGTTAAGTTTTCATTTTCTGTACAATTTGCTGTACATCTTTTAGAATGCTCTACAAAGATTTGGATATGAATTATAAATCTTAATGACGTGAGGTTTTCAGATGAAAATTCAAAATTCATCGTAATGTTTTGAAAAAAAAAAACCAAAACCGTTTTTTGCATCGTTCAATTGATCATTTATTTAACGCTGCCTGAAAGGTCACCGGCCAATCTACAGAAACGCTAGAAAACCAATATATTTCTCATTGAAAAGTTTTGAATTAAAATCGATTTCAACTGAACTTTTTTGTGTCCTCAAATTCGGTTTAGAAATTTAAACATATGTCAATTAGGTTATTTCCATTCAAAATTTTCATGCAATTTGTTTTCATCCCACTGCTTCTTTTATCATCGACTTTAATTTAAGTTTGGCAAAAAGGAAGCAAAAAATATCATAATAAATTAGGAATTAAAAAAATAAAATGAATGCCAACGACACATGGTGTTCCCAGACGGTCACCCATTCAAGTACTAACCACGCTCGATTCAGCTTAACTTCAGTGATCGGACGAGAACTGGTGCTTTTTACATGATATGGTCGTTGACGATAGTTTATCGCTTATTTGACACCATATCCTTCATTTGGAATTCGAGCGATTGGAATAGCAACCGATACCTCTACGAAAAAAAAATGGTATTAACACGTGAATTCGCAGCGAGATTGCAATCGGTGGAGTTGCAAGTAAGGCCTTCAATTGGAGATAAAAACAAGGAGTTTTTTTTAGATGTATTATGGTGTTTAATTTCATAATAATTAAAACGAACATATGAATTAAAAAAGTGTTATCATTGCTGGTTCGAATAATCCAGACTCTAGTTGTTAGAAAACAAAGACAGCTCATTTTTGGAACTGGCGAAGTATTGTAAAATATGAGAATCCGCCATGAATCACCTAAACCAATTAAAATTTTTATTTGAGAATGAATTCGGCTGTTAATGATATAAAAGTCACCCTTTTGAAAGTGTCTCGATTGCACAACACATTTCCAAATCCTGTGAGAATGACCGGTGCCTGAGTGTTAATAATAATAGTTGGCAATATGCGACGTAGCTTTGTTGGGAACAAATACCAATCGCATAAATAATAGACATCCACATCACTGAAGTGAGTTGTAACATACTCGCTTGAGTCACAATACACGTAAACTTGAGCAAATGACCAAAACGTAAGCAAAGTCAATCGTGATATTACCATCATATTTAGTTCATCGTTCAACTGAAAGTTAATAGCAATCAGAGAAGAACTTTCATTGAAGATTACAGTAGTGGAGAGTAGTGCTGGCTGCGAACATGTTCGCGAACATTGTTCGCAGCCAGCACTAGTGGAGAGATAAGAAGTTTTAGAAACCCAACTATTTCCATTTGGATCATGAGAAGATTATCACAAATGGTTAATATGGTCCACACAAAGTAGAAGGTGTAAATAAATTGAAAAATATCTGAAAAGACACTGGCAAATCTACAAAAACGTAAGAAATACAAACCATTAAGAAAATTTCATTTCAACTATTGAAATACGATTATTATTGGATGTCAACTCAACTGTTTTGCGTCCGAATGAAATTGAACAAGGCCTAACAATTTCTCATTGAACTCGATCTCGTTTTCATTTTTTTTGAAGGATTCATTCAGATTGGTCAGTTCGGATGTAATATCGTCAGCTAAAATGGCCATGAAATAGCATGATCCAACTGAGAAACTCACATAACAGGTACAACACCATGTCACACAGACAATGGGTAAGATCTCTAAAAAGAAGGCCAACGGATAGAAAGTCGGATCTCTCCATTCAAAAAACGCCCTTGAAGATAAAATAAAATCGTATAAATACAATTGTTGAATATAAGAAACGTGAGTTCGTTTTACCAGGCGGGAAAAGGAATATAAAATGAGGCGCTTCCCAAATCAGTGGTGAAATAAATGAAATAACTCATTATAATGAATGGCAATGTAATGAAAGGAACTGAAACTTTTACGAAGGAAATGTAGACGATTTTAGTCAATTTTTCGATCATTTCATTTGCCTCCACATACATTTGTTTCGATGTTGGGTTTACCGATCCTAAAACATTGGAATATTGAAATATCTTCCATGGAAATTCAATTTTTAATTGTTGCTAAAATTAATATCGACTAGCATCTGTTCTTATTTTAATCTGAGGGTGGAAAAAGTCTCTGAAATTATAATCATTGCAAAACCTTACGTTTGTTCATTATTTCTTCGAAATCATCAATGAATTTGAAAATTTTCTCTCCATTCCGAACGAGAAACGCGAGATTAGAAATATTCATCATTATTGTTACAATTGGATAAAATGATTCTGAAAAATCTTGAAATGTTTCAGCTTTCAAACATAAAAAAGTGAATAAGAAAAACAAACTATATGCAAAACAAATGAATGGCAAAAGGTTGCGTAGTCCAAAATGACGCACTCGAATCGTTTTCGATGCATTTATTCGACTGAAAATTTGAATGGAATCGTCGTTTTTTACTAATTCGCCACGTTTTATTGTGAACGAAAATATTTGCTCTAAATTTTGAAATAATTTCATTGTTTTCACTTGAGTTTTAGACGACTAAACCAAATTAACTCTATGAACTGACTAAAAATATGACACTTGGAAGCAATTCAATTTAAAACGTAGTTTTTCAAGGAAATTTCAAACGATCCTCCATATGGCATATGGCAATTAAGCGATAACTCGAATGATTTTGTGAATTATGCACATATTTTATGCGTGGCGATCTTTGATTACGTGATTACACCATAACTCCACCTTCAATGCCAAATAATCACGTTAAATGCACGCATGGTATGGAACAATCCCACACACACAGAAATTTTCTCCGATTCAGCTGACGAAATTACTACAAAAAACGCTGTATGTATGTATTGCCTACAAAAACTGAAGTATTCCCTACAAAAATGCCCCTTTGTAGTTATTCAGTACAATACTTGTATGTGTTTCTACGGATTCTGTGATATTTGAATTAACAAGACATTCAATGGTGCGCAAAAAGGGGAATCGTAAGAATACACAATGCTCTAGTCGCACGCATTTAAGATTGTAGTATCGTTTCTCCTTCTTGCGCATGTGATAGTGGCTTACAGAAGAATAGGAGACAATGTAGCAGAGCCGGAGAAACAAATACAAACATTGCACTGAATAACTACAAAGGGGCATTTTTGTAGGGAATGCTTCAGTTTTTGTAGGCAATACATACATACAGCGTTTTTTGTAGTAATTCCGTCAGCTGAATCGGAGAAAATTTCTGTGTGTGCATTCCATTTTCTTCGTGGCGAGTAATTAAACACAAATTTAAACACGGAATACACGTTGATTACTGTTATTTCAGAGCACGAATCCAAGTGTCTGCCCACTTCCGCATCGTACATTCACAACAATTTGTCACTAGTCACCTGGTCAGTAATTTCATACATAATTAAGAAGAGATTCTGTGAGTTTTCGAAGGTATCTGAAATACATTTCTAATTTTCTAATCGCTCAATGAAATTATCGATTCAAAATGATCAGAAGAGAGCCTTGTTTACAAAATGAGTATTTCGATTTTAACTGAATCCTTCAAATGTTTCAACTAAACAAATCCATCTTTAGTCAAAGATCATACGTTTCGCAATAATTGAGAAAACTTGGAATCCAATCCCAATTGAAATTTCGTTAAAACGAATGAACGGAGGAAGGAAACTTAACTGTTCGTTTTAAAATTAAAAATTTAAAAAAACACACACGAAAAACTTAAAAGTTGAATAGTCGAAGGTTTGTGTTAGTCGAAGGAAAGTGCTCATACAAAACAGAAATAGCGAAATTCTAATACAATGGTAGTGATTTGATAGATTTCCACCTTTACTAGTGCAAGCATTGTGATTTTTGTATGTATTGTATCTGCTCTGCTGTGAGGTATTACTACTGTTACTACTTGCAGATAGTAATACGTCACAGCAGAGCAGATACAATACATACAAAAATCACTATGCTTGCACTAATGATGGTGGTAATCTGTCAAATCACTACCAGTGTATTAGAATATCGCTATTTCTGTTTTGTATGAGTGTTGTCACATGCATGTGAACTTCACAAAATCAACGCGAGCAAAAAAATTTAAATTAGAAATTAATAAAAAAAATGAATGCCAACGACACATGGTGTTCCCAGACGGTCACCCATTCAAGTACTAACCACGCTCGATGCAGCTTAACTTCAGTGATCGGACGAGAACTGGTGCTTTTTACATGATATGGTCGTTGACGATAGTTTATCACTTATTTGACATCATATTCTTTTTATTCTCAATATCTAATGATATAATCAACAGGTTAACCTATCAACAACATTTAAATGTAAATGGATATTCTTATAAATTTATAAATATGAAATAGATTGTTGAAATAGACTCAGCGAATGATTATTCAGAGCGAAAACAATTGCACATTTTTATGTTTCATTTCAATATGAAGAACATTTCTGTTAAGGTGCTTTGCTGCTTTGCTTTATTATTTGTTCATTTTTATTGATTGAGATTGGAATGCAATTGTCAGTAATTCATTCATCAATATAGTAACATATTGGAAGTACAGTACATATAATATGAAGCAATTAGTAAATACAAATCAGAGCAAAAAAGCACAGGAAACAAACGTGAAAGAAAATATTGAAGACAATTTCAAAAAATGCCCGTGTTGGGGAATCGAAACCTCTGAACGAAATATAAAAAGAGTCCATACCATTTTACAAGTATTATGAACTAGAGTACGTCAGTGCGAGCAAGGCGTTTTTTGACAATTCGATTAAAGTTAGGCAACGATTCACACACTCACAGTGAGCCTGCAATCCAAAATGCGATTATAAATCATTTGTATTCCAGTTTGAACTATATGCCAGTTTTATTCAAAGATAATGGAAATGGAAATGTTCGGGACTCGCATTAGCGCACTCTAGTTCACATTCATTGTATTGATAACGCCTATTTCACGAATGACATCGGTCGGCAACACAGAACCCAAAAACTCGCGTATGTATAGTGTTGGACTCAAAAAGTGGATTTTTTGGGTCATTGGGAGAATTGCCCTTCTCCGTGATACTAATACGGATGTGAATATGGATGCGCCAAATGGGTTTTCTGACAGGCCAGCCGCAACAGTCGTTTCAGTTTTCGGCACATTCGTAAGTGGATTTATTCAATTATACTATAGAAATGATAATGGTGAAGGTATTTCAAAAGTGGCTACGGTTTTCCGTGAACAATACATTTTCATATGATTTTATTTGATATAGCACAAATCAGATCAATAGACGGACTCATTTCTGCAACTGACGAAGTATTGTAAAATATGAGAATCCGCCATGAATCACCTAAACCAATTTAAAATTGTATGTGAGAATGAATTCAGCTGTTTGTGATATTTGATATTACCTTTTTGAAAGTGTCTCGATTGCTCAACACATTTCCAAATCCTGTGAGAACGACAGGTGCTTGAGTGTTGATAATAATTGTTGGCAATATGCGACGTATCTTTGGCGGGAATAAATACCAATCGCATAAATAATAGACATCCACATCACTGAAGTGAGTTGTAACATACTCGCTCGAATCACAGAACACGTAGACTAGAGCGAATGACCAGAACGTAAGCAGAGTTAATTGCGATATTGCCATGATATTTATTTCATCGTTCAACTGGAAGTAATTAGCAATCTGAATGAAAACGTTGTTCAAAACTACAGCAGTGGTGAGATAAAAATTAATACAAAAATCCAACCATTTCAATTCGGATCAAGAGAAAATTATCGCAAATGGTTAATATCGTCCATACAAAGTTAGCTGTGTAAATAAATTGGAAAATGCCTGAAAAGTCACTGGCAAATCTACAAAAACGAAAGAAGTACAAACCATTAATGAAAAGACATTTTCACTATTAGAATATAATTATTGGATGTCAGCTCAACTGTTTTGCGTCCGAATGGAATTGAACAAAGCTTAACAATTTCTCATTCAACTCGATCTCGTTTTCATTTATTTTGAAGGATTCATTCAGATTGGTCAGTTCAGATGTAATATCGTCAGCTAAAATGGCCATGAAATAACATGACCCGAATGAGAAACTTACATAACAGGTACAACACCATGTCACGTAGACAATGGGTAAAATTTCCGAAGAGAAGCAAAATGGATAAACCATCGGATCTCTCCATTCGACATAAAACCTTGAAGAAAAATTAATCCATAAAAATAAATATGGGAATAAATATAAAATAAATGGGCTTACATGCGTAAGGCTTACTTTTCCGCACTTTTAACCATCAAGTGATTTTGTAAAATTTGTTTTAATGTGAAAGTAAACATAGTGGAATTACAAGAAAACGTCATCCAATCGACCTCAAATTTCATTTAAACCATTTTTTCCACAAAATAAGCAGTTTATATGGGTTCGGAGCAGTGAGTCAAAAATCGGTGGTTCCACCTATTTTCTGAATCCAATCTATTTTATGACCACAAATATGGAATGATTCAATTTTTAAATCTCAAAACCATTATAGTTTGTCCCAGGGTAGTCAAATGGGCCCGCAGAATACATTTAGTACGTATATTCGCGGTACTTTCCATATTAAATTGAATTTTCAAGCAAAATAGCCACATTCGCTTGAGTCAGTCATGCGCCTCAACGACTACTACAATACTGCTCAAAATTGGATGGAATCTTAGTGCTATGAAGTTCAAACCATTTTTGATAGTGGTCCACGAGTCAAAGATTGCATTTGAGCGCAAATTGATTAATAATTTTGCGTATGGCGTACGTGTACGAATTTTATGAATTTCGTCTATTTTGGCTGCAAATTTGAGAAATTTCACATCAAATATGGAATGATTGTATTAAGGAATCTCAGAACTAATATAGTTTGGCCCAGGAAAGTGAAATGGGCTCTCGAAAAACAATCAGTAGGCTCAATTGTGGTAATTTCGCTCAAAAATGGCATTTTTAGGGCAATAAACGTATATTCACTTGAGAGCATGGTGCGCCAAAACGGCTATACCAATATTGCTCAAAATTTGATAGGATCTAAGTCTAATAATTTCCAAAAAATGGTGAAAATTTGAAATCGATCGGTGGAGTCGTTTTTGAGCTATCGTGGTAACAAAAAACGTGACAACGGACGGCGGACGGCGGACAAAGGACGGCGGACAACGTGCCACAGCCCCACATCAACATGAGCTAAAAACGGTTCCACCGCATTCCTGTGGGTTCCAAACTTATAGAAAAATCATTTTTGGGGTTTCCAAAATTTGGGCCAATCGCAATACTTTTACGCATCACGTGGTGTGCGGAAAAGTAAAAGGCGAAATTGTTTTACCAGAAAGGAAAAGGCAAATAAAATGAGGCGCTTCCCAAATCAGTTGTGAAATAAAGGAAATAACTCATTATAATGAATGGCATTGTAACGAAAGGAACCGTCACTTTAACAAAAGAAGTGTAGATGATGTTGGTCCATTTTTCAATCAATTTATTTGCTTTCACATACATTCGTTTCGATGTTCGGTTTATCGATCCTAAAATATAGGAATATTGGAATGTCTCTCATAGAATCTTCAAACAAATAAATTCAATGAAATGTGCTTAGGAAAAGAATCGGTTTAGCCCCAAAAATTCAAGGAGAGTGGGAAAGTGAAGATGTCAAATTTCGTTGTGTCACATGATATTTTGTGTTGAAAATTAGCCATGTTGCAGTAGTAATTTCATAGCAACGTGCACTGAAGTGCACATACCGTGCCTAAATAGAGTGCACTGTATGAAAAATAGAATTTTACTCGTTTTCATGGCAGAACCAATACTTTCTCTCTTGACTGGTCGACGAATTAGATTGTTCAAGAGAAAAACCAAATTTCATATCAATGCGGAAAAGTCAGGATTACGAATGTAATTCAATTTATTTTTATAGTAAAAATCGTAAAAATTGTACTGGAAAAGTTAGCTAAATCAAATCATCGACAAGACAATATATTTCCCATGACAAACTGAGACGTTGGTCCAAATTTGAACACAATCAGAGATTATTTACTCAAGTGGAGTTGAGTTTTGGAGGCAAAACCAATATTTACCTAAGCACATTTTCGAGTTTCATATGCGGCACAGTGCGATGACAAGACTCACTTTGTAGGTTTTTTTAGATGTTAACACAGAACAAAAAGAGATGGAAATATATATTTGTATCTATCCGTCTCTCTCCATCTTTCTCTGTAGGAAAAAAACCCTTTAAAGTGAGCCTTGTCATCACAATGTGATATGCGGAATAGTAATATTAGCAATTTATGACATATTTCGTTCAAAGCCATGGGGTCATCTCTCGAGTAGAACCAAAAACTCCTTTTATTACACTAAATTCAAGAATATTTACGAACAACTAAAATAATGGAGATTTTTGAATCTTACGCTTTTCGATTATTCTTTCTAAATCATCAATAAATTTGAAAATGTTGGCTCCATTCCAGGTGAATGCTGTGAGATTGACAATATTCCCAAATATTGTTACAATCGGATAAAATGATTCTGAGAAATCTTGAAATGTTACAGTTTCCAAATATGAATGAATCACTAAGGACATCAATCCAATTCCAAAACAAATGAATGGCAGAAGGCCAATTGGTTGAAAGTGACGCTTTCGAATCGATTTCGATGCATTTATTCGACTGAAACTTTGAATCGAATCGTCATTCTTTGCTGGTTCGGCACGTTTTATCGCGAACGCAAATAATTGTTCCAAATTTTGAAATATTTTCATTTTATATTGATTTAACAGTGTCGATGTTTAATCTTATTACTTTTTTCAGATAAGTTTTAGACAACTAAGCACTCGTGACATTTAGAATTGACTGAAAATAATAAATTTGGAAACATTCCAAACAATTCAAACCAAATTTATATTGTCAATTTTGGACTCATCACTTTAAATACTCTTCCGCACATACAATAATTTTTGAAAAGTATTGAATTTTCCTATAGGTTTTCTAATACAGAAGTTTTTCGCTCGAGAGGTTTCTCCATATTTCAGTGATTTGTTCAAATTATCAGATTATAACTGACTAGAAAATATTGTCACAAAACAAATCACTGAAATATGGATTTTCAATTTAAAGAAAAACATCTGAAATGGGAAGTGAATTTAAAGTTATTGGTGGAATTATTTCATGGGGAATCAGAATGGATCCACGCATCCACATTAAATGGATGTAATAATATTGGTCACGAATAGAAGTTAAGTTTTAATTTTCTGTACAATTTGCTGTACATCTTTTAGAATGCTCTACAAAGATTTGGATATGAATTATAAATCCTAATATCGGCACATGTACCGTCATGACGTGAGGCTTTCAGGTGAAAATTCAAAATTCATCGTAATGTTTTGAAAAAAAAACCGATACATGAAGTAATTTTGCTGAATGATACTCCACTTGTGTTACCATTTAGTGTTGAAATTTTGTTTTTTCATATAAATGTAATTGTGCCGTATATTGTATCGTTCAATTGATCATTTATTTAACGCTGCCTGAAAGGTCACCGGCTAATCTACAGAAACGCTAGAAAACCAATATAAAGTAGTTTCTCATTGAAAAGTTCTGATTCAAAATCGATTTCAACTGAACTATTCTGCGTCCGGAAGGAGATATTTAAACTTCCGTCAATTAGGTCTTTTCCATTCAACATTTTCATGCAATTTGTTTTCATCCCACTGCTTCTCTTATCATCGACTTTAATTAAAGTTTGGCAAAAAAGAGAGCAAAAAATATCATAATAAATTTGGAATTAAAAAAAAAAAAAAAATGAATGCCAACGACACATGGTGTTCCCAGACGGTCACCCATTCAAGTACTAACCACGCTCGATGCAGCTTAACTTCAGTGATCGGACGAGAACTGGTGCTTTTTACATGATATGGTCGTTGACGATAGTTTATCGCTTATTTGACACCATATTCTTTTAATTCTCAATATCTAATAATATAATCAACAGGTTAACCTATCAACAACATTCAAATGTAAATGGATATACTTATGAATTTATAGAAATGAAATGGATTGTTGAAATAGACTCAGCGAGTGGTTGTTCAGAGCGAAAACAATTGCACATTTTTATCATTTATTTCAATATGAAGAACGTTTCTGTTAAGATGCTTTGCTGCTTTGTTTAATTTTCGTTATTTTTATTGATTGAGATTGGAATGAAATTATCAGTAATTCATTCATCAATATAGTAACATATTTGTAGTACAGTACATATAATATGAAGCAATTTGTAAATAAAAATGCACAGGAAACAAACGTGAATGAAAATATTGAAGAAAATTTGAAAAAAAAATCTCCGTGTCGGGGAATCGAACCCCGGTCGCCCGCGTGACAGGCGGGAATACTAACCACTATACTAACACGGATGTGAATATGGATGCGCCAAGTGGGTTTCTCACAGGCCAGTCGCAACAGTCGTTTCAGTTTTCGGCACATTCGTAATAGGATTTATTCAATTTATGTTTTATTGAACTGATAATGATGAAGATATTTCAAGCACTTTGTCATGTACTCATTTCTGCAACTGACGAAGTATTGTAAAATATGAAAATCCGCCATGAATCACCTAAACCAATTAAAATTTTTATTTGAGAATGAATTCGGCTGTTAATGATATAAAAGTCACCCTTTTAAAAGTGTCTCGATTGCACAACACATTTCCAAATCCTGTGAGAATGACCGGCTCCTGAGTGTTGATAATAATTGTTGGCAATATGCGACGTATCTTTGTCGGGAATAAATACCAATCGCATAAATAATAGACATCCACATCACTGAAGTGAGTTGTAACATACTCGCTTGAGTCACAATACACGTAAACCTGGGCGAATGACCAAAACGTTAGCAGAGTCAAATGCAATATTGCCATGATATTTAGTTTATCGTTCAACTGAAAGTAATTAGCAATCTGAATGAAAACGTTGTTCAGGACTACAGCAGTGGAGAGATAGAAATTTATAGGAACCCAACCATTTCAATTCGGATTAAGAGAAAATTATCGCATATGGTTAATATCGTCCATACAAAGTTAGATGTGTAAATAAATTTAAAGATATCTGAACAGTTAGTGACGAGTCTACAAAAACGTAAGAAATACAAACCATTAAGAAAATTTCATTTCAACTATTGAAATACGATTATTATTGGATGTCAACTCAACTGTTTTGCGTCCGAATGAAATTGAACAAGGCTTAACAATTTCTCATTGAACTCGATCTCATTTTCATTCATTTTGAAGGATTCATTCAGATTGGTCAGTTCGGATGTGATATCGTCAGCTAAAACGGACATGAAGTAACATGATCCAACTGAGAAACTCACATAACAGGTACAACACCATGCCACATAGACAATGGGTAAGATTTCCGAAGAAAAGCAAAATGGATAGAAAATTGGATCTTTCCATTCGACCAAAAACCTTTAAAAAAATGAATCCGTAAAACTAAATATGGTAATAAATATAAGAAAGGCGAAATTGTTTTACCAGGCAGGAAAAGGCAAATAAAATGAGGCGCTTCCCAAATCAGTTGTGAAATAAAGGAAATAACTCATTATAATGAATGGCAATGTAACGAAAGGAACTGACACTTTTACGAAGGAAGTGTAGATGATGTTGGTCCATTTTTCGATCATTTTATTTGCTTTCACATATATTTGTTTCGATGTTGGATTAATCGATCCTAAAATATAGGAATATTGGAGTTTTTCTCATAAAATCAATCAAATAAATCGAAAAAGCATATTGTTGTTTTATTCAAAAAAAACTCTATAACTATATGAACTTTCATTGAAAAATACGGACAGGAGAGTCAAAAATGTGAGAATTGCTTTTTGCGTGAAGTGTACCGGCAAGCCAGGAGAGTTGACTTGAATGCATGCTGCTCCGAAACGGCTACACCAATGTGGCTAATAAATTAAACGATACTAAACAACTTTGTTCTGATCACTTCGGGATTTGAGGCTCCGTTCGAGAGTTTTCGTGTTAACGTACAGACTGCAACGAAAACAACAACGACCACGACGACGATGCCATTTGGCACCGGAGGTACCAGGATCAATTAGTCAAATCGAGAAAAGGCCAAAACAATTTATTTCCCATGACAAAACGAGACTCTGGTTCAAAATTTATGGACGATCAGAGATTATTTACTCAACTGAAGTTGAGTTTTCCAGGCAAAATCAATACTTTTCCTAAGCACATTTTCGAGTTTCATATGCGGAAAAGTAATATTTGAAATGTATGAAAAATTTCGTTCAAAGTCATCTCTCAAGTAGAACCAAAAACTCCTTTTATTACACTAAATTCAAGAATATTTACGGCCAACTAAAATAATGCAGATTATTGAATCTTACGCTTCTCCATTATTCTTTCCAAATCATCAATAAATTTGAAAATGTTTGCTCCATTCCAGGTGAATGCTGCGAGATTGACAATATTCCCAAATATTGTTACAATCGGATAAAATGATTCTGAGAAATCTTGAAATGTTTCAGTTTCCAAATATGAGAAAATTAATAAGGATATCAAACCAATTCCAAAACAAATGAATGGCAGGAGGCCAATTGGGTGAAAGTGACGCTTTCGAATCGATTTCGATGCATTTATTCGTCTGAAACTTTGAATCGAATCGTCATTCTTTGCTGGTTCGGCACGTTTTATCGCGAACCCAAATAATTGTTCCAAATGTTGAAATATTTTCATTTTAGATGTAACAGAGTCGATGTTAAATCGTATTGTGGTTTTCACTTCACATTTCTACACAGTAAACTGCGACATTATGAAGAAACTGAAATTATGACATTTGGAAACATTCCAATCAAACGAAATATATTTTATATGACCAATTTCGGACACACAAAACTAGATGTTATTTAATTACTGAATCAAAAGTGTTGTAGCAATGCTACAATGTGGCACATTGTGGCATATATAATTAACAGAGAATGTATTGAGCTCATCCTCATGCAATGGCGAACTTATGCTCTTCATGAGAATATAGTACACCGTTTTTTTTGTCATTTCTCATGGCCCAGTCATGGTTCATGGAAGAGTTGACTCTTCATGAGAATAACCACATTACATTCTCTAATAATTAATTGGAATTTAAGCACGAAACAATTTTCATATTCTAACTCAAATGGTGTCACTTCCCATACAAAATTAACAGGTTCTGTATTTTGATTTGTTTTTTCATGGTCACACTTAAAAAAAATACATCATTTCCTATATCTAAAAAAAATTTATTTAAAAAAAAAATTAATCGATAAAATAATCGATTTAAAATTGGTCAACAAAGAACCTTGTTCACAAAATGAGTATTTCAATTTACACTAAACTTTACAAATTGTTTAATTTAACAGATTCATTTTTTCTTTGATCCAATCCAAATATTGTATAACTTTCACATAAACACCAGGTTTTGCTGAAAAAGAAGGGAAATTTACAATTATAAATTTATAATTTTCTTCAACAAATAAATGAAGCGTTTTGAAAAGATGAAACTTACTGCTGTCACCGCAGCGTTGACCCCAAGAAATGATTCCGTACAATGAATTTACACCTTAAAAACATCGAAATGGTCAGTTAATTGAGTGTTCATTTAAATAGGTCCAATTCAAATTGGATGTGAAATTTAAAATCATTACCACTTTCATCGGCACAAACAAGCGGGCCACCCGAGTCTCCTTCACAAGCATCAACACTGCTGAACTGATCCAAATATCCCGCACAGAACATCGTATCCATAATTTCATCTCCATAATATTCCTTTTGTCGGCACACTTCTTGGGCAATAAGTGGGACAGTGGCTGCTTTCAGATCGAGTGATGGTGCTGTCAAATGAAAATAGTTTTGTCAAAATTCAAATCCCATCCAGATCCACATCCAACTTAAAATTGAACTTACTTGATTTTCCGTATTGTATCGAACCCCAACCAGAAATTGTACAATTTTTGCCAGCTTCATATTTCGTGCGTTGATCGGGCAAACAAATCGGTTGAATATAATTTGTGAATTGGATTGGATTTTTCAGTAAAATAAGTGCAATGTCATTGTTCATGAGCTGTCCTTTTCGGAATTTTTCATGAATATACCAATTTTCAATGAAAATCTCAATTTCCGATTCTTCTCGGGTATCTAAATGATGATCACCAGCCCGTACAAAGTATGTACCTTTTGGAAAACCGACCAGACAATGAGCCGCCGTAAGAATGTGTGTTTTTGATAGAATAACAGCACCACACCAATGCGTTGAACGGCCATTTCGACCACGAGCCCGTATCGTTGCTTGCCATGGATGATGACCACGTTTCGTTCTCGATCCACTGATTACACGAAACTGTCCAACACTCTCCGCACTGTCATCCTCTTCGGTCACCTTAACTTGACCGCATACATTTGAAAAATCAAGAACATTTTTGCTACTTCGTTCCACGTTACGTAAGTAGCTATGCGTTTCACGATTATCGGTTAAACGTTGGAGTGACAAATCATCGGCTATATAACGGCTACTTTTTGTATCAGAACCTAAAGGAAAATGACTCAGTGTAACGAAAAGGCATTCACTTTTGATATAAAAATAGTTGTCAACTTACCATACGAACATTTAACGCTAACATCCTCGGTGTGATTGCAGTTGCTTTCACTCCATTCAAAATGCATGCATTTATCTAATGCAGTCTCATTGCCCAGGCAATCCACTTGATCCAACCAAATCGGACCAGCACTCATACCGTACCTCCTTTTAACGACCGCCTGAAATCAAAATTCAGACATTTATAAATTGTTCATTTCGAATGTGCTTACAATGATTTGGTATAGTCAAATGAAATCCCCATTACCGCTGGCCCAGTGAATCCAAGTGATTTACAAAACACTTGAGCTTCTTTGTCACCAAAATCATCATCGCATACCGTACCCCAAACACCACGATATTTCACTTCAACTCGACCTTCAAAATCATTTCCGTCCATTAAACGATATTCAATTTTTGCATCACAATGCATTGAACTTTCATCTGTTCCATCCGTACAATCTAAATGAAAAAAAGAAAAGATGATCAGTTGCTTGGAAGAATGTGCTTGAGCAATGTGCTGAAAATCGTTACCCTTGAGCCCGTCACACATGAATGACATCGGAATACATTCCTCTGAATCTGGGCAAAGCCAATGGCCTGATGGGCATTTCATAACGGACACTTTGCACACAACACCGACCACCTCTTCAGCATTACAGTCACTAATACCCCAACCATTGAAATCACAGTCTTTCAATGACGTTTCATTGCCCATGCAGCTCACTTCATCCATCATGAAAATATTCTCACCGGTTGGCATATTTGCATTTGGTGGATAAAATGAATTTGGTTTAACTTCAGCTGAAAAGAAACGAAAACCAAAACTGTTTAGTTCCAACGAAAAAAAAAATGTTCAGCAACAATCATAAATTAATTGTACGATCAATACCTGCGCCCATATTAAAACCAAGCTCACGGCACAACACATTCGCATTCGTTAGTGTGAATTTATCATCACAAACATAGCCCCATTTACCGAATGCCTTCACTTCAACACGTCCCATGTGTTTGTGTCCTTTGTCATGCGATAATCGAACTTGATAATTTACATGCGGGCAACTCTGTTCATCACGCCGATTGCCACAATCATTTTTACCGTCGCATAACTGAAATTTGTTGAAAAATTAAATCTTAAAATCACCATTCAATTGGTTGAATCAATGAAAAGTGTTCATTGAACGAAAACAAAAAAATCAAATCCATTTGTTGAAACTTACACGACTAAATGGAATACAAAATCCGGTACCACAATCAAATTGTCCATCACACGTAGACACTTCAAATTCCGACACTTCGGATTTTCCGTTGCGAATTTGTAAATTGGGTTTGTCTTGATTTGTATACCAATTTGGTGGTGGTGCTGAAGCAGTTAGCGGTGTTGTTGGTACGTTATGTCGATTGTTAGATGCTAAACCAAAATTGGCCGCATTTGTATGATAATTTGGACCGTAATGAGCATGATTGCCATTATGATGATGGACGGTGTGCGTCGGTGGTGGTGTTGGCGAATTGTGATATGATGCCGATAATGGTGATGCTTGCGAATGATGGTACGTTCCATGCATTGGATGTGATTGAGTGTGCGGTCCTGGAAAGGCAATTGGAACGGGATCATTAGTGCCCGGTTTATAGTATGTTGGTTGATTCAATGGCGAATGTTGGTCATGAAATTCGGATGAATGTTGAAAACCGGATGAAAATTGGGAATTTTCCTGATGGGGCAAATGATTGTATGAATGAAAATGAGTGGCTGACAGTGGTTGTTGTGTTGTGGTCATTTCAAAATGTTTCTTTTCGGTATGTGTCTCAATTTCATTTTCAACATCCACATCCGCACGGGTTTGAATGCGAGGCGATTCTGGTAGATTTTTTACAGCCACATTTTCATTTAAAATTGCCGATGCCAAACTGTCTTGTTCTAGAGCTTTACTGTGATTCACATTCCGACCATTATCCATGATATCAAAGAGTTTATCTTCAATTTTATTCATATGTACTGTGCTGTTCGATGCTTTCGTATCATTTTTTGCCAAATATGGACGCAGTAAATACTTGAGCGCTTCACTTATCGGAATGTAATCAGCGTCAGTTTTCTCATCGGTTTCATTGACTGGCTGAGCAAATGGTTGATAGTACATTTGACTGTGAGCTTGGAGCTGCGAATCCAATTTTGGAGTTGTTGATGGTGGGGCGGCATGTGTTTTGCTATGCGGGATTCGCATCACATTTCGACTTTCAGTTGTCGTTGCAACTGGTGTATTTGGTGTGGTTTGTTGACCGTATAAAGTTGGTTCACCATGAAACAGAGACAAGGGCCTAGTGGGACGATGATAAATTGGCATCACATGCTCTTTGCCAAATGGAATTTTCAGTGTATTTCCTTCTGTTGTCGACGGAACAGGTTCAATAACCTTTCCTTCACGATTATAAGTTGTTGGATTTTGCCAATTCTCGAAACCATTTCTGACATCAAAACTCGCTAGAGGAATGTCTCCACCGTGCGATGGTTTACCGAATCCTGTATAATAAGTGGATGGTGTTGATGGCTCCGGGTATGTATTTTGTGGATATCGATCTGACTCTAATGGAAGCACCGACATATCAGGGATATAGTATGGTTTGCCTTGAGTGGCTTGAGTGGGATTAAATTTAATCGATGGTTCTGTTACAAATTGCTGTTTAACCTGATCATCGTCATGAATTTCATTGATTTTGTCATCAGTCACTTCACTCACAGGATTGCGATTCGGCTCTTCCTCGGCCAACTTCACCACTGGTCCTATTGATGCCGTATTACAATTGTTTACATTTGGTGCAAAATCACATATTCCCAGCGTTGGATTAAACATAAATCCAGGATCACAGCTTTGTACTCGAATTCGACCATTTTCACAGTTGACATACCGGCTACAGTCATACGGATGTGCCATTAATCCCTTGCCATCTTCTTCACATTTTGATCCAATCGTTTCGAATCCGCTTGGATAGATGCTATAAACCCGTGTCACTTGCGTTGGTTGCCTCTCAGTGCTCGTCGGTTGCGGTAATTTTGGTGCGATTTTTGCTTGTGGATTGGAAAAATACTTTTTATATTCATTGCCCACATGTGACGTCATCAAATTCAATTCAGGAACTTGTTGTTGTAATGTGTCATCGTGAGGTTTATGTTGTGATAAAATATCAATGCTTGGCTCTGTTGAAGTGGGTTGATTCGTTCCAACGAAATTAGTATCAATTGTTTCTTGCTGTTCGCGAGTCCAATCGTCGATCGAATGATTTCTTTCGTGAAAATTGTCCGTGGGATTGATTCTTCCTTGAAAATTATCATCGACTCGGCTTGATCGATTGCTAGAGAATCCCCCATTCAATTCAGAGTCTTTAAATGGTGGCAATAGGTCTTGCGATGGCACTTTGACGATTTGTGACTTTGGTTCTTCAGCAGCATTATACGGATGTTCGATGCTCAGTGCTGGATTATTGATGTTTTGTGAATTTAATGATGGCGATGGATAAGCGCCAGATGATTCGATGGATGAAAATGATGAAAGTGAGTTAGAATTTATACCGTCATTACTTTGGTGAGCGTTTGATGGATACGACGGCGTTTGTTGCTGATAATTAGGAGTATTATGTTGTGGCCAGTGTTGATGATGTTGTCGATGATTCTGCGCATATTGATTTTGTGTGCTTTGTTGTGGGTATTGTTGTTGATTTCGGATATTTTGTTGCGTGTACGAAGTTTCAGTTGGATTTGAATTTGCTACCGTTTCGGGTCCAAAACGTGCCTCTATCATTCCTTCGCCGTGGAATGGTTCTTGATTGCTAGCTGCCGAATCCAGATCACCATCTCTCTGTCCCTGTCCCTGGACATATGAATCTCTTGAACCGCAATCCACTTTGTGTGGCCAATCACACACTTTGAACACATCATTAAACATTGTTCCCGGACCACATTCTTGAATAAATGTTCGGCCATGATCACAATTCAAGAATTTCTTGCAATCCAATGGATGAGCAAATAAACCGCTAGCACCACTTTCACACTGAATGCGTGCAACTTCTTGCCGTTGTGAGTATTGATTTGGGCTGTAATTTAATTGTTGCCGTTGATTTCGATTTGCAGTAATACCGTCAAAGCGTTGACATCGTACTTTCGATGCATGATCACATTCCATTGTCTTTGGATTGAACATTGTACCAAACGAACAACTTTGAATTGTACCACGACCTCGCCAACAATTCAAATATTGACGACAATCCATCGCATACGGTATTTGGCCGGTAAAATTCGGCGGACATTCCGTTTTTGGTGATTCATCTACGGCAACAAAATTGTTACCGTGGTTGTTGTTTCGATTATCATATGCATTCGAATGGTAGGTCTACAATGAAATATATAGAATAAACAAATAAAATATAAAAAAATAAGCTTAAATCCAAATGAAAAAAGTCACAAAAGAACTAAATATGTTGAAAAATGAACGATTTGAGAAAAAAATGGAACAAAAAACGTTTTTCTAAGGACAAAAGAAAATGAGTTGAGAACTTCGAGTTTGTTATCAGTTTGTGAAATCCGAATGTGTGTTTTTTTTGCAACGATTGTTTGCCTGCCCTTTGACCATGGACTGTCTGTAAAAAGGGAATCAAATTGTGATTAAACCGCACACATTGAATGCTTAAACTGGTCAGCGTAACTCAACATAAATAATATCTTTATTTATTAATATTCAGTTGAGTTATTCGTTCCTTTGTGTAGGAACTAATTGTATTTAGTCATATGGTGGCGTCATTTCAACGCATTTAATCAACATTTTACAAATAAAAACCTATTTACATTTTCACTGAAAACGCATCGTCGAATAATTATCGATCAATTCTCAGTATTGAGGTCACACACTTTTGAACAGTTTTTGAAGTCGTGATTACAATTTTTGTGCGCTCTTCTATAGATCGTCATAATATTTGTTATTTGTTTGATAGATACTGTTTTTGTGTGTGGATGGAACAACATGGAATTTGAATTGTTCGCGACGAAGGTTGACTGTGAGATTAAAATGAAATAGGAAGATAATTGTTGCTTAAATCCTTGTGAATTCCATTGAAAATATCTTTTTTTTTTATTTGGAGAAAAAGTGAAACGTTTCTTGTGACGAAATTGTGATGAAATCTTTAACTTTCACGTGGCGCCAATTAGTTACGATCATTGATCCAAATTGGATGAAATTTAAAAAAAAAACAATAATCAATTTCCATTAAACGTTTATTTGTGTTTTAAATGTTTTTCAAACTGAGTTAATGTCGTCTTTCGCCATCAATTAGCGTTCATATCAAAAGCAATTGAAATTTAGAATAAAACCATTGAATTTCGACTGACCCTCAATTTGAGCCTCTGAGGATCAGTCTGAGCATTGTTGAAAGGAGTTATTATTTATCAAAGATTGGTTAATATAACTCCGTTTAATCACATTTCCATTTTTCATTGAATACCTAGAATCATTTTCGCAAAAAAATCCACTGGATTTCCTAATCAATGTCCCTAAATTGAAGATCGTCATCAAATTTAATGATTTTTCTCAATTTTTCTGGATTTAACCCTTTTTTAATCCCACAAACTTTTTTCAAACTGAAGAAAATTGTATTATATTTTAATGGTTGTTAAAATGTTAAATTAATTTAAACAGAATTTTCTTCCAAAAAGAACTCGAGATGAAGCTGTAAATTGTTCCAAACAAAAACTAAGATTTCATTTCAAACTGTTGATTGATTCAACTCATGTCTCGATTTTCAGTTCGTTCAGATTATTATGAGTTCGTTCACATTCACTCTTGTACAAAATCCAACTATATTTGCGTTTGATAATATTTTTTTATTTTCAAAATTATTCACCAAAATGTTTCAATATTTTCATACATTCTTCTCAATGAGTAAGTTCATTAGAAAAATGATTAAAATATATAAAACAAACACAAATCAAAACGCAGCACACAAATCAAAAATCATGCATGAAATCCATGCTACAATTAAAAATCACACAGTCATAAAATGTAATCAACTAACCGAATGCACATTTGCAATATTGATTAAAATAAATATTAAAAAAGCATAAAAAATGCTGTTAATTTGCTTCATATTTGTTGTCTTTGGTTTTTTAAGCACAAGCACATTTTACACAACTAAAATAACAAAAATTATCGTTAATCGTCACGTCACGTTACGTTAAAATTCGTTCATTCAGATCTAACACCAGTAACGAACTAAACTATTGAATGCTCGAGTTCTCATTGATCGTTTAACTCGGTCTTGTTCATCATTTTATTTTTTGTTGTTGTTGTTGTTTGTTTCGTTTGCGTAAATAAAAAGGTGCCTCACAAGATCAAACGCCACAACCATTTTAAGTTCATCAATGGTTTGGTGTTGAATAATGAAGGGAATTTGAAGATTCATATGGGCAATATGTAAAACAAAAATGACTGGTGACCCTGTGTAGAGAAGATCATGTTATCTCATTTCAAGTCATCTGTTATCAATTCCAAAAGATTAAACAGTTCATGCGAATCAGTAAAGTCGGCACAATGTTTACAGCATGAAATTGTTTTTACTAATGCAGCAAACAAAGCATATGACTTTTTTTTTGCGCCCATCGCAAAATCATTTCGCAGAAACACAGTGTCGCATTAGTATATGAAGGCCCTTGAATGAGTTGACATGTAAGGTTTTGACCTGAGCAGAGAAAAAGAAAATATGTTTCCTGCCCTTTTTTTTACATTTTACCAGATTCTTATCAGTTGTTCCTTTTTTACTTATTTTTTTTACATTCTTCCGCTTTTCGAATTGTGTTATTGGTTTCACAAAAATATTCAGACATTTTTTTCCATTTGACCATTTTTACTAGTTGCACATGTCAACTAAATATGCGAACTGTAGACTTATCAAGATATCAGTAAATAGTAATCAGTACCCCCTTTGGTGAATGCGTCGATGCGCCTCTGTGCGATTTCATTGAAACAACGTAATAGTCTTTATCTTACATTGGTTCGGCCATTGCTGGTTGTAGCTTCATTTAACTGAGAATAAGAATATTTCCAATATTCAGTTAAATTCAACTAATTTGTATGATTCATTGGTAGGAATGCGATGGACGCATTTCACTTGAAATTGTCAACCATCAGAAAATATGGATCGTTGATGTTACTCTATTCGATCCAATTGAAACAAACCATTCAACCAATTAATTGGCGTTAATAAATGAAGCGGCAGTTTTGAGAAATATTTGTTTGTTGTTCGTGAAAATGAACATCACAACAGAGACAACAACAGAAATTAAACATGCAATCAATTAAATTCAAATGATGTAATGGATTTTACTTTAGAAAATGTTCCACACTCGGAAATGGGGTTTCTCGTCAATTAAGATGTATCAATGTATCGACGATTGAAGTAAACAAAGTCTCAATGTTTCCAATGAAATTGTTTTATTGGTATGACAAAAAAAAATTGAACAACCGTCTAATCTTCCCGCACATGTTTTATTATAATAGACAATTGAACACAAAAAAACATCGATATTAATGTTCCAAGTTAACAGAGATGAATGATTGAATGAAACTAACAAAAACTATTTAATGAATGAAAATAGCTTCATTTTTACGGAAAATTAATTTGGTTGATTTAAAAATATCAACTTGAATATACAATTTTGTGAATTTGAAAGTGAAATGGTATAAACTAAACTATTTCGTTGTTTTTTTGCACATTTGACGTGATTTTGAGTGAAGACTATTTCTAAGAAGACAATCGCATTTTGATCAAGTTGATTTTTGCTAGTGGCTCATCGTTAACGAAAAAGTGTTTGAAATCACACAGCAAAATTTATGATAGATTCAGAGGAATTTCACGCGTTAGCTTGGATTTAACTAATAAAAAAAAGTAAAACCATTGAAATTGATGTTTTAAGATTCCGAATGAAGAATAAAACCGCTTTATTTTACTAGAACATTAATTTATTTGTTGTTGTTGTTGTTGTAATTTTTCGAATTTTACCCAATGTGAAACGACATGAACAAAAACTATTTAGTTTGTTTGTTTGTACATTGGATGTGATTCACTGTGTGGTCCTGGGAAGAAAATGGCATTTTGATCATACATTTTTGGTTTATTATTTGGACGTTGTTGATGTTGTGGATTGAATTCAAATGTATGTTGAGAACCGGGATGAAAATGTGAACCATTCTGATCACTCAAACGGAAACGATAGACTGGCGACGCTTTTTTGGATGTTGTCACCTCAATATGCTTCCTTTCGGTGGTTGTTGCAATCAATTCAGCCTCGGGCGTGATGTATGTGATCGGTGAATCTGGTAAATTTCTTACACCCACATTTTCATTTGGTAAAACTGATTCCGGTGTCTCCTTGCTATTTTGCCCGTTATGTATTTGATTTGGAGCCGTTTTTCCATCATTTCTAGCCATAAATGGACGAAGTAAAATCTTCAAGTTATCACTGATCGGAATATAATCACGATCAATATCGTTCTTAGCCTCTGTATCATTTAAGAGTCTTGTGAATCGTTGGTAGTAGTCATGACTGTACGCATTCATTTGTACACTCGGTACTGAGCTGATCGATTGCCCTAATGGTTCAACAACAGATGAATCTTTTATCACATTTTGTCTTTCCGTTGTCGACGAAATTTGTGCGATTGGTGATTCTGGTGTGCTTCGATCAGTATTTTGTTTTGATTCACCATGAAGTAAACCCTTCTTCCCGATCAAAACAACATCACCTTCATTTTTTCCAGTGTCTACCGTCTGTGGATTGTCTTGAACATCAAAATTCTCCAATGGAATGTCTCCTCCTCGCGATGGAGCACCAGAGCTAGAGATCGTACGTTTATTCGTCTCTGGGTATGTATTTTTTGGATATTTATCCGCTTCTAATGGTAGCAACGACATATCTGGAATAAAATATGGTGTTTGTTGAGTCGTCTCCTGTTGCTTCGATTGGCTGTCGATGCTTGATGACGGCAAAGGTACAGTTGGTGTGGATTTTGGTTTTGGATTTGAAAAGTATCTGATAAAATCCTTACCCACATATGAAGTCAACATGTTTAATTCTGGAAATCGATGTGATCTAACGAATTCAAAATAAAGTGAATGCGGTGCTAAAATGACATTATCAATATTTGATTCAGCTAGACTTTCATCTTTTGCACCCAAACGATTAGTATTAACTGCCTCATTGGTTTCAATTCGTCCTCCGATTCCATTACTCGACGATGAGGGCAATTTTGGTATGGATTTTGGTTTTGGATTCAAAAAATACTTGTTAAATTCACCGCCCACTTGTAATGTCATGTAATTCAATTCGGGAATCAATTGTCGAACAATATTTTCATCATGAGGTATAAATCTCACCATCACGTGCTCTTGCTTCAGCTGGCTGTCTGTTTTTGGTGGTGATTTTGGTTTTGGATTTGAAAAATATTTTTTGAATTCATCGCTGACAATTGAGGTCATGTAATTCAATTCTGGAATTGGTTCTGGTGCAATGTTTTCTATGATGTGTGGCTCTGTTGGGATAGTGAAGATCTTCGAATCAATTTCTTCTGGTTGAGTCCTATCCTCTCCAACTGGACCATTGGCATCGCCAACACCATCAAGTTGATTGAATCGATTATTGGGAAGCGCACCATCGTCGAATGGCGGTAGCAAGTCTTGAGCAGGTATATTCAGTGATTGTGTCTTTGTCGCTGCCTCTACAGGAACTTTGGTTGTAGTTTCATAATTTACAATAAAATCATCTGAATTTGATTGGTAATGATGTGATGATGCTGGTATTGGAATGTGCTGCTGATGAATTTGAGTGTTTTTTGGTTCACCTTGCTGATTGTGCTGGTAATGATGGTGATGTGGTGGTGGATTTTGATTATGTACAAAAATATTTGGTTTGTGATACTGTCCGCCGCCAAAGTACGCATTTCCCGATGGGTCTCTTGTATCGCATTTGACTTTGTGCGGCCAATCACATACTTTCGTCACATCATTGAACAGTGTACCTCGCTGACATTGCTGAATAAATGTGCGGCCATGATAACAATTCAGAAATTTCCCACAATTTAATGGATGAGCAAAGAGCCCGTTGGCTCCACTATCACATTCAATTGGAACAAACTGTTGACGTTGTGAATTTGACTGTTGATTGTAATTCACTGGCTGGATGTGGTGTTGATTATCATAGTAATGGTTTGACTGCTCCAATGTGTATGGCTGATATGACTATAAACAAAAAAAAAACAGAAACACATTAAAAAAGTGAGTCTTTCGAGAGTAAATAAATAAAATTCCGATTTTAAATAGCCTAGATGAAATCAATTCTTGAGAATTGTATTGCATTGGGATTTCCATCAGTTAATCAGTTTGCGCAAACTCAATTTGGCTCAGTAATTGTTTGTATGATCTTTAAATATGGTTCAGAATCACCATATTGATTAAAATGTGAATCACTTCATTTTTGCAAATTGGAATTCAACTGAAAAACGTATTGTTATACGACGGAATTAATTCTGTGGCACTGAGGTCACTGTGCATTTTATCAAACAGAAAAGTCTGTAATTCCGAATTGTGCGATGATTGAAAATGCACATAATGGACTCAACAAGATTTGGTTTTTTTGATATCACTTAATTTTTATTTTTATCCACTGACACTAAAATTCAAACGAGCATATCAAAATCATGCATCAAATCAATGATGAACCTAAATATGAATGTCAAAAAACTTCCACAAAACCAATCTACTCACCGAATGCACACGTTTAATGTCGATTAAAATAAATATTAAAACTGAATAAAAGATGTGGTTTATTCCCTTCATATTCGTTTGTTTGGCTCAATTTAGTAATTTTTATACATTCTATTTTATTTCCAAAAACCAGAACTATAAAATAAAGTGAAAAATGTTAGTTTCACGCTAAAAGAAAATCGTTTGTTCGTGTAAATTTACGATTCAATAAACAACTGAATTGTTGAATGATTAAATTCGCATTGACCATTTGCTTTTTATGTTTTCATTGATTTGCGTATTTATTTCTTACGTAAACAAGAAGGTGCCTCACAAAACGAAGCGCAATATCAATTATGATGATGCCAAAATGGATGAGAAGAATGATGAATGAACTGTTAATGCTTGAAAGTATCAAATTAATATGTGATGACCCTGTGTTCAGAAAACTGTGTTATCGCATTGTGTCGACAACTCTTATCAACAATAACAAAAAAAAAACTAGCAAATAAGAAATTCCGCGTCAATTCCACTGACACTTGATTCTTGGCAAATACTCACTGGATTTTCCGATTCTTACTTCTTGCACTGAAGCTGATTAAATTGCTTGACAAAATCACGATTATAAAAAGTCATAATTGAAATGACATCTTGAATTTTTAATTAACAAAATAAAATAAACAAAAATAGTATTCGAAATTTGAACAAAAGGTGAAGCAAAAGAAAACAACAAAACATAAACGACATCATGGAGAACAATGCTATGGATTGACAGATAAGTGACAGATACATTAATGTGAATGTGCATGTGCACTAGCACTTGAATGATGCTGTGTGACGTCACACAGACTGCAATGATAGTTTTGCATGTCGATATAACGGTGCTATTATCATGGGGCTTGGTGGACGAGAGCGGCAACTCTCTCGCTGACTCGTTCACCGGTAAGCCCCGGTGGTCAGTGGTTCGATTCACAGTGGTGCAATTTGGTTTTTCTATTAAATAAACATCTATTTCAGGTTATCTTAGTCTTTAGAGCGATAAATAGGTAAGTGCGGGTAAGTACATCAATAAAGTACACATTAATTGTCTATGTTCTCTAAATTTACAGGTTGACGAGACGAAGCAGTGCAGCGGCGGCAGGCGATAAAATACTGTATCTGGCACGGTGTGGTGATACGATTGGGTATCCGCACCACGCTGGATACAGTATTATTTATTTATTTTTTTAATTAATAAAACAATATTTAAGCGTGAGGATATTATTAAACATTCCTTTTTTTGTTCGGTTTTCACCATTCCGAAAATTGTCAAAAACTCGTGTCTCTGTTTTTTTTTTGGCTGGCATTTTTCTCATCGTCGTTCAAGAGAAATTTATGATAACTTTTTAAGCACCACAAGGTATAACTCTTCATTCTTTTCGAATCACCGACATAAAATTAGCATTCGAATCGATAGTTTATCTCAGTTCAATAGTATAGCATACAACATACGTGAAAATAACGTGAGAATTTCAATGTTTCCAAATATTCCGAAGGATTTACTGCCAAATAAACAAATAACACACACAGAAAGAGAAGCAACCGACTTGAAAAACGATATGAAATGTAGAGAAAAGAAATGTTCTCGATTGGTTCCATTGAAGTAGCTGCAGCGTCTTTGCCTTTGTATGCAGTGTTTTTGAGTAGAAATGTTATGAATCAATCAATAAATTGCATTCAAATCTATTAAAACCTCTTTATTATGTGGTCACTTTGACCTAGCATGGGTAAATGTTTCCAAAAAATCAGGAAATCACTCAAGTCAATGAGAGCTATGGGGTTTTCTCGAGTGAATATGTCCTCTGAATGCATTCTAAATCAATGCACAGAACGCACCCGATATCTTTCCATTTAAATCGAAATATGACATTTCCCTTCGTATGAATAGATGAATACAACGCTTAGATAATTTGTATTCGTATTGGTTTCGATTGAACTGCCTCAAGCTGTTATTTGCATGCTTCGAATACATCAACATCCAACACATCATTTCATGATAGGCATCAACTTACACTGCATTGGTATCTGTGGAAAATGGACGGTGTCATTTGGCTATGTTGCTTGACCGATTGATACATTCAGTGTGATTCAAACAGTTTCATATTTTCACACAGATCACCAAATGTCAAAAGACTACACTCAGTCACTTGTGAGATTTGACTTGCGGAACACTACTCTCAGCTGAAATCCAACAAATAAATAGACTACAACAACTTGTTGATTGCTTAATAGTATTAAGTTAATACATTGCCTAAAAAGAGTGAATTTAGTTGAATCCAATTGAATCCCTGTGACCAACAGAAGACAAACCACCAAGGAAATATTCTGAAATTCCAAAACCACCGGTGAGTTTGCATTATTTTTACATTTTCTTATAAATGCAATTCCAAAATGAATAACAAACAGTTGAAGTGGTTTCGATTCGAGTTCCAATTGATCGACTGTTCTTTCAGCCAATGAAAAACCGAAGTTTACCTCAAAATTGTACATTTGTTTTATTGCTCTCTTATTAATTAATACGAAATGAAGATTGAATATTGAATTGAACAGATTAGTCTCATTAGATAATTGTCGTTTCTTAGTTCATTGGATTGTTAATATCGGAAGGTCTTTTTCAAATTTCCAATAATTTAACAATTTCATATTCTTAATTCTGTTGATTGAAACAAGCTAGCAAGTGAACATTGGCTAAGATTAGTAGTTTTCATTTGAAGTTCCACGAAAACAACACAACAATGCTTCACTGTTCGTTGTTTTGTTTCCTTTAATCGTAAATTGCTTAGACAAAGACTTTCATTTACATATTTTGTATATTTTGCAGCAAAGTACGACACAATGGACAATCAAGTGGTTGTGACGGCTGTTCAACCAAATGCTGAATCAACATTGGCATCACACGTTACCTTACGGAAGCGACGACGAGAAAATGACGACACCGATCAAGCAAAAGCAAAAAAAAGTGCCCTCAAAGCCAAACCAATGCAACTCAAATTCACGGATCTGAACATCGATTGTCTCGAAAAGATTTTCGAGTTTCTGCACTTTATCGATTTGCTTAATATTGCCGATTTGACCACAAACACAATGGAAGCGGCTCGATTCGTGTTTTCACGACGTTACTCAAAGTTTGAGCTCAAGTTATGTGGACATGAAATTCCCCGTTCAATTGAGGTTCGAGACTCAACGATCACCATTGGCACAGCTTCACTCTGTGCAAAGATGTTGCGTTGCTTTGGTGACGTAATCAAAAACTTGATGCTCACCAATTTCAATAATGTGAAATTGGAAGGAGACTGGATCGACGTCAAAAGTCTAATCAACCAAAAATGCATGGAAAATGTGCAAAGCCTTCAACTGGAAAACTGTGATTGTCAAATGTTTGACGATATTGAAAGCGCTTTTGAAAGTGTCAAGAGTCTTGAAATCAGCTGCAATCGCCGGGGAAAATGTATGGTTTTGAAGAAATGGTTTCCAAAACTAAAATCTCTGCAGCTGTTTTACACCGGCATCGATCAACCCATTCAAATCGAGAGCAATTTTCCGCATTTGCGCTATTTAGCAATGGACATCAATGATGAATGTTTTTCAACGGCAAATATTAAAGCGATGCTTAAATCAATGCCACAGCTAAAATTACTGTCATTGTTTGGTGGAATAAAGACGAGTCTTTTGTACTTCATCAGCGAATGTTTGCCACGTTTGAAGCGGCTTTATTTATGGGATTTCCATCTTGAATCTGAATCGGACGACTTGATTGTTTTCAAAAATGTCAAATCACTTTCTGTTTCAACGGGACTGTTTGGAATTCTACCCAACAAAATACCATTCAAATGTGAGCAGCTCACAAAATTGCGAGTGAGTGGCTACCGTCTTGGTGTTGAATGTATCAATTTGGCAATGGAACAACAAAACGTCACGAAATTTCGATTGAACTCAACTATCAAACCAGAGATTACTGATGATGAATTTGGCGCACTTGCAAAGAATCTGGTTAAATTGACTGAAGTCGATATTACTGCTGATGTTTCATCCAGTGGATTGGCCCACTTTCTGGCCGATTGCAAGTCACTGAAAAAACTTCGCATCAAACATTTTGGACTGTTCAATTTAAGTGCCTTAAGCGAAATGTTGGATTCGAATTGGAATGTAACTCACAGCAAAAATAAATCGACTTTCGAACGAAAAACTACTCAGGGATCGAGTCAGTGATTGAAGATAAATGCATCCGATCTTTTAAATATATTATAACTTGTCTTGAAATTTGTCTGAATTTATTTTCGTTATTTAATTTTTTTCAAAAAACATTGAATTTGTTTAGAAACCAATAAAATTGATGAATTTTTCCACTGCATTTGTTTTTATTAGCCTTCAATATAGCTCAATAAATTAAAAAGAGCACATTGACAATAAATTGTATAGTGCACAAAACTGTGCATTTCACAACCAGTGTTGTTCCAAGATAATTATGTAAATAAGATAACAAGATAAGATAAGAT
Organism: Aphidoletes aphidimyza; assembly: GCA_030463065.1. Lineage (NCBI taxonomy): Eukaryota > Metazoa > Arthropoda > Insecta > Diptera > Cecidomyiidae > Aphidoletes > Aphidoletes aphidimyza. Next base: position 35,357,283 of record CM059999.1, read on the forward strand.
AAGATAAGATAACATCTTTTATCTCATCTAGATAACAGTTTTCTTTGGTCTATTTATCTTAATCTTATCTAGATAGCTGCATTTCGACTATCTTATCTGCAATTTTCAGATAATTTCGAGATAACCAATGTATTGTCAAAATGTTGGAAAAGACATCGAGATTGAAAAATTGTGAAAATGTGAATTCGAATGTTTATAAACAGGCCCAAAAAAATCTTCATCGTTGATTGGTATTGCATTCTCACTCGACGTCTAATTCAAAAGTTTATTTTGCATTTTTGTTTTGATAAAATGGTTGACGTAATATTGAAATAAAATCTAGATTTTTTTTTTCTCGAGATTGATGGCTGGGTGGGAAAATCAGTCATCAGCAATAGGGTGTATCAATTTCGATTTTCGTTTGAAATCAAAAATGGAGGGGTGGCACCAGTTAGTACTAGTCAAAACAAGATTTTTTTGTTTGTGGACCATATGCAAAATTTTATTTCCTACAAGGGTGGAGCTCGTTTGAAAAAAATGTTTCAAAATAGCTGTTTTTCCACAAAAAATGTAAGAAAAGTCATTCAAAATATAATTATTGATATTTACATTTACTTTATTCTTAATTTTCGGATCACAATTAATGATTTTTATGTTACTCAAGACATTTTCCTGGTTTAGTTTGAAATTTTTATTATGGAACAAGTGAAGAATGGCCGAAAAAGTGACCTTTTTCCCAAATTGTGCCAACAAATATGTCCGATATATCATTTTATATATGCCATAATGAAGTAAATCGACCCAATTGCTCCCGTAGATAAAATATACAGAAAGATCAATGGTGAAAATCACCCCTAACTCGACTCTTGTGGGAAAATCTACGAGAAAAAAGCCAAAATATCGCTTTTTTCACATATTCTGCAACAAACATGTCGCTAAAAGTTTATCAAATTTGGTGGAAATGGTCTTAATCGACGCGGTTCAATGTGTAAAAGGAGCGAAATGTCAATGTATAATGGAAAAATAGTTCAAAGTTGCTTGGCAGGGCCATAGAACCAACATGTGAACAAAATTTAAAAAAAAACTTTTTTCCTGGGCATCCTAGAGGTGTGACTCTCAGTAGAAAAATGTAGCCAGGGAAAAAACAGTGCGATTCCATATAAAAAACATCAAAATTGGTTGGAAAATAAGAGAGATATTGTATTTTGAAGTTGACCCATTTTGGCGATTTTTTCACCATTTTTTTTTTTTAAATTTTTGATGAAAAAATTTTCGACGAAAAATCGCTAAAAATGGTCAACTTCAAAATGCAATATCTCTCTTATTTGCCAACCAATTTTGATGTTCTTTATATGGAATCGCACTGATTTTTCCCTGACTACATTTTTCTACTGAGAGTCACACCTCTAGGATGCACAGGAAAAAAGTTTTTTTTTAAATTTTGTTCACATGTTGGTTCTATGGCCCTGCCAAGCAACTTTGAACTATTTTTCCATTATACATTGACATTTCGCTCCTTTTACACATTAAACCGCGTCGATTAAGACCATTTCCACCAAATTTGATAAACTTTTAGCGACATGTTTGTTGCAGAATATGTGAAAAAAGCGATATTTTGGCTTTTTTCTCGTGGATTTTCCCACAAGAGTCGAGTTAGGGGTGATTTTCACCATTGATCTTTCTGTATATTTTATCTACGAGAGCAATTGGGTCGATTTACTTCATTATGGCATATATAAAATGATAAATCGGACATATTTGTTGGCACAATTTGGGAAAAAGGTCACTTTTTTCGGCCATTCTTCACTTGTTCCATAATAAAAATTTCAAACTAAACCAGGAAAATGTCTTGAGTAACATAAAAATCATTAATTGTGATCCGAAAATTAAGAATAAAGTAAATGTAAATATCAATAATTATATTTTGAATGACTTTTCTTACATTTTTTGTGGAAAAACAGCTATTTTGAAACATTTTTTTCAAACGAGCTCCTCCCCTGTAGGAAATAAAATTTTGCATATGGTCCACAAACAAAAAAATCTTGTTTTGACTAGTACTAACTGGTGCCACCCCTCCATTTTTGATTTCAAACGAAAATCGAAATTGATACACCCTAATCAGCAATATTAGCTTGAAAAATCAAATTGTAGACTGTATATGTTTTGAATAACTACACGTTAGGGTGCATCGATTTTTTAAGAAAGGGAGTATCAAAATTGGCTGAGGGGCGCTCTATAACACACTTCAATACGAACATTTTTTGTACTGGGTGAATTTCATAAAAATTCACTCAAAATGTCATTAAAGATGTCAATAAAACTTCATTTTTTTTGTCTACGTATGGTAAAAAAATGTTTTTCCGAATAAACTACGTCGAATGAAATGATTTTTTGTACGTTATTTATACAATTTGAAATTTTTTATTAGCCAAACCGGAAAAATGCCCAAAAAATGTCGCCGAATTGTCGATTACCGTAATAAACATGTCTCAAAAGTCATTCGAAATTCAAACAACATCAGTTCGTCTCATAGAATTGATATAGAGCCACAATATGATCTAGTATAGTCGCCAAATGAAGATTTCCTTACCTATTTTCTCAAAAATGGCCAAAAATGCTAATTTTTATGAAAATAGTCAATAAACTAGTCGTAAAAATCATTTCAAATGTATTCTGATGTGAGCAGAACTACTCAATTTGTTGAGAATGATCGATTCAATCCCATAATAAGGTAATTTTTTTTTTAATTGAACCCATTATGTTTGAGAATATGAGAATAATCAGCAAAAATCGTGATTTTTGAGGTAGTCATCCATTTTCCGATGACCACAACTTCCTCAAAAATCAACTTTTTTTATGTTCAAAAAAGCAAAAATGATTGTCTTGACTTCTGCTTTATAGTGTTTTTTCAAACGCCAAAGTATCTGTCGTAGTTTTGGAAAAAAGACGCACCAAATAAAAATATCTGAAAATCCAAGCATTTTTCAACTCAATTTAAAATGCAACAAAAATTGGTTATATTATCATAAAAATTATACCCAGATATCAATAAAATACTAAAAATATATCAAAAAATAGGCGTAGTGTAAAAAATTGTACTCAAATACATTACTTGGGTCATTTTTATTTGGCCCAATTTGAATGAATCGGGAAAAATCGTGATTTTTGGGAAAACTCATCAACCTGCCGATCAACACAACTTCCACAAAAATCAACCGATTTTGATGCCGAAATAAGCAAAAGTGATTGTTTTGATACTAGCTAGGTGATAAAACTATAGTCTTGAATGGCATTAGTTTAGTTTCGGCACGGTGAATGAAAATGTTGGCAAAATTGGGCCAAAATCACCGGAAATCCATTTTTCCTTACGGAAATCCATACAATCGCTAATAACGACAAAATATTGCCCATTTCATGGTCTGTGGACACCAATTAATCGATCCAATCTTATGTGGTCTCTGGAATTTTTCAAAAGTGAAAAAAAAGTTGATAGTGTATTCAGACATTTTTCTTTGATTAAATAAATGAAATGGAGCTGGTCAATGGAACGGATTTGTTTTAATTGAAATTCAAACGATCAACAGGTTCTCAGTCATCGTCGTGTGAGACATTATACTGGATTTAAACATCAACATGTTAGTTGTACAATAACTTTGTGACCAATTTGTTACAAATACGAATCTCACACTCAAAAGTTGTGATTTAAAAAAGAATTCATCATTTGGTGTATTTATATTAAGAAGTGTCAATCGATTGTTTGATTGACAACGTCATTATGTTAGACAGTTCCTGATTCGTGGTTTCATGCTTGACACATTTTCACAGCTCGCATCAATATCTGTCACACTCTTCAAAGTTGCTTGTAAGATTCATCTTGTAGCAGATCATTTCAACATGATGTTTGGAAAGTAGTTTCATAGTGAAGATTGTTTTCACGTTCTCGGTGTTTAGATAAATAAATTGCTTAATTCAACTTATACTCCATCTTATGAATGCAACTCGAATAAATCGAAGAATATTTTCAAGTTTTGAAGCACAAAACAACATTTGTAAGTGTTTAATGCTTCGTGATCTTTGAAGATTTCAGATTCACATTCATTGCGCATTAAACGTTCGAGTAACAAGTCAACCTTTGAAAGTAATCAAGTTAAATTTTTTATTGTTCACATTTTCCAATAGAAAAAAAAACAGGCTTTCTTTAATAATTTTTTATCAAAGTAGTCAAAAAAAGTCAAAAAAAAATGAAATTTTTCCCAGTGAAATGAACTGAAATCTATTGGTCAATCATAAATCATTTGCAACAGGAACAATAAACACTAGAGATTGCTCAACAATGCTTCGATTGTTCTAAACTCATTATATTGATATCAATGAATCCCATTGAAATATGGTTTGTTTTGTAAATTTTCAGCCAATCAAAAGACGATGGACGTCAAATTGGCTGAGATAGCTGCAGAAAATACCTCCAAAAAAGGCACTCTCCAAAACGTTGAGCCAACACAACCATCACATTTGTTGCACGAACGAAAACGAAAACGACACCGAAATAGTGGTGACATGAAACAGACGAAGGTAAAGAAAACTATCGTCAGCCCAATCGAATTTTCTGATTTGAATGTTGATTGCCTGGAGCATATTTTCGGATACTTGAACTTCATTGATTTACTGAACATTGTTGACTTAAATGCTGGTACGATAAATGCATCTCAATTGGTGTTTACGCAACGGTATTCAAAGTATTTGGTGATATTTAATGGTCAACGATTGCCCCGTTCAATTGAAATTGGCATGAAACATTCAACAATCACCATCAGCACAGCATCACTTTGTGAAAAAATTCTACGAAACTTTGGCAATGTAATCCAAAAGCTTGAGCTGGCGAATTTCAGTGACGATCGCATGGCCAAAGATTGGTCAGACGTGAAAAAATTGTTCAATCAAAAATGCACCGAAAATTTGACACAACTCAAATTGATCAACTGCAAAATTCCATTGATGGACGACATTGAAACGGCATTTGAACATGTTAACAGCCTTCGAATCAGCTGCAGTCATTTGGGAAAATGTGTGGATTTTAGCAAATGGTTTCCAAAACTGGAACGTTTGGAATTGCTTCACACCGATCGATGTGCTGAAAGTGTGAGCAATTGTCTGAGCTATTTGGCGATGGACACTGATGATTCATGTTTATCAACGGCAAATCTTGAATCAATGATTAAATCGGCTCCAAAATTGGAAACACTGTCATTAAGCGGTACGATGAGTACGAGTCTACTTCGTGTTATCAGTGAAAGTGTGCCGAACTTGAAGCAACTGTATTTACGGAATTTCAGCCTTACAAACGAATCAAACGATGACATTTTGTTCAAAACTATTGAAAAATTCGTCATTTCAACTGGACTCCAAGGCTATTTGCCGTCAAAAATACCAATCAAATTTGAGGGATTGTTGGATTTGCGTGTCAACACCGCTGATTCAATTGGACCAGAATGGATTGATTTTGCCACGAAACAATGTGATCTTGTCAAATTGGTGCTGGATTCAACCGATGACGGTGAAGTTAATGATGATCATTTGATTGAATTGGTCATTGCTTTAACGAAACTGATTGAATTGAACATATTTGCGGATATTTCGAAAGATGGACTAATTAAATTCCTTTCGAAATGCAAGACATTGAAGAAATTTCGAATCGAGAAACTTGGCCGACAGCATGATTACAGCGAACTTCGCGAATCAGTTGGATCGAAGTGGAACATCACCCAAGAGAATCATGGCTGGGTTTTTCAACGCAAAACTAACTGATCTCGATTTTTAACGCGCATGTTTGATGCGGCACAATAATTTTAAACCTTTTTTTCTGTTGAAACAAATCAAAATTACTAGTTCTTAGCATTTAACAAAGAAACATTTATTTATGAAAAAAACAACAGTCTGAAAAGTCATCAAAAGAGATGCAATTTATTTAATTGTTTGAAAAAAAATTCAATAAAAAAAAACCTTCGAAAATCCATTAGAATTACTTGATTCAGGCAATTATATCGAGTATATCGCATACGAGAGTATCCCAGACTATATGACTTCTCTATATGAGTGCGTAAACAAATGTTTATAAAAAAACATGTTGATGTTATTTCTCATGCGAACGATGAATTGTGTGAATACGGTGCACAAAAGACGCAAAGCCATACGCAACGCACGGCTACGCAGCATAGAATATTTTGTTGAGTCTGTGCAAATGGCTACTTGATAACCGCTTGTGCGTACGCTTGCGTACTGCCGCGTGGCACAATGAATCTAACATGACAACAAAGCTTCATATTCAATTTCATTTTCGGTAAATAATAGTAAAAACACTTAATTTCATAAAAAAAAAATGCCAACAATTTTGCATCGAATCATTTAAAATCTGCTTAAAAGAACAAAAAATATATTCAAATACCGATTCATTTGGCGAGTAAAAAAAAAATATCGATTGCCTCTTGACAGAATTGAACTATCGACCCCTGGTTTACAAGACCAGTGCTCTAACCACTGAGCTAAAGAGGCATGTGGGGGTTTGGCATCAACAGCATTCCACTTAGTTCAATAGCAGCTTATCTCACCTAATCCATGAAATTCCGATCAAATAATTACTATTAATATCGTTACTTGAACGATGACATCAATATTCTTTTGACAATTAGCACCGATAATATAACCGATTTGAAAATATTATTTCATTTCAACTGACATTTTAGTTGAACATTCATACAGTTTCTCCAAGCATGAAGTGTAAAATGTATATTGTTACATGTATTGTGTAATGTATACGTCAGTTCTTAATAGTAGCGCACATCAACGGCGCTGTAACACATCGTCATGCGCAGCTCATTTCACTGTATTGCATTGTGCTATCGTTTCATCTCTTTCCACATTGTTATTTACTTGACAAATTGAACGTCAACCTCATTCAGTCCTATCAGTTCACTTGGGCCGAACAAACGCAGTTTGTTTATGCGCTGCAATATTTTTGACAATTCAGATTTAAGGTCGATAAAGATATTTTTAAGTTTACTTTTGACGAATATTTTAAGAAATTCCATCAATTCAGTTTTGATATTTTAATGACTGTAATCGAAACCACGAAAATGTAAGTTTTTTGTTCCGAATAACAACCATTTGTGCGCAACATCGATAAAATTAATGAGAATGATGAAATTACATGGAAAAAATCCAATAAGAAACAAATGTGTGGCGGATTTTATGAATTTAATACACAGATTTCAAGCAGAAACTTTAGTTTTGCATCAAATGAATCTTTGATAATTGACAATTTCAATTTGAAACAAATATATGGAATAAAAATTGCTTAAGCAACAGAACCGACTGAAAGGCGTCAACAACAATCAAACGACACATTCTCGTTTCAATGTTTCCAAGAATTAATTTTGTGCATTGTTTATTTTTATAGCATTTTTATGTGCGTTGCAAACCAGATCCATTTACTTTGAATACACATTCCAAAACTTCTGTACAGAAATCGAATCCAGTAATTGATTCGCTAACATGTTTTCGTGTGAAAAAAAACTAACACATACAAATAACCTTTAATAAAGTGTTTTCTTATAACTTTCAGATATTCCATTTCAAATGTCTGTGTCAAGCGGTCAAAATAGTTCATCACAAAAGCGGCAACGAGATTCTTCACCAATTCCATCATCGTCTGCTCAAAGTGTCGGTGCGAAAAGATTAGCCATCGGATCAAAGGAGCCCGTGCAAACAGAAGTCAAAAAAATCGACGATCTGAATAAAGAAACGTTGGTACAAATATTCGAATGGCTGAATTTCACCGATTTATGCAATGTGGCAAATACATCGAAAAAACTTCGCGAAGCTGCTGGCTCAATATATGCTCAAAAATATGCCGATAAAATGGTGAAATTTAATGGTGATGCATTGAAAAAAGATCTCATGCTTATCGTAACAGCCCAAACGATTGAAGTGAATGATGCGCGGGCGTGTCTCAAAATGTTCCGTGCATTTGGTAATTTAATCAAAAAATTGTGGTTAAATTTTAAGGGAATTGGCCCAAATAGAAGTCACGCGATCTCAAAAACGCTAAATAACTATTGTGCCAAAACATTGACTGATCTCGAATGGCATTACTGTCCGGCTGATGCGATGGACGATTCAAGTAAAAAATTTCTCAAATTAACGTGCCTTCGAATGACATTCGGATGTTTGGGCCAGCCGATGTCACAATTCAACGAACTCTTTCCGGCTTTGTGTCGACTTGAACTCAATCATATTGCAGTGGCGGATGGAAAATGTCTCGAATTCACATTTTCCAAACTCACACACCTCAAAGTTCACATCGAACCACGCAAAGGACGGAATTTTTTGATGTCACAAGTCAAAGCTGCGTTAAGAATGAATCCACAGATACGGACTCTTAGTTTGGGCTCTGGCTGTGAGGTCAAAATGCTGGCATTTATTAACGAAATGTTACCGTTGCTTAACACATTCGAAATTCAAAATCCACGGAATAAATTTTTTGACAGTGACGAAGATGTTGTGCGTTTCAAAAATGTAAAACACTTTTTTTTGGATATTGTCAATTGCACAGATTCAATTACAAATATTCCGTTTAAATTCAAGCGACTCCAACGATTTACACTTAAAGCATGTCCACGTGACAAATGGGTGGAATTTGCTGCACTGAATCAGCATCTCGTTGAATTAAGTTTGCTACATTTTAATTGGTTTTATTTTATGGATGGAAAACCATTAATGAAACTTGCTAAACTACCAAATTTACGGCATTTTATTTTGGATTGGAGGGTCAAATCACCGCTACTGCTTCAATTCATCGATAGATGCATACCGTTACAAAAAATACAATTGACATTACGCACACAACTGGAACAAGACACCATTTGCAATAAAATTGACAACGGATGGGACATTAACATTGATGAACATTTTCTTACATTGCAGCGAACGGTTTAGTTTTGGCTATTGGCCAAATGTCATGTGCCTTAAGAATTTTCTTGATAAGAAATTATTTTACCAAAAATATCTACTAACATTTTAGTAGACTTTCATTCCTAGTTGAATTCTATTTGAGTATTTAATTTTTTTTCTGAATTAAGTGAAACGAATTCATTTCATTCATATATTTTTCATCTCATTTATAAATCATTTTCTTTTATGCATCGAATAAAACGATCAAATTGACATTTTATAAGACGAACCATTGGGTTTTATTTTATTGAAATTGAAAAAAATTTGCTTTGGTAAATACAATTGCAATACTTTAATATTTATGGATTACATTTTGGAATGATGACGTCACCCCACACAGTGACCACTTATAGGTTGAGCTATACACATTCTGTATCCAATTCGGCTGATATACGAATAGCTTATCGAAGACCATTAAAAAAGAATTTACTGCAGTTGAAGTGGACAGACCAAAGAGCTCATGAAATGTGCAAACCCGTGTTCTCTTTTCATTCGCATTCTAAACAAGTAGGCATTGCTGCATACAAATATGGTTTGTCCATACGGTCACTACGAAGCGACGACTACTAGATCGGAATACGAGTTATATGCGTTCGCATTGACTTGCGTCGAATGCGTAAGAAGAGCACAAGCACATGGTAAACATTGACTTTATGCACGGTAAGACTTAGCGTCGATATGTTGTCCAATATTTCGTTTGGTACAATTCACATTCCATTACGTTTGCTTAGCTTGAAACAATTCAACTGCGTATTTTAACATATAACTTTGGATACATTTAATGGCGCTTAACACCAGAGACTATGAATGCAATTTCCATTTTACAGTCGGTTATAAACACAAGCCAATTTTCGAATTTTACTACTTTCTTTTGCATTTGTTAAAGACAAAACAGCTATGTAATACCTGGGACACGTTCCAAAGGTGTGTGTATTTAGAGAAAACATGGGGTTTTCGAAACCAAAGGTAGCGTTACCTTAAATCACTACCAAAATTACCATGAGGCATTATCTTCAACTAAAAACCAATTTATTGCTGAAAATCCATATAAATGTTAAAATAATTTCGGCATTCCATAACATTATTTCGTCTTTTTGCGTGTCGCATGATACTAATATTAGACGCATATGCGACAATGACATCATAGTTCTATATCTACATACTTATACTAGTGGTTACTTCGTGCACACTGATTTCAATGAAATAGCATTTAATAAATTGTACTCCAAAAATTACGAACATGATAAATCACTGACATCAAATCAGGGCCCTATTCTGACTGAAAATCGATCATTTAAAAGTGTTTTTTTCCTGTTTTAAATTGAGAACAGTTTTCACTGAAAGTAGACCAATGCTTACCTAAATTCAATGTAAAGTAACAAAACAACATTTGTATCTCTTCGTTTCCATTTCTCAAATGAAAATAAAATCAAAATACGATTTCTTTTTTAAAAAAAGAAGGAGGCAACTTGTTTTCATAAGTTTAATGTTAAAAATGGCTCAAAATTGCGAACAAAAATCAAAAAGTGATGTTTGAAATCCATTCAAAAACATTACTATTTCATTCATCAATATGAAAATATTTTGCTGCTGTCAAATACTTAAAATTCCAAATAATGTATTTCTTGGCAACAATTTAAAACAAATGTATTCATTGAATGTTACTTATGGATGATGGATCTGGGTACTTTTCGAATCGAAAGTACGACCATTGTGATGACATTTCAACTGTTTTTCTGTTTTTATTCGCCAGGTTAGATCACATTTTGGTGCAGAACCGGGCCGAGGGAATGATTTGCATTTTTATCGTGTATTCAATAAAAATACCAACAAAACATCGTCACAGAGTTTATTCAGCTGTGTTCACATCACGTAAACAAAATCTGTACAGAACTCACATACGTATGTATGTGTTGGATGAATAGTACCAGTAAATATTAAACTGGTTGGAAGACACAGACGAAAGCGTGAATTCATAGTGTGATACAGTGAAATCAAGGTCGCCCACCAAACGAACAAGAGAACATATAAATAAGACTGACCGAAAATATTTAGTTTTAGTTGCTGCCGAGATGTTAAATTAATCGAACGAATGAATCAATTCAGTACAACAGCAGTGAATATCGGTGAAAAAGAATGGCTTTAATAAGTGATAGTTGGATTGTTGATTCACTTACAATAGTTATCAGTGCAGTGACATTGTATTTTGTTTATGCACGACACGTGTACACATATTGGGATCGAAAAGGTTTCAAAGCGTTCCCGGGCGTGAGCTATGTCTTTGGACATTTTCGAGCAACATTTTCACGTAAAGAGTTTATTGCTGATGCAGTGACAACAATTTATCGTGCCACAAGTGATCCATTCATTGGGATTTATAGTTTGTTGAGTCCGGTATTGTTGGTGCGTGATCCGGAGCTCATACGATCGATACTAATCAAAGATTTTTCTTATTTTACCGACCGCGGTGTACATTAGAGCGTTTCTCATAGTTCTAAAATAAAAAATGTCCAGTCTTAATTTAAAGTGTACTAAATTCTGTGTAAATTGACAGCATTCATAAAACAATATGAGTTCGATCCATACTTCCCGAAGCAAAACATGAAAAATAAATCATAATCTCAATATACAATTGAATTCCTCGCAGATTATCGCCGAATCGGTTACACTACTAACACTAATTCTCAAAATTGAATTTCCCACTTTTATAATTTGTGAACAACTTCATTGCATTCGATCGATAAGTTCAATATCAGGTGACATCAGATGTCACAGAGAAATGCTACACATCCAAATATTGTTTACATTCACAAGTGAACGATTTTGAAGGAGACAGAAAAATATGCAGTATCAATTAATAAGCATTGTTATCATCAAATTTTGTGCCATTTGGAATTTGATTTGGATACAATACATTGACTTCATCATGTTGTCTGTATCATTGGTATTGGTGATTTCCTGCTCAAAAGAGAATATTTTGGATAGCGGATTATTTTATGGCATGCAAATTTCGCCACGAACGCATCAGATGCAGCTAGAGTTTCAAAGAAGTAAGTCAAATTGTGTTTTTTCGTCTTACCCAAAGTGAGATCAATGGATTGCATTGTTTACTAATAACTAATGAATTTCATCATCATTTCAATTATTCAACTTATTTTTCACTAGACTCGTTTTTTGGAATTGAAACAGTGGTTTTTGGCGTGTTCTCAAGAGATGTGGAAATCATTTAAGCGAAAAACTGAATCAAAGAAAACGAACGATGAGCAGAATGATAGTGATGATGAGAAGGATGCCATCAAGTATACAACAGTGAAATGTACACTCAAAAAAGTTCTTCGACCTGAATATAAAGAAATCATTACCCAAAGTATCATTGAAAAAAGTTTGATGTCAACAAAAATATGTGCATTGGCATCGATGTTATTTTTGTACAAAGTGGAAAAAGCGTATGACGACGGAAATGTGGTTTTTTTTTGGCAGAACGGAGAGCTCGTGATCAAAGAGTGTTTTGAAGGTGTTCTCGAGCATAATATCAACCAAAACACCGACAAAATGGCTCCAGAATTCCGTCAATTTGTGGAAAATATGGATGAACGATATGTATTTGAGTGGCCCAATAACGTAAGTTTCGGAAATGGTTTGAAAGATTTAATGAAACCATACGTCAAAAGTGTCATCACAAATTTGAAAACGCATTGCAAACAACGGCTGGTGAATTACCTCAAATTGAAAGTGTTCGAGAACAATACGCAGCCGAACGTGATTTTCAAATATTTTCCAGAAGATATTTCAAACGTAATCGACCTCATCATCTTTGGAAAGGACATTGAAATTGGGAACAACAACGATTTCAAACGTATGCGACGCGACGGTTTGCTTCAAATTTTACGACGCATACATTATCGGTGGGATGCTGATGATCATAGTATACTCAAATGCAATAAATTGAATTGGTTCAAGTCGATTCCGATATGGATTGAAATGCAGCGTGAAATTGACGAATACAACATCAATCATCCACAGTCACAACAGCCACAAGGTGCAGGCGCACGAAAGAAAAAATGTCGTCGATGGCGCCGTGAAAAACAAATGCTTGACAACGCAATAGATCCACCAGAAATTCGTAATTTTGTCGTAATACCGCAATGCGATTTCAAACGCACACACTACACCATGGATAATTATACGTTGTTTTGCTTATTGAGACAACTCGGATTGCTTCCCAGAAAAGGTGGAGCGCAAATTAAGTTCAAGCCATTCATGGAAAATAAGGACAATTTATGGAATCAGTTCTTTTACATGCGGAGAATAAAATGGTTTGTGCGACGTAAAAAAGAATTCGATTTTCGCATTCTTTCCGATGGTATATCAGTTTCGCTGCAATTCATATCGTCAAAATCGGAGTCCACACTGCTCGATTTGGATAAAATCAGAGACGATTTCGAACAAAAGAAATTCAAAAAAGTGCTAGGCATTGATCCAGGCCTGAACAAATGGAATTCAACTGTTCAACATGATGTCGAAACTGGGAAAGAGGTAAGTTTTTATCTATTGTTCTCAACCACATTCAAATACAATGATTTCATTTGTTGTTTTTTTTTGTTTCAATCTCAACCATACAAATACAATGATTTGATTTATTATTCTGTATTTCATTTATTAGGTCAACTTCAAGATAAGCAGCAAAGATTACCATTGGTTGGCAGGGCAAAACAAGCGCAACAGTAAGGCGAAACGGTTTACGAAAGATTTTGTAGCTCAAGAACAAAATGACCGAAATAATCGCGGCCTGTACCCAGTAATGCCATCTCCGCGTGGAGGAAATTGGTGGTACTATATTCAACATCGTCTGAGAATGCTTAAAGATGGTATCAACGCGTATTCAACCGCAAAATACACGCGGCTTCGCTTCGATAAGCATATAGAATCATACCGTACCATTGACCAAATAACCGGCAAATTAACCAACTACCAGCGGGCACTCGTATTTTTGGGAAATGGGCAAACACCACCGAATTGTCCCATCAGAATAAAAAAGAATGTGAGATGCCCTGGTTCACGCAAGGTGGTCAATGGCTTCAAAAAACGTGACTGCCCTGTGCTACCTGTCGATGAATACTACTCATCACAGACTTGTGCGAAATGTTTCAGGCGCTTTGATGTTCGGACGAAAAAAGACAAATTCAAAGTGTGCCAAATGTGCACACCACAGCGAAATGCGATGTTGCCATCCAGAATTGTGACGCAGTTAGGGAAAAGACAACTTCAAGCATTCCGGAAAATGGAACGAGAGCAGATTGCAGAAGAACTCGATGTGAAAGCAGAAGATGTACCAGTTGGACTACTCTTGACCAAGGTCAAGACATATAAGAAATTATGGCAAATTAACCGTGCAACTGGTGAAATCGTGAATGCTGCTGCCGAACATCTGTTCGATTTCGATGCTGATGCTGATGTTCAACATCCACATAAGACCGTGTGGCATCGCGACGTTGTCGCCGCCAAGTGCATACTCATAAAAGGTATTGAATGATTGAATCACATATGAAATAATGATTGATTTATTCGATTGATTTGTGTTTCTTAGGCTTATGTACGCTGTTTGATCTACCGATTCCGATAACATTGCAGAGACCAACCGGCCGTCAGCCCAATCAGCCCAATCAGCCCTAGGCATCAAATCATTCACATTTAATTCAAAAATTAATTTGCAACAATTTGTTGCTTCCGCTATTCCTGAAGTTGTGGTTTAGTAACTCTTTAAGAGTGGAGTACCTAACTGGGTTCTTTTCCGTATGTATTTTAATGTTTTATTGGCAATAACACTTCAGAGTGATGGATTTTTCGGACATTGAAACCGTTTTTAGCTTCGGGAAGTCTGAAAATCAATCGCTAAACGTAGTGAGTGCCATTTTTAATACCAGAATTTTATGGACTTTAAATTAACACTAGACATTTTTTTTCTTCCTAGGTTTGGAAATACCCTAGTGTACATTGTAATGAGGAATATGATCCATTGTCCGGTCACTTGTTCGCTTTGCCGGGTAAACGATGGAAAAATTTACGTGCAAAACTATCGCCAACTTTTACATCAGGCAAACTAAAAGCCATGTTCACCACACTCATTGATTGCGGTACAACGCTTCAAAAATATCTCGACAATTTGGTCGACACAAATGAATTGCTTGATGTACGCGAAATTGCAGCCAGCCACACAACAAATATAGTTGCTTCGGTGGCTTTTGGCATTGAAGTCGATTCAATCACTAATCCGAATAATGATTTTCGTGTTTGTGGACGGAAAATATTTGAATCAAATATTTGGAATGCAATACGTTCGTTTGGTATGTTTATTGCACCAAAAATGATGAGTTTCTTTCGGGTGAAAATTACTGATCCGATGGTTGAATCATTTTTGCGGTCGGTGGTTAAACAAAATCTAGAACTTCGTGAACAAAATCATGTGGTTCGCAAAGACTTTTTCCAATTGCTCGTCCAACTACGAAACACCGGAACCGTTCAATTAGACGATCAATGGGAAACAGTTATTAAAGCGGATGAAAATAAAAAAATGCTGACTGAGGATGAAATTGCAGCTCAAACGTTTGTATTTTTTGCGGCCGGTTTTGAAACATCATCGACAACGCTATCGTTTTGCTTGTATGAATTGGCAAAAAATCCCGACATTCAGCAACAAGTTCACGATGAAATCGATCGGGTTTTAGAACGATACAATGGCCAAATCACATATGATTCCGTTTCGGAGATGACATTCCTGGAGGCATGCATTGATGGTTCGTTGGTTTAAATAACTGACCCTCTTGGCTTTTTTGGCCAACTGATTGAAAGTTTTAATTGTTCATATTTCTTTTGTAGAAACTTTACGGATGTATCCGGTGCTACCAATTCTGAACCGTGCTTGTGTCAAGGACTATAAAATACCAGAAACGGATAAAGTTATTGAGAAAGGTGTTCAAGTGTTCATTCCAGTGCTTGCACTTCAAATGGACGACAAATATTATGCACAACCAAACAAATTCGATCCAAATCGATTCAATGAG
The DNA here is from genome assembly GCA_030463065.1 of Aphidoletes aphidimyza. Classification (NCBI taxonomy): domain Eukaryota; kingdom Metazoa; phylum Arthropoda; class Insecta; order Diptera; family Cecidomyiidae; genus Aphidoletes; species Aphidoletes aphidimyza. The sequence goes on from CM059999.1 coordinate 35,373,329, forward strand.
GAGAATTCAATGGGCAAAAATCAAGTGAATCGACCATATTTACCGTTTGGTGATGGACCACGTAATTGCATCGGATTGAGACTGGGAAAACTACAAACCAAAGTTGGACTTATTATGATGCTACACAAGTTTAAATTTGCCTTGGACGATAAGCTAAAAAACCGAGAAATTAAATTTGATCCCAATATTTTCTTATTGTGTCCAAAAGAAAAGATCTATTTAGACGTTCTCAAGCGTTAATATTCAGAACCTACCTTTGAAATAGTCTAACGTTTGACACTCGCCTTCCCAAGGCGATTGTCAATTATATTTGTTCTAGTTGAATTTCTCTCGCACTGTAAGCGTGTCTCAAATGTTGTGAAAAAAATAACTTTAAACAAAAAAAAAATTAACTAAATTTATTTGTCTACATCACAATTAGTGTTTGCCAATTTCTCTCTTTCTTCTTTATAATGGTCAAATGAGTGTTGTTTTAAATCTGCATAAAACTCAAATCCTTTTCCACACGATTCGCAAGTATAAATGTTAGGTCCGACATGAGTGCTTTTGTTAAATAAAGAAGAAAACAAACGTTATTCTTACATTCTGGTGGAAAATTGAAGTCAGAATGTCCGATTTTGTTCCATTTTCATCGATTACATGAATAGAATTTGTGAAAATTTACTCAGAAATTCATTGGAATAACATTTGTTGATGGTCGCTGTCATTGTCACAGTGTCAGATTGAAATATACATTGTCGTTCACATACCGGTAACAGTTTGAATTTGACTGACATATTCTGTCAAATGCATCGATAGACATTTTGGGTTCGACAAATTTGAATATTCCAATCTTTGAATCATTTTCCATAAAAAATTTCGACTTTGTTTGAACGTCTCATCAATCTTCAAGCGTGGTTGGTAGACGCAATGCAATTCCGAATCAATTATTTTAATGTTAAACTAACGGACTTTATGCGTCATGCTTTTTACGAATGGACTGCAAATTCAATAAGAATTTAAGAGGTCAACATGTTCAAACTGCAGTTTCATCATAGAACTGGTAAGATTGGGAATTTTACCTTATTGAGTAGAGAATCGCATTGTATACTTTTAGGAGTTTATTCGATTCATGGTGGATTGGAATTTACATTCTTTGAAAAAACCTCAAATATATTAAAAAAGTCACAAAATGGAAATCATTCGAACAAATTTGTACTATAAACAAAAACGTTTAAATAGGCAATAAATTGTTGACATATCGTATAGAGGCAAGCAACTATTCCCTAAGAGGATACTGAAGAATTAGCATTTGAATTAACGTAAATACGCATATACAAGTACATTGTACGTTTGACTCAAACGGTTCGAGCTACGATTGAGTCAAATTTTAGATCGATTTTCGGTACTTTTACGTTTCAAAATTCTTATCTGTTACCCCAAATAACCTACTGACAATAAATCCGAACATAGACAGACCTACCCATTTTTTAAATGTTACGATAAGAACGCGTTCTTATAAAATTTAATCAAACTTTCTCTCTCTCTCTATCTCTCTCTCTCTCTCTTTGCGTTATTTGTGTAAATAGGAAATTTTTCCACACTCTACGTGATTAACGCTTAAACTGAATGTCAAGAAAATGGATGCATATTACGTTATTTGTTGAATTTGTTGAATTTGTGAAATTTGGCTATTGGAATTTGAAAAATACGATATCATCGAAAGCAGAAGTATTCAATGGAATCGTTCCAAATGATGAGCACCTCAGATTCATTGAACACATGAACTAAATTCTAGGGGAAGTTTATGTGTACATAAGCAGAGCTATAAACATTAATTAGCAGTTTAACAGCTATTAACAGTTCGCCGAAATCAAAATGTCTTTAAAATCAATGGCTGGTGTGTGCGTGCATATTGGATACTTATTCAGAGGGTACTCCGCCTGTCAGAGGGTTAACAGCTGCCGTCATACGATTTTGTTATCATGTAGAATACAAACACTCAGCCCGGCACTGTGTTCACTGCACTTGAACCGACTTCATTGAGTTAGTATACATTGAGTTCTGATATGATGACGTTTTAGACGTTTTGTTTGGCGTATCAACATGTGATCATCAAAATAAATAAGCTGCCGGTGCTGGAAATTTACACATTTCATCTGATGTAGTTGATCGAACTGGTGAAGTCGAGAATCGTTGTGAAATAGTGAAATAATTGTTTTAAAACTAACTAAAAATCATCTGAAATTTTAAATTTCTACCAAAAACTGTTAACTGAAGTTTAAATCTTGTTTTTCGAAATAATTCATTCAACGAAGCTAAAACTTGAGCATTATTCGTTTAACAGTTGAACGATTTTAACAACAGCTCAAGTAAATTATCGTCAGTATGTCTTTGGCAAGGATCGATGAAAGTTTGAAAATCGTTTCGGTGGAAGCAAAAGATTTGCGATGGCCTACTTCACTTGGTGGTCATGGTTCTGATGCTATGGTAGAAATTATTTTCAATCATTTTGATCAATTTCATAACTTATTTTGTGGATTTGGTTTCGCTTATGAATCGGCAGGAATTTTTATGGTCACTTGTTCCATTTTCAGCATACCGATCCAGATTATTCGTGTACGTACGTGATCATTAAAACGAATGGCTCGACTGAAGGTATTGGATTGACTTTTACATGTGGACGTGGCAATGAGATCGTTTGTGGGGCTGTTCGTGCACTCAGTGTGATGGTTGTTGGTCGTCATTTACGCAGAGACATTTACGGACGATTTGCCCAATTCTGGCGTGAATTGACTAGTGACACTCAGTTGAGATGGGTAAGTTTTGGGCTAGGCTCTTTCATGTTCATAAAAAAATTTGCTAGAAAACTGCACTTTATTTTGTAACACTAGCTTGGACCAGAAAAGGGAGTCATTCATTTAGCTGTAGCTGCTATCATCAACGCATTGTGGGATCTCTGGGCAAAATTGGAGGAGAAACCACTTTGGCGTCTCTTGACTGACATGGAGCCAGAGGTAAGTTGCCCATTAATTTTCATGTGCCAAAATGTTCTCATTTTTTTTTAAAGTTTTACCTTCAATTGACTTGCAGCTTCTGATTTCGACAATAGACTTCCGCTATATTACCGATGTTGTGACACCAGCCGAAGCCGTACAAATGCTAAAACAAGCTCAAACTGGTAAACAGCAACGAATTGATGAGCTTATCACCAAAGGATATCCATGCTATACCACACAAGTCGGTGAGTGACCTGGAACAAAATTGGCCTAATCGAAAGAAATTTGACATTAAATTTGCCTAATGAAAAATCAATATGTCCGCAGGATGGCTTGGATACACTGATGAATACCGTCGCCAACTCTGCAAAGAGTACATTGCTCAAGGGTTCACTGCATTCAAACTGAAAGTTGGCCAAAATATTGAAGATGATCGTCATCGATGCCGTTTAATTCGTGATGAAGTTGGATGGGAAAATAGATTGGTGAGTATGCTATCCGATTAACTAACGGAGGCAGTGGCTCAAAAGATTGTTTTTAAACGTATGCAATCTCTGCTGCGATAGATGGTCGATGCAAATCAAGTGTGGGACGTAAACGAGGCCATCGAATGGATGAAACATTTGGCTGAATTCAAAATTTGGTGGATTGAGGAGCCAACATCACCTGACGATGCTCTGGGACATGCGACAATCGCCAAGGCTCTCAAGCCATTGGGCATCGGGGTTGCATCTGGTGAAGCATGCATGAATCGAATTATGTTTAAACAATTTTTGCAAGCCAACGCATTAGAATTCTGTCAAATCGATTCGGCTCGTATTGGTGGCGTGAATGAAATTTTATCCGTCTATTTCATGGCGAAGAAATTTAATGGTAATTTGAGTGGAGTAAAATGTAATGCATTTTGGTTTTGACAATTTTGTTAAATTTCAAATTTCAGTAAAAGTGTGTCCACATGCTGGCGGTGTTGGTCTGTGTGAAATGGTTCAACACTTACAAATGTGGGACTTTACATCGCTTTCATGTACCAACACAGATCGTTATGTTGAATATGTTGATCAACAACATCAACAATTTGTGAATCCAACTAATGTGAAGAATGCTCATTACTTGGCACCAACTGCACCTGGTTACAGTACAGAATTGAAAAAGGAGGCAATCGCTCAATTTGAATATCCATACGGTAGCGAATGGCAACGCATGTTCAAAGATGGTACTTTCAAGCAAGTTCAATACTAAACGCAACAATTTACAAAATCACTTTTTACCACACATTGCCGAATAAAACACATTCCTACGAAATCATTGACATTTAAATATATTGACAATATGATAACAATCGTGTTTTAATTTCCATATAATTTGAGTATGTTTTCAAATTTACTCTTTAATTTTGGCATTTGTGATGAATGCTAAAAGACTTAGAAATGATAAGAAATTAATCAAATTTAAATAAAAAAAAAACGAATGTAAACAAATAAACAATGACACTTTGACATTAATTTCACTGAGCCCAAGTGCCATATAAATAGTTTCTCATATAAAATACCTACAAACACCTAACAAAACAGAAAGTGAAAAGAAATGTGGGAATAGTTGTTGATTGCAGGTCGAGTGAACAAATTGTGTCGTTTGGATGCGACAATTGAAAAGCATTTATCATTATGCAACTCATAAATCAAAGTTCTTGAATCTTGATGAGACAAATCAGTCCGACCGTCGCTATTTAGAGCTAATAAGAGCGATTATCACAAATCACTATCTGAATTACCACTTATCGTGCTATATTTAGTCGTTTTCATGTCATTTCAATCCAGAGTTTTTCAAAGTGATTCATTTATTTATTTGATGTCAGTGTTTACTTTGAATTTATTTCCTTTGTGTTTTTTTCGCATTTGGTCCAAAAATAGATTATATTTCGACTATAAAGTTTTTTTCCACTCAAATACTGAACCTACTAACATAACCACATAAATCAATCGAATTGTAAATCAAACGAACAGATGTAGGTTTTAATGGTGAGATGGACCTGTGCTGTACACCAGTTTTTCAATATCAAATGAATAAATAAATTGTATGCTTGCAAAGCTGTGATACAAAAGAAAAAAAAAAACTGATTTGTTTTAATCAAACAGCTAACAATCCGTAGAATAACAGCGCTACTGTCGGATATTAAAATGTTCAGTGAATCACTGACAGTGATTGAGCATAAGCGGCAACTAGAATTTTTGCGGATCAGTTTTTTATGTATTTATTGCGTTAAAAAAATTGTGCACCTAAAAATTTATTATCTGCTTAAAAGAACGTAAAGTATATTTGAATACCGATGCAATCGGCGAGTAAAAAAAAATTCGTTTGCCTCTTGACAGAATTGAACTATCGACCCCTGGTTTACAAGACCAGTGCTCTAACCACTGAGCTAAAGAGGCATGTGGGGGTTTGACATCAACAGCATTCCATTTAGTTCAACACATGATCTACGTCTACGAAATCAACGGAATAATGATCAAACATAACTAGTTGAATGGAAACAACAACAACAATAACAACAACAAAATTTATTTTCAGATTATGAGCTGTCTTTTGGTGTGTAGCGGAAGGAAATGACTTGATAAGAGGCAACATTTTAAATGTTGTCCAAGCTCACATTTTATAGTCTATTAAATAAGATGAAAAAACCTCTGAACGAGGTATAAACAGAGTGGCGCACCCAAATATCCTGCCCTCAAAATGACTGATATCACATTTTACGTGGCGCTGTTGAGTTATATATTTTTGGTTCAAAGCTTTTCAAATAATTCAACAACCTTTCCATGATGGCATCAATTGAAATTTGAACTAGTGTGCGCCAGTGCGAGCAAAGTGCGCTTTTCTGACAATTCGATTAGAGTTAGGCTACGATTCAAACCGAAATATTTGTGTAAACAAAATGAATTTATTTTTCCGCCGTAATACAATTCACGTTTTCATTCGGCACTCGCACTGGCGCACACTAGTTCAAATTTCAATTGATGCCATCATGGAAAGGTTTGTTGAATTATTTGAAAAGCTTTGAACCAAAAATATATAACTCAACAGCGCCACGTAAAATGTGATATCAGTCATTTTGAGGGCAGGATATTTGGGTGCGCCACTCTGTTTATACCTCGTTCAGAGGTTTTTTCATCTTATATCAGTAGTTTTGTAAGGTTTATTTGTAAAAAACACTCAAAAATAACAACTTTTCGAGATATATCATCAAATTCTGTTCAACTCCATCGATCGAATTGCAAATTTTGAGTACCTTTGAAGTAAATACGGCGAAAATATGACAAAATGAGCCAAAATTTCGATTTCGAAGTTTTTGGTTTTTTTTACTTGTAATCCAAATTTTCCTCCAAATCGAGTCAATAGGCGCCGATTGAAAGCCAATTCTAATGTATATCGATTGTGATATATGAGTTGCGAGCATGTTATGTCATCAAATTCAGTATTATTACACATATAGCCAAAACCCAATTTTTGCGAAAAATGATGAGTGAATTTCCAACTTTCATAACTTAGGAACGGTTGATCCTATTTTAATGGTTGAACCCTCGTTGGATAGGTATTGAGGTGTACTACCAAAGTGTAGTTTTTCAGAATTTTAGAAAATGGGTACGGGGGTCAAAATGATGAAAAACCAAAAAAATCGATTTTCGATTTTTCGGTTTTTCCAATGTGGTGACCAAACCCGATTACAGATTTCTTTCACACTTGGGATTAATTTAAAGCTGAGCTCAATACCTTTCATTTGCGGTACCTGCAGATTTTCTATGTTGTGTATTATCGGAGTTATGGAATTTTGAAAAAAATCGACTCCTCGACACTCTTCCCCTGTTTATTTTCTTATATGTAAAGAAATTCGGCCGTTCTCGACGGTTTTGAACTGCCCCCCAGACTCCCTAAAAATAATGTTATACATCACAGAGATCGAGAGAAGGTACAAAGTCACAAACACACACACACACACACACAAACATACCAAACCCAATTTTCAGGGAAAACCCCCCTTTCCGGGAAAACGTACACAACTTATGAACGGGTCAACCGATTTTGATGGTTGAGCACTCATTGGAAAGGTATTGAAGAGTACTATCGATCGGTCACTCAACGACAGTGGTCAAGATTACCCCCTAGGAGGTATGCTATATGATCTGAAAAAAACACCCCCATACGTCCCCCAAGCAAAAAAATTTTTGGTTCCACAAAAATTCATTTTGACAACGGCTTTCGTCTAGTTTGGTCCTAAGCTACACGCCAATGCCTATTTCATAAATTACATCGGTCGGCAACACATAGTCCAAAAATTCGCGTATATATAGTGTTGCACTCAAAAGTGAATTTTTTGGTGCGCCACTGGGAGAACTGCCGTTCTCCGTGATTCATTTCATAGGTTCATGATAACTTCATTCAATTATATTATCTCTATGCGATTTTTTGTTTGCAATACTCTTTCAAATTGCATTATCTTGTAGTAAGTAATTAAAAACACTTTCATTCGGTCTTCATACGAATGTACTTAAATTAAGCGTTAAAACATCGATATTGAATTAACTGCCAAGTGATTTTTCCATTTTTTCAGACCACAGTTTGTGGCAAAGTTTTTTTTTCATCAAATTATTAGTTCAATTCTCTTCGAATTCAATTGGAGATTATAATAACTAGCCAGGTGTCATATCAGTCATTGAATCTTTGCGTCACACAAATTGCGTGATAATAAGACACCATTGAAACTAACAATAAATATTATCTTAAATAAACATTCTTTGATTGTTGGACAAACATTACACAGAAGTTGATAATATTACAATTTATTTGTATTTTTTTCCTAGATATAAGGTTGAAAGCTCTCACACACCTACACACCCACACAAAGACAAAGACACATATGGAGCATATTTGAGATGAATAAAGATGACATCTTTGTGAAAATCGACCTTCACTTATTTTAATGATTTGAAAGACACAAAAATATTCCAAAATATTAATTTGATTCTTATTTGTAAATTCACAAATAATTGCCCAAATTTACATTGATTCTACGACAGAAAGATCTGTATCGCGTTTTTCTTAAGTGGCAAGTAAGCGATTTACTGGAAATTTCGAATTTCAATGCTGCTTCACGGCGAAGATTCATTTACATTGACAACAACAAATTTATCCGGTTTTGAGCACTTACGATGGCCTTGAGATAATTTTAACCATTTCTAGGAACTATAAACATTAACTATTTCGGAATCTATACATATGCAGAGGATTTTTAATCACAAATTTAGAGTTTCATATTTTAGATACGGAAAGCAAGCAAAATAACAGATGATCTATTCAATTTATTCAATTTTAGAAAACTTGATCCTTTAATCAGTACAAAGAAGCCCTAGTAGCAATTAGAGAGATTCATGGTAAAAATATGAACCATCAAAAATGTATCCGATGATGAAAATGAGATATCGAATCTCACATATTTGAAACATTTCGTGACTCCCAGTCGCATGTCCCTTCCAATTCAAATATAGATGAAAGATCTAAATTACGCACGGCAAATTCTTCGATAACATGATGGCTGTTATGACAAAAAAAAACGGTTGTGTTGGCGAGCTATCAATGGTGAACCGTTCAATGTTGACTGGAACAGAACCATTTATAAATATACTTACCTTCTACCATCTATTTTCATTCTTAACTGCAACCAATGACGTCATTTTAACGAAAAACTGTAACTTCTTCAGTTCTGCAAGAGTTTTAATAGAATTCTCTTGAGTGTGAAAGATGAGTTAGGAATGGCTGACTATGGCTAGAGCTATCTTTGTCATTTAAATAACCTTAAAATGAAATCATGATTGTACATTGTACAAACTGATTTATTTAACAAACAAAAAAAACATTCGATTAAAGTGAACAACAAAATTACAAATTTTGAAATATAATGAATTATGTGACCCTGCACAAGTCGGCTGGCATATCACAAAACGTCAAACGAAAAAATCAGCTGTTTACGATTACACGCGTTACATCTGCACTATGGTGATACGTGCTAACAAGCCTTGGCTCAAAAAATTACTATAAAAATTGAATTGAATTTGATTTTTAAAAAAACTTGTTCATTCAAACATCTTTGTCTGATTTAATAGATGTGATGAATCACAAATAGTTTTAATCAACAATAAACGTGATTGTGATTGTTATGAACTCGATTGTCAAGTTCGACACTATTTTCAATCGATTGATTAAAAGAACATAAAAATGTCAAAGCCAATGGCCATTCGAAGTTTGGCTGATTTCAAACTCCTCGAAAGTAATTTGACTAAACAATGGCTAGACTTAGAAAAGCATCCAAATGCCTTCCGATACAAATTGAATGTACAAAAGCAGAAATTTCTTGATGGTAAGCTCAAATTTTTCGTACAGGTAAGAGTTTCAAGTGGCAAAGAAACGATTCCAAACCATCCATTCGAAGTCATTTTGAGAAGATATATTAAGAGAACTTGTTTGTGTTTGGCAACACTAATAATATTTTCTACAATGATTTCAGTTGAATACCGAACGGAGTGCGTTGCGTCGTCCCCCACAGACCATAACATCGGTGGTGCAGCCATTCAATGAGAATGCATTCAACTTCAAGAAAGTCAATGAATGTGAGATCCTTATGCAGTGTCATGACCAATTGAATGCAAATCCGTCTGCAAATGGAGCAACAACATTCTTAATAAACAACAGCCCATTAACAAAATATCATTCGCTTATTTGCCCAAGACTCAGCGAAAGCCTGCCACAAATCATAACAAAAGAATGTATCGAATTTGCCATTGACTGCATCACTGGATTAAATGATCGCAGCTACCGAATTGGTTTTAACAGTTTGGGTGCATTTGCTTCGGTCAATCATCTGCATTTGCACTTGATTCATATGTCAGAGAAATTATTCGCTGAAGATGCGGTTGGTCACAGAACACAGACGAACAAATTCAATGTCTTTAGACGTCTTTGGACGACCTTCAAAGAATAACTTTATTAATGATGTTCTCATTTTCATAGGAAATCAAACATGTCGCAGGAGATATTTATACTTTGGATAGCCCGGCATTTGCTTTTTGTTTGCCAGTGTTCAATTGGACTGATAAGGGACGTGTTGCCAGTAATTTGCTGAAAATGGTTGAATATTTTTGTGCCAAGGCCATTCCGCACAACATATTCTGGACATGGGGCACACATTCTGGTCAAGATCTAGTAAAGATGTTCATTTATCCACGTAGCGGTGTATCAGATAAACCAAAGAGCCCATTTAATGTCGCCTTTTGTGAACTGACAGGTTACGTTCCCGTTGGAGGTTTGCATTCGAAACTCAAATTGATTTTATTAAATTAATTAAACCACATTTAATTACAATAAATTCTAGATGCTGCTCTCTATGAATCGCTCACAGAGGAATTTCTACTTGATCAAATTTCAGCAGCCATGGGACCTGTTGATAGTCAAAAACTCATTTCAGATATCATCGAGCTGTGTTCAAATCATCATATCACAAATAATTCACATTTTCAAAATAATTCCGAATAAATTTGACAACAATTGGATTAAATTCTAGAATAATCCAGGATTAAATGTGATATAGAAACAAAAATAAGACTTTGAACGTCTGAATTTGTCTATGATTTTTTTGTCTCCTTCTTTTTTCTCTTCTGGCCATTTTCAGTTTATTTCAACAATTTTATTAAATCAAAATACCTTAAGCTGTGAATTTTATTGCCATAGAATTATCAACTTATATTTTTTCACACTTAATGACGTTCAATGTTTCCATCGATAATTTGATATCTATTTGTCATGAATGAATTGTTTCAGAAATGTGATTTTTTTGTGTGTATGTCACAAATGTTTATTTTAAAGTTAATTAACACCCAAGAGGTTACAAAAGTCCAAGTTGTTTTTAGTCATTGATAAAAAATGAAATGACAAACGGTTATCACTGTTTGGCTGCAATTACGACTGTTCAAATGAAATTTCTCATATAGCTAGTCTGCGTGTGATCAATAATCACCGGATCAATGCTGATGTTTATTGGTTGAAAAAAGTGATTTCCTCCAGCGTCCAAATTCATATAATTTGTAATTCGACCTTCTCAGTCGAAATTGTTTGTCTGAATATTTTATTGCATTGTCTCAATGTTTGTTATTCTGATCACTAAATTATTCGTGCGACGACCTACGTGTGACACCATATCACTGCAGCCATGGCACAACGAATTCAATTATCATGTTTATGATGTTTTGTGTACGAGCCCACGAAATGGTATGATTTTCGGTTTTTTCAATTTTGTAAACTTCTAAACTATTTAAATGCATGATTAAACTGAACAATTAGCGAGTTAACTGTTTTTGTTTTATTTTTATCCAAGCGATCACTTATTGGAACAGTAAAAATTGGGAGAATTGATTCAAAATGCCGAATATTTCATCATTTTAGATAATCGATCAATTTGATTTCCATTTGTAAACAGCTATTAATGATATTTTGACGCTCAGTCACTTGACTATGAATTCAGTCATTCATAAATTGTGCTCGGAGCAACACAAAGTCTTCTTTGCACACAATACGAAAACGAATTTCATGTATCTTTTTATAAAGGACCAAAGTATTGATTTCATCGTTTACATTTTGCGACGATTGATTTTTTCAATCGATTTCAACAGAGAGAACTCAGCATGAATTGATATTTGTGCTAAAATTGTGTTACATTTGGGACATTTCTATAAGAGTGAAATAAAATTCCGAAACTTTGAACCAAATTGGAAAATTGTGTGCAGTGTGCACTGTTGAACCGTTAAGGAGTTCTTAGAAGCGGTTTTCTCGACTTTTGTTCAATTTTTATTCAATTGTGCGTAAAATGTATTCATTTATTTTTCGATTTTTCAGATTTTCATTACTGAATAAAGATTTAAAACGTTTTTTATTCCTATGAAAGTGATGATTTGTGGATATATCCAACCCTGTTCCCGATACGGATACCGGAGTGACAGTGACAATGGTCTGTCATCGTGAATGTCAATTGAAAAGAGTTCTTTGTTTATATTTTTGTACACAAAGCCGGTTTGATTGGACGAGAAACGGCATACAAAAAATTCTAATTAGAATTTAAATCAGTTGCATTTTGATTGTCTTGGAAACTACAACACAAACAAAAAAATACTGTCAAGGGTAATGAACTATGTGCCAAAAATTGTCCTTGGAGCGTGACATAAAATTTAAAAGATATTGTTTTTTTTTGTTAATATTTCTTCTAGTTGACTCAGGGAGACGTGTAAACATCGGCGCCATTCGAAAGTTTCGCTTTGATTTATTTGTATGGCAAATCAACAGGTCTGAAAATTCTCGATGTTGGAACAAAGTGATTGAACTGATCACAAAAAAAAACTAACCAAATCGAACGTGAACAAATCAATTCGAAAATTGAGATAATTAAAAAAAAAAAAACAATTCAAAAATAAAGTGCGTCAAAAAATCAACAAGTGCGCAAATTCGTGACAACCAAAAGGAATGTAAATGCTTAGTGAAGGAAGACACTAAAAATAGCAACAAACCAAAAAATACACAAAAGGAACGAAAGACGAAGCAAATAAACTGATCAAAACTCATCAAAATACGAAATGGATGCTCAAGAATCGCCCATTTCAAAGCGCAAGCGTGTCGAAATTGTATCGGAAAATGCAGCCGTGAGCAGTAAAAGTGGATTTGCATTGAAAATATCTCGTAAGCAATATCTAGATGAGAAAACGGCTGACGTTTACTTCATTTGTGGTGGTCAACGTGAACGTGTTCCGGCCCATAAATGTATTTTATCAAAAGCAAGTGATGCCTTCGACAAAATGTTTTATGGTCCGATGGCTGAAGAAGGTGATATCAAATTGCCCGATACATCACCGGAAGCGTTTAAAGATTTTTTACAATTTTGTTATTTGGACGAGGTGAATTTGAATCTTGAGCATATCGTTGAAATTATGGACTTAACCAATAAATATTGTATGCCCGAATGTTTGGTGGTTTGTGGTAGTTTCTGGGCCAAACATTTGACATTTGATGATATTTGTTGGGCATATCATTGGGCAATATTCTTTGGTGAAACCGAATTTAAAGAGTTTTGTGAACGTAAAATCAGTGCATATCCACAGCTGGTATTTGAATCGACCAGTTTTTTGCGCTCTGATCACACGGTTTTGGATCACATTTTAAAATTGGATTCATTATTATGCGATGAAACAATTGTGCTTGGTGCTTGCTTGGAATGGGCACGTCATGCATGCCAACGCGATGGTTTAGATGCAATGAACATAGACAATTTACGGCTTTATTTAAAAGATTCACTCTACAAAATTCGTTATGGTGCGATGAGTGTCAAGGAATTCCGTGAGCATATGGATGCATATGATGGCCTCTTTTCGAATGTTAAGGAGTACGAAGATATTATTCGATTGCTGTCGGGATCAATGGATTTAAAGACCGGTAAATTTAATCCAAATCCAAGGTTATTGAATGTCTTTTTGTGGGATGAAGATCAAGTGTTGAAGTGTAAAACCACCAACAGCAATTCATCGGTATTCATTTGCAATAAACCGATGCTGTTGGGTGGATTTTATTGTGCACCCGTTTCAGAAGCTACCAATTGGCATACAACTCAAGTTGATATGACCATTACGGAGGAGCCAAAGGCCAAACACTCGGAAAAAATCACACCAAAAGTAATTTTTACCAAAAAAGTGAAATTAGATGCAAATGAAGAGAGCTATGTTGAATTTGTTGACGATAATGAACCACCGATCATTATTCGACCAGAATTTAAGTATCGTATCAACTTTAAACCGTCAAGTGCTGGAAACTTTGAAACGTTGGTTTATTATCATTGTCGAGAAATTAAATTGGACGATGAAACGGTTGTGCAATTCCCTCAAGAGGGTGATGGTGAAGATCGATCGATCATTAAACGGTTTAAATTTAATCGATTATAGTTGTCGTAGGTATCGATTGTTCAACGGAGCATCCGAAGTCCTAAGCCAGGCTAATCGTTATATTGATCTTGATTTTCAATCTCATATAATTTATCCATGTAAGAAAGACATTTCAATATCCAAATTACTATTTCAACGTCATAATTTACAACGACATACTATGTCTGCTTGAAGGGACATTAATTTGAATTTTGAAAGATATTAACATTTAAATGTACTTAAATCTCATTTTCATATTTTTTTTTTAAATATTTTTTTTATTCGTATTTTTGCGACTTTTGTCAAAATTCCTTTTATATTACACACAAATATTTGAGCTCTTTTTTTATATTGGCATGCAAACAGTTTTTTTTTTTTGAAATAAAAATGGACAAACAAAACACATTTTAATGGTTTCATTTGTATAAACAGTAAATGTTCTACATTGAAAAGTGTGAGCTCTACGGTTAACAGGCGCATCAAGTTGGGTATAATTATAAAACGTAAGATGTTTGATGATTCATGGATCACTAAAAATAGACTGGCAAGAGAAGAAAATAAACACCATGTGAGAATAATAAATAAAACCACTTGCTTGCGCCTTCACACGCATCAAAAACTTGTTTCTATGCAGACTCCATTCTTTTGACGACGCGAAAAATAAATCACATGGAATGATTTCAACACATTCAAACGATTTATTATTACATTTTTGACATTCTGTGTTTGTAATGGACAAAAAGGGCAAACCAAAGCGATTGACAACATTGACAAACAAACGAAACGGATTATGGCGATAAAAGCCAAAAATGTGAATATAATGGAAACAATTGTATGTCTTTTTTTTGTATTAATCACATAGATGTTGCATGATAGAACACATGACAAATCAAATGAAAATTGCCGAGAAACAGAAATGTCGAGAAAACTTGATTTACAAATGATTGTGGAAATTATTATTCTGTGTTTTTTTTTATCAGAATTTACAAGGTCCGTACAATGCAAAATGTGACAATGTTTGTGATTTATGGAGACATGATTACTTTGACGTTATCGATGTCAGAGACATTTTCTATGGGTGAGACTCGAATCACATTGTAAACACCAATGCATTCATTACACTGCTAATGCGCAATTTGGTGTTGATTTATTGGTGCATCATAGAAAAATTCTCTCAATCTCAGAAATTGAATCGTATTATGAAGAAAAAAAATGTCACAAATTGTTACATTGAAATGAAATCATTCACGACAAATATGAAGGAATCAGCAAAAAAATCTTTTTTTTTTTTTAAATGTAGATTTGTAAATTTTATTACACTATTTTTTCAATTGAAATGATTTCTGTGTGCTGGAATTCAATTCATAATCCAGTGTATCATGTTTATGTCTTGGCGCCTCATTTTTCAAACACAACTATACGTATATAAAATCGCATTCTTTTTAGTTAAAATAATGAAATTGAGTGAGCAGACAATCGACAAACATTAATGACGTCACTTGAAACGCCGGCTGGAAACAAAAATCGCAACCAAACACAAACGAAGCGTTTATCACACACATACGTGAACAGTCTTTTCAGTCTCTCATTTCCCTTCTTCTTGAATCCATGGTGTGTTTGTTTAATAAAAATGCATCGACACTGTTGAGTCGCTAGCCATACACATGCTTGAAATATGTCATTTTATTCATATTCGTTTTTGCTTCATGTCGACAGCACCAGTTTCATTTCTACAAATACATACTCAATAACTGTTTTGCACACAATTCTGCTTGAGACTAAGGAACGTTGAATTGACTGTGTGAAATTTTCTGTTTCATTTGTAATGAAGTTGTTATTGATATTCTTTTTCACTGAAGAATCTTCAGCCACTTTTATTTACAATCACAATTGGAACATAAATCTCAATTTCAAATACATTCAGAAAATATATGTGCATGTGCAGTGTGCACTGAATACAAGGAACATACGGTGACCATCTGGATTAGTATTTTCGGTTTGGTTATCTTATTCAAGTCGGACTGTCTCAATATGCATATTTATCAATTGTCACATATGCAAGAATGTTCTAGTGTTTGTAGTGCACATTGAATGGCAGTGTGCTTGTGCACGGTTATGCATGTGTATTAGGAGTCTGTTGCCTTCAATCCGAATACATTTTGCACAAATACATGAACCACTTTTGGTTTCGAAGAAAAATGCCTACTCCTTCCAATGTGCAGCGAGCACAATATAAGCAAAAACTATATTCAGTAAACTGATTGTGCGCTGTGAAAGTATCGGAATTTGAAAGATGTATGATGATGGTGGTATTATCAAGTTTGTGTTAAACGTCAAGTTGCAACGAAGTTATATAGACGTCAATTTTAGTTTATAGCCGAAGAAATTTTTTACACATTTCTTAAAAATACATAATTTACAACTATTGTTGTTGTTGGATGGTGAAATTTGAGGAGCGTGCTGAACAAAGGACCTGGTAAAACTAAATAAATCAGTGTAAGTGATTGATTGGACAGTGGAAAAATTATTCAAGATAAAACATTTACCATTACTAACTGTGCCTTTTTGTTGAAATGTAATTTCAGTTAACTGTAGAAGTTCAAAGGATTTCGACATTAGAAGACAATATTAATGGTTCATCCACCAAAATGGAGCCACAAGAGACATCATCGGCAAAATGCCGAAAATTAGACACAACCGAAAATGATTCACCTGACGATCAATTGGTCCGCCGAACGAGTGGTTACGCATCAAAAGTATCGCGGCTGCAGTATTTGGATGAGCGTACGGCCGATAAGCATTTTGTGTTTGAAAACACCAATAAACGTGTGCCAGCGCACAAAAGTGTTTTATCAAAAGCAAGCAAAGTGTTTGATCGAATGCTTTATGGTTCGGTTGATGGTGTAATGGCAGTGGAAGGTGATGTACTGTTGCCCGGAAAATCACCGGAATCATTTGAGGATTTTTTGCAATTTTGTTACCTTGACGAAGTGCTTCTCCGGCTCGACAATATTACCGATGTGATGAGCTTGGCACATGAATACGAAATGATCGAATCGTTGGAGTTGTGTGGCCGCTTTTGGGCGGACCATTGGACGATTGATGATATTTGTTCAGCATATAGTTGGGCTATCAATTTTCATATGAATGAATTTAAGGCATTTTGTGAGCGCAAAATTAGCATTCATTGTCAAGCGATATTTCGAACGCCTGGCTTTTTATCATGCTCGTTTAACGTTTTGAAGCACATTCTTGAGCTGGATTCATTGTTATGCGATGAATCAATGGTACTTGGAGCATGCTTGGATTGGGCTCGTTACGCATGCGAACAGGATAACAAAGATGCTAATGACATGAATAATTTGCGATATTATTTGAAAAATGATTCAGACGAAATCAATTTGCTGTATAAAATTCGCTTCGGTTCAATGACACACAAAGAATTCATCAAGCATATGGATGCAAATGATGGCATTTTTTCGGATGTTCGAGAATATGAAGATGTGATGCGATTGCTGTTGGGATCGAAAAATTTGAAAACAGACAAATTTAAAACAGAACCAAGAAAAGCCGTCCATTTTTCATGGGATGAAAATTGTGCATTGGAAAGTAAAGTTTTTTTATGTCCACCGACCAGACGCCAATTGAATACACCACGAATTGTTACGGTATTAACATCGAATCGGCCAATTTTACTAGGCGGTTTTTATAATGTTCCAATGAGCCGATCATCTTATAATTATTCCAATTCATATGCCATTTCGGTTCAAGTGTCCATCAAAGCACAACCGATTGGAAACAATGTGGAAAATATCATTCCGAAATTGATTCACACCGATCGCATCACACTGTCCGATCACAGCGAAACATATTTTAAACTTGAATGTAAACCGGTTGTCATTCGACCGGACTTTGAATATCTCATTGAATTTCATTTTGATACGAGCAGCATCAGCTATAGTCCTCTCACATTGCAACGTGAAATTCAACTGCACAAAGATGTCACGATCCATGTTCATCCACAAGGCGATGATTCAATCATTAAGAGATTCAAATTCAATTTATTGTAAACTAATTCTGTGTATTTGATTCGGAATACATTCCAAGTAACAATAAAACTTTTTGAACATCAAATAAATGAGCCCATATTTTTTTTTTTTTTAATTCTCCAAATTTCTTTGATAAGTAAATGGTTTCACTTAAAAACGTTTTCGGATTGGTTTTGAAAAAACCAATTTTGATAATGAACAAAATCACACAGTTTGCGAATGCAATTCGAATATTTGACTGGTTAATAATATTTAGAAAATCCATTAAAACTCATTCAAGCAACTTTGGACTGAAGTATTTGAGAAGTTATAATAAAATTAGTAATTTATTCATTTATGAAATACAATCGATAAATCAAAGATTCTTAAATGGCTTAAACTAAACTTTTGATGATATTTTTTTAAGTATTTCCCATATTATTATTTTTTTTTACATGTTAACGTTTCAATGTGATTGTGCAGAATTTACAAAATGGATAATCTTGTCGTTGAATACGTGCCTGAAATTCGTCATTCAATCGTGTTTCTAAATACTCGAACTGTGGATTATCAGCCATTGTAAACTGTAGCATTTGCAACGATTTAAATTGATTAATACAAGAAATGGCATCATTAGCTGAAACTTGAAAGTGACTTAAATTCAGTGCAGTTAATAATGGTACCGTCTCAGCGAGTCTATGCAGATCATCTGCTTCCAAAGACATAGACAATTCAGTGCCATAAAACATGGACAATTTGGTGATCAAGGAATTGCTACTGATGATATCCAAAAACTGATTATATATCATTTGTGATCCAATATGAATATCCAAACTTTGCAACTGTGGATTGAGTTTCAATAAGGCAGCTAGACTTTCCAACGTTGAATCATCTTTTCGAAAGTCTTTGTAAGTTTGAACACTCAAATGTTCCAAATATGGGAATTGGGTCACACTGAAAATCCCATGTGTACTGTTGTAAATCAAATTTAAGCGGTGCAGATTTGGAAACCATTGATTAAATCGCAACAATTTTTCACCCAAACATCGATCGGCCACTCGAACACTTTTTACATTTGGAAACTGTGTAGTTATATTTTCCCTTGGAATTTCAATGGAATTGAGCATTTCAATTTCAATCAAAGAATCGGCACAAAATTCCTGAATATATTGATTTATATATGCGCGTTGCAATGCGGTTGTTCCATCGAAATGAACGCTTAATTTTGAAATTGATTGACCAAAGCAACGCAAGAAACGGAGACACGTTTTCAAGCATCTCACCACTAAATCATTTTTGATTGGACATACGTATGGCATGTCATCACGCTTTGTAAGCCAAATGCCAGAGATACAAACGACGCTCTTCCCATATTTACGTCGGAAAATCATATTGGCAATTATATTTAACCACTTGTTTGAACAGCCCACATTGAACAGGTCTTCGAGACTCAATCCCTCGAAAATACTCTCGAGACAATCGTTGTTCAGATCGGTCAATTGAATTGTTTCTGTTAATTTGGCAATAAAATCTGCTCCTTGATGGTTATAATCAGAATCCATAGAGTAAATGTCAGTCGCTCCTGTTGGATCGGTCATTTGAACAAGTTTTAATTCTTTCTTATACGTTTTGCAAGTCAAAATCAATGAAGATACAATTCGATCAGATGAAACACGGAGAAGTTGCAACAATATAACCTGCAAGTAACATAAAAATTCAATAAAAATTATCAATGAATTGCAATTGTTAGAAGATTCAAATGTAAAGTTCAATTTAACCTACCAATTTTTGACACTTTACCAAAAGACCAAATTATTTTTGCTAATAATTTCAGTGCAATAATGAAAATTTTAAATTGAATACACTGTGTAAATGATATTCTTCTTTGCTATCAATGAAATCTGTGATGTTGAGAAACGTCTTAACTCGATGAATATATAGCATCGAATGAACTTGCTATTTGCATGTAGACCGAATATGTGTTCCTTAAATTCACAGACGAAAACAACAGGGAGTTTTCTTAAAATGATCAATATTCCAAATTTATTTCAAAATGGATTTTATCGTTAAAATTATTTCAGTTACATGGTGACTTCTTCAAACGCCCATCAAAGTACTCCGGATAAATGTGCGTTTTAGGTCAAGCGAAAAAAATCACAACAACACGGACCAAATGCAAAATCAAATAATTTTTCTTCGCAAAATATTCTGTTGTCTACGACTAGGATACACCCTATGTTCACTTGATTTACATTAACAATGAAATTCTGAAAAGAGATTATTTATTTGTGTGTACTCAAGCGATTAGCCAGTGTTATGACAATGTTTATATTGTCAATTTGACAGATAAAATCGGACTGGATTTGAGAATTGGACTGGATTTGATTGTAAAAATGTCACTGTCCCTTTGCCCGATTCAATTCATACGTTTTCTGCTTTCCTGCTATTAAAATGGATCATCCATGACCTTCGATGCGAGTTTGAAGCTATAATTTATAGCCCATAGACTAAGATCGTAAATGTTAACCGCTCAATTTTTTCATCCACCAGGAATTCACTTGAACAACATCTTTGTCAATCTCAGGTTAACGTTTGTATAAATGTCAGTTCAACGGTCAATGATATTTGTAATATGAACTTTGTCACTTTTGCTTTGAATCCTCCGCTATATGGAGTTTTATTCACAACAATGGCGCTAGTTTCTACGTGAATGTCACAAAGTGACAAAAATCGCATTGCTCTTTGATTCTTCTCTAGAGCTAGTGTTGAAAGTAGTAATTACTAGTAATCGCTTAAATATTTACCTCATATTCATGACAAGACTCAGGCACAGAAAAAATTTCCTTTGAATAAAACTTCCAATTAGCCAAATGTGTGGATTCAATTTGATAGAGATTCAATGACAGGACATTTCTAAAGCCTCCAATTTGCGTGGTGCATGAGAAGAAGAGGGGGGTGAAGAGCACAGATTACCCATTCTTAAATTATTTTTGAGGAGCCCGGTTTTGAACGGTCATTGGGTTTTATAGCCGAACCAGTGTGTTTTACCACGCCGTCGTGTCCATACGTTACCATGGGGACAATTTCAGTTAGCAATTATAAGCACAAAAAAATGAATAACAATATTGTTCATTAATAAACTACAAAATAATCAATTGAATAAGCCCAACTTTTATGAATTTTTCTTTTAAATAAGGTGGCTTTTGATCAACTGTGATTGTGGTACGCATTCTGACAAAGGGGTTCTAGATTCCATAACCTCCCTCGAGCTAGGATTACCACGGCTATGAAGCTACAACAACAATAACGCACAATTTTTGCAGTTTGAAAGAACACAGTAGATTGTTACGCACCAAGCGAGCAGAGCTGTAGAACACCCGAAAAAGAGAGAAATAAAAAGGCTACTCGATGATTTTTCGAATTGTTCAGCCAAAAATCACATTAACTGAACTAAGTCTGTTGTCTTCTGTTATACTTTAGCAGTCTCACCACTAGCGTCGTGACGATCTAACTCGGTACAATGGAATTCATAGCATTGAGGATTACCCTCCAAGAATTTCTGGAAATTATATCACGTTTCAATTGATTTTCAACTACACTATAGTGACAGTGAGTGTCCTTTTTATGGAAAGAATCGATTTTTTAAATTATCCATCTTAAAATTCTTGGCATAACCTCTTCGTGCTCTTCCCCTGTTTGAAATGAAGTGGAAAGGCTTAAGAAATGAATGTAAAAAATAAATTTAACAAACGTAGATTTCTATGAACTATTTTTATTGATTCAATTTTGATGCTATTTGATCAGCGTGTTAACGTAACAGTATACAAATGATAACCATATCTTTTAATCGATGTCTGCATTTCTATCAAACGTGTGCGTAAATAATCGAAATCTGAAATATTATAAATAATCAATTGAATTTTCTTCAACGATTTATGTTGACGAATAAAGAAAATTGCATCATCAGCTGAAACTTTTAAATAATTTAAATTAAGTTCGGTTAGCGTAGGAAGTGTTTGTACAAGTTCATTCAGTTCAACGGCTGTTATGACCGGACCAAAATCATATGACATCGATAACTTGGAGATTGCTGGACTATTGCGAACAATCGATAAGAATTGATTGAATTGCAATTCAAATCTCAAATGAATTTGCAAGAATTTTAGCTGTGGATTCATGCGTAACAGCATCGCAACATCACTTGTTCGATTCCAGGTCTGAATTCCCAAATATTCTAAATGAGGAAAATGTACCGCAGTGAAATCATTATCGATATTGTTACCAATCAACTCTAATCGATGAATTCTCGGAAACCAACGGATGAAATGTGGCAATTGTTGACCTAATACACTGCGTGTGATCCGAACAGTTTCTACGTTTGGAAATGGTTTCACGGTATCCCTCTCGAGAAATTCGGTGGCATCGTATTCGATTTCGATCAATGACTCGGCACAGTACTCTTGAATGTATTGATCTACATAATGACGTTGTAATTTTGTTGCATCTTTAAAATTAATATTCAATTTCGAAATCAAATGGCCGAAGCAACGTAAGAATTGGAGGATTGTTTTCAAGCATCGGATGATTAAACAACTTCTTACTGGGCATATACTTGGCATACCATCGCAATCGGTAAGCCAAATACTAGAAATACAAACTACACTCTTGCCATATTTACGTCGAAACACCGACTTGGCAACTGCTTGCAACCATCTGTTTGAACAACCCGCATTGAACAGATCTTCGAAACTTAAATGCTCCAAAATACTCTCGAGACAGTCGTTGTTTAGGTCAGTAATTTTGGCTACTTCTGGTGACTCATCGACATCGCCAGTTTCTTGATGAATGCAAGCAGATTTTTTCACAGCCTCTTTGGATGAATCGTGCTTAAGATCTGGTTCAATTTCAACCATATCGAATATTTATCTGAAAATAATTTCGAATTGTCAAATTAGAAATTAGAAGTATTAAGATGATTTTTTTTTAGTGAAATTCAATGTTAATTATGTAATTGTTACCTCCGGTCTTAGTGAACCTTTAGAATCTGTGTTATAATGATAAGTGTCTTCACTCTTCACTAAAATGAATAAATGCCAACAAATTATATTGCTTTTTACCATGTTGAAGACAACTCACAAACAACAAATTCACAATTGTAAAGGAGCGAAAGCAGGGCATATTTTGATGTTAAAACTGAGTTTAGTCTCTTTTCTCTTATCACATTCGCTTTCCTGAAACAGCTGATATATAAATTGTCAAACAAGAAACAATCGAATAAATTGTGTGTCTTCGTCTAAAGTATTAACAAGCCCTGCATTTGGTTCATATTGAGCAAATACATTTTTTGGAAACAGATTAAACGCCTGTCTCTGTATACATAGGCAAATCAGCTTATTTGAATGAGTCGGTGAATGCTTTAATGATATATAGATAGACAATCAGTGAGATAACGAATATAAAATGTCCTTGTGCCTCCAAATGCATATATGAATATATATCATTTTGTCTTTCTTATTTTTGTCGTTTGAAGTACCATTGACCTAAGCCTTTTAAAATATTCTCTGATCACACAATATTACAAAAATATCTGTACGACTTGAATCAATTTTGAAAAAAAGGTCAAATGTTTGTTCGTACCTCTGTTTTGATTTGTATACTTTTCACGACACCATCGAATTGAACTGTGACAACGCTACTTTTTGTGTACATTCTTAAGAGTAGTTGTTATCTGTTTCGAAACAGGTGACACTGTCAAAGTGTCATTCATATATCATCTTTCGTACCTTTGTGATATCACCAAAATCTACAAGCTTAGCTTTCAAATTCATGTAATTTAAAGCATTTTTGGGACATTTTTTTCGGATACCGTGAAATAGTAGATCTGCCAGCAAAATAGTAGATTTGCAAGTCGGTTCCCGGGTTACACACGAGGGAATGGAACTCCGAAATTCTTTTATTTACACAATATAATTCCATGTGACCTAGGTCATATACATATTGACATATTTACAATTTGAATAGAAGTCAACAATCAACAATGTTATGTTTCATGTAGATAAATTATAAGGATATCTTTCTATGTGTGAACAAATAAGGAACACTTCTGCTTTCTTCTGATCTGTGGAACAACTTTGAATTTTGGGCAAGAATTTACATCAGATATGAGACTCCCCGCCACAGTGAATGAAACATATTGATCTCCCTTAACAATCACAACTTTCTCTGCTGTCAAATACACTGGTCGACAAGGTTTCTTACCCAGAGCAACGACATATATGGTGTTTTAGTACTTAGCAGCCAAACTACTAACCCTACAGATTTCATATTTATATCAAACTTGACTAATTCGGACCTGGGGAATCCGAAAATGACCATGAAAATTCTCTAATATGCTCTCTTTGAGACATATCCCTACGCCCATGAAAATTTCCAATTCGCACTTGACTTTTGATGAGTTTACAAAAATGTTCATACAACTATCATTTTTAGCTCAATCTTCATTTTAAAAAGCTCAAAATGTTTGCAATAGATAGAGCTCGGATCCTGAAAAAAGAAATATGGACTTTGAAAAAGATTTCTGGGTGAAATGAAGTCTCAAAGTCGAAATTTTGTGACAAAACGTCAATTTTCCGGTAGACACCCATCCACTCTTTCGTCAATAACTTTGGAACGGCTCAATCAATTTGGACGTATTAGGCACGAAAATTGATTAGAATCTAAATACCTTTCCAACGCGTATTCATTGAACATGATGTGATACGTAGTTTTGGAGATACATGCGAAAATGTTCGACTTTTCGGGCCAAAAAACGGGGAAAATCGATTTTGGTCGATTTCTCGACAAATCGAACCGACCCACCCAAATCCTTTGGGGTTCTGACTCACACCACTAAGTACTAAAACACCATATATGTCGTTGCTCTGGGTCAGACAAAAAGTTGAAATTTGTCGAACAGTGATATCCATTGTGTCATGGGGACGTTCATTCATCTAGCCTTTGCTAGCCTCAGCTAGCCTTTGCTAGCCTATATATGTATTTTACAACAGGAATGAAGAACATCCGAACAAAAGAGAATACAAAAACTGTGAAAAATCATATAGCAGTGTACTGAAATTTTTGCTAGCCTTTGCTAGCTTCTGCTAGCTTTCATAGTATGACTCTCCCCATGCATTGTGTGTTGAATTTCAGAAGTGTCGCTCAAAGAGTTCAAATTAACTCAAATCATACATTTCACGAAAAATAATAATTTAAAACAAGACTCAGCCTGACATTCAGCCGGAGACTGATGAACAAAGTTCATTCAACGAATTACTGTCATAGTAATCAAACAAGTGCATTTTATAACATATTTATTTCATATTATTGCAAAAAATTATTACCATGAGTTCATATGGTTCATACACATTCTTTTTGAAAAATTTCTCCAAATTATTTTATCTTATCTGTTGACAACAAATTACCGTTTGTAAATAAACCACATGCCAATATGAATGTTGTTGACGAAATTTTTATTAACACCCGTTAAATGAATGGCGAAAAAAAAGTAAATCTTATACCAAATTCTCGTTTAGTGGCCTGAGTCAAAATCCCAAATGATTTGGCCGGGTCGGTTCGATTTGTCGGCAAATCGACCAAAATCGATTTTCGCCGTTTATTTGGCCCGAAAAGTCGAACATCTTCGCATGTATCTCGAAAACTACGTATCAGATCATGTTAGGTCTTTTGATTCTAATCAATTTTTGTGGATTATATGTCCAAATTGAACGAGCCGTTCCTAAGTTATTGACGAAAGAGGTTAACAGTTGCAAGCAACACAATTGAAATGGAGATTCCCTCAAGCAGAATAAAAATAATGATTAAGACTGATTTCTAAATAACACAGACAACTTTTGATTGATTGGAGATTTTCGGTTTTTTTTGCAAACATTTTTGTTATGGTAAAAGGTTGAGTGACCATTCTCCTTCAATTATATACATAAATATTTGAAATCTTATCGTTTGTAAATTTATTATCTTAATTATTTGTTCGTCAGGTTTTTTGACCTCTCAGTAAGAGAAAAAAAAAAGATTTATGAAGCTTGTATTCTATTGCAGTTCAACGATCAATATCACCTGATTTGGTGTTAAAAAAATTAAAAACATCACGCAATAAAAGTCCTAACTTCTACATTGCTGGCTTTTATTATTCTCACAAATAAAATGCTTCAATCAAACACATCAAATAGAGCGTGCCATTTACTCCTTTTAAAAATCCATGTTATTAAAAGAGCACACCTCTGGTGTGTCATCTTTTGTGCTCTGTTTGTAAAGAAATTATAGGCTGAAAAATTATGTTTTTTTATGGGAATTGGGTTTTTGGTAGAAAATCATATATGAAGCCATAGCTTGTGCAAAATTTTACTGCAATGTTTAGACTAAAAACAAGACTCTAGGTAAATATGTGCAAAATTGAAACAAACCATCATAGTATCATGTGGTCCTGAAATAAGAAAATTGTTGATTTAAAAAAAAAGAACATTTTATATACTTTTATTCACTCATTTCAATGAATAAAACAAAGAATCAAACAAATCGATAGTCTTTGTGACCCAACAAAATTCAATTGAATTGCCCAGACATTGTCTGTTAAATCAGCGACACAAGTGTCAAAATATCTAACTTTATGAATATCGAATAGAAATGTCAACATACATTTATCAATCACATTTTGTACGAGCAAAAGTGCAAATTGACAGTAAACATAAAAATTGGCTAAAATAATTTTGTGTTTTGTTCATTTATTTATTCAATTGTAATTGTAATTGTAATATCTAAAACCCGAGAAAACTTTGCTCAGTACCAACAAATATATATCGATATACTTTTTGTATTATCCAACAACATCAAATATCATAATAATAAACCAAAAAACATTTTGCCTTCTGGAAAAAGAGGTATTTCTTCTCGATTGAAATTGATTACACAGTACACACTCAATTCAGCTTGATGGTTACTAAGCAATGTCTTTAAATTTCATTTGCACCACTTATGATAGAAATTTGGGTTTGAATTGGGTTTTAATGCCAAATTTCTTTCAGGATTTCGACGCCGAATCTAATTTACACAAAAACAAGGGCACAATCAAGTAGTTGAAGTGTGTCAAGATGGTAGACTCAAAAAAATTAGATGAAAAACACATGACGGCCCATTCGAAATCACCGAAAAAACAATGCGCAAATCCAGTCGTCAGTGGAATTGGTGGTCAAATGTATGAAAACAAAGACAAAACCGGTGACATCAAATTCAAAGTCGATGGTGAAGTGATTTTTGCGCACAAATGTGTGCTGGCTTCACTGAGCCCAAAATATGACGCACAATTTTATGGTGGTTTTAATGACAAGCGCAACGAATCGATCGAGGTAAAAGAAGTGACAGCGGCTGCCTTCAAGGAATTTCTGCAATTTTTCTACTTGAATCCAGTCGATTTGACACATGCAAACATTGAACATGTTATGAGCCTGGCTAAATTGTCTCTGGTCGATGAATTTGTCACGGTATGCATTGACTTTCTCACTGAAACGCTGTCAATCGAAAATGTGTGCCTGACCTACCATTTGGCGGTGTTGTACGATTGCGAAAACCTAATGGATTGCTGTGAACGGGAAATTAGTTCGCATTCCGATGAAGTGTTTGCATCAAATGGATTCATTACCTGCAATCGTGTTGCGCTTGTCAACATACTCCAATTGGATTCACTAAATTGCAACGAAACAGACATATTCAATGCGTGCATTGCATGGGCGAAAAACTATTGCATCGAGCACGGAATGGATGCAAAAAAAAGTGAAAACTTACGCAATGCTCTTGATCAATCATTGTTTCAAATTCGATTCGGTACGATGAGCGTTGAAGATTTTATGCGTTGCTTCAAATCATATAAGAATATTTTCACAGAAGCCGAACGAGAAGAGATTCTTTACATGATTGGCAAAATTGAAGACACAAAACCAACGAAATTTAATGATGAACCACGCGGTCGTCTCTATCAAAAATGGGATGAAAGCACCTGCATGAAATGTGACCGAATTTCAGCTGTAACACCATCGGCTACATTTTATTTTGCCATATCGAAAACGGCATTCTCATGCAATCGCCCGATTTTGTTGAGTGCATTCTTTTGTGGTTGTTTGGCTGAAACATTTGGTTCGTCGGCTGGCGAAAAGAATGTGGAAACTGGCGTAACAATCGTACGAAAGCATCAATTGCATGATCAACATGGAAAAGTTTTACTCAAAGGAACCAATGAACTCACATTCAAAACAAAAGAACCGGCCATTTTTAAGCTACACCGTCCGCTTCTAATTAAACCATGTTTTGTGTACGAAATTTTAGTGGAATTTAAAAAAGGATTCAGCATGAAAAATCACACATTCAAAAATGAAGTCTACTTAGACAATCAAACCGTTGTTCAGTTTCATGGCACTCAAGGACCGGTCACGTGTCTAAAGGTGAACATTTGTAACGAGAAAAGTGGACAAGAGAAAAAATAACAACCAGATGACCTCACATGATGACTTCATTTACCTACCTATTGATTTCATAAATTACTTATTCATAAACTTTGGAAGACAAAAGTCATTTTAAATCCAATGGATTTGTGCTTGGAACATTTCAAAATTGACTGACAGAAATTCGAAAATTGAATATTGAAAATCTAATTGTTGTTGAACAAAATATATACATTTGATTGTTTAAATTGAACATGGTTTTTTTTTTACTTGTAAAAATTTAGATTTTTGTATGGAAAAAAAACCCATAAATTAGCCTATTGCATGTTTTTTGTGGATTCATGTGAGTATACTGAATCAAATTATTATAATTATGAGACTCTTTAATAGAAAAATTCCCATAATGGATTGAATTCAAAAATTAGATGGGAGATGGGAGATGGGCTTATATGGTATAAGCTGTTTATTTGGCTGAACAAAGCACCCAGACAACATTTCAGGCCAATTTAAATGTATTTTTCTGTAATGTGTATTTTTACATCAAAATGTATTTTTGTGCGAAAAAGAAAGCTGTGGAAATGTGTCAATTAACTTGAGGCTTCTTAATACAAATACACCAAGTGATAACTTCAATGGGCGACCAATGTTGAAATCACAATGTTTGAGTGTAAAATTCGTATTTTTAACAAATTGGGCACAAAGTCAGACCAATGGCAATGCAGATTATCCAAATTATAAAGAAATTATTGAACAACTAACATGTTGATGCCTAAATCCAGAGACTACATTTGGCCTTTTCCTATAGTTCGAGCTATATATAGTTCCTATGAGATAGGCGCTATGGAAGCGTAAAACAATGGATTTCATTGTTGTCCACTGACATCCAATCGTTAAATTGGATGTTCCCCATTGGATGTCAATGGACAATGAAATCCATTGTTTTACGCTTCCATAGCGCCTATCTCATAGGAACTATATATAGCTTGAACTATAGGAATAGGCCCAATGTAGTCTCTGCCTAAATCAAGTATAATGTATCGCACGACGATGACTAAGATCCTGTTGATGTTGATCGTTTAAATTTCAAATAAAACAAATCTGTTCCATTGACCATTGACATTTCATTTATTTAATCAAAGAAAAATGACTGAATATTAATATTTTAACATTAATAAACTGGTATTAAATTAAGAACTGAGCCCTAGTGCACTTCAAAAAAATTCCATTTACTACCAAATTGCATCCAATTTAACGGAAATACGGGGTAATAACGGAAATCTTTATAATTCCAAACTTAATAAAATCTAGTAGCAAAACATCCACAAAATGGAAGTATTGAATTATCTTCCAAACTGATAAACTTGTTGATATCTTTAATTGCCTTAAATTCACGGTATTGTGCATCACTGGCAATAATATGAACACGATTATTAGTTGGAAAGCGATCATGACGTTTCTCAATTAATTCTTTGATTGAATGCACGATACGACGAATTTTAATCGGTAATTGATTTGAGATATAGACCTGCCACATTGAAAACACTTTAATATTTGGAATGTATTGAAAAATGGCGTGTAAATTTTGACAGTAATCATCGGCCATGATATGAAGTTCGGATAAATTGCGGAATCGTTCCAGAAAGCTGAACGCATGGTCAATTTCATAATAACCTCCAATTTGAAAATTAATTTTTATGTCATAGCCAAAACCTCTTAGCTCTGGAAAGCGTTGAATTAGATGGTCGGCGAGACTATCCATTCGGAAATCTCGATTTTTCGGTTCAGATTTTGTGTGAATAAATACCTCAAGATTTGTCAAGCGATTTAGCAATTGGCTAAATTCATTCATATTTTCAACCAACTGCACATCATACATGCGCAATTCAACAATATTTGATAATTCAAATGGAATTACTTGCAGCCAATTGCCGGACAATTTAAAACGTTCGAGTGTTAATGATTTTAAGTTTGGTAAATTAGGTGGATGATTCATCATAAACATGTGCTTTGATTGGTATCTGTCACCGATTAATGTTAATTTTTCAAGTCGATGCCAAAAGAGCTGCGCCTGTGCCAACAATTCAGCGTCATATTCTATGATAGTTTCACCGTGCACCCGAATCGTAAGCTCAATCAACTGATCTGGCTGACAATATCTGATGATTTTCCGCAGAAAATAGTTGACCGTAGTTGCTGATAGAGATACCTATTTGTGAAATAATTTGATGAGTTTTATTCGATTTTTTCAACAACACGTAGTTGATGCACTTAAGTTGGATTCACTTACTTTCAATCTTTGCATGGATTTACCAAACGTTTCGAACACTTGAAGAATCGACCATTTGCACTGCTCTGAATTGAATTCTATGAAATCGAACAGCTTCATTCTCATGACATCCTCATTTATCATGAATGCTGTAAACGAATGTTCGCCATTGGTGCTGTCGTCACTATCTAAATCACATAAATTCAACAAGTCAGGCACTTCCAAGTATTTGCAAATATGACCAAAGCAATCTCGATGTGGTCCGCCTTTTAACATGTCCTTTAGACCGATAGTTGATTTTGATTCTGCTGGATTTGCCATTTTTTAACGATTTACAAGTAAAACTGAAGAGCAAAATAGAAGAATAGGTACGAAAAGGTAAATTGAATTTGAATGAATCAGTACAACATGAAAACTGTACACTTGATAACTGATATTTCTGTGCGACAAATGTGTTATATTGAAACACGAATGTCAATGTGTCAGCTGTCAAAGTCTACACTGTGCCTAATTCGAAGCCGTACACTTGACACTTGCAGTGTATTTCGATGGCAATTGAAAGGGCCTGTGGCAATCTATCAACATCTGTATATATCTCTCTCTCTCTCTTTCACATTGAACATTGTATTTAATTTTATCGTTTCTGACGTTGTATCCAACATTCCCCACAAGTCTTTCAATGTATTGACGATAAATTGTATGCAATTCACAACCGTCATTTTAGATCGCAACTTTTTGAAACTCTGGCGCCATAAAAGTTGAACAATTCAAAACCATCCGACATAAAAAGATTTCATAGCTAAACATATACAACTGATGGTTGTGAAATGCACAATTTTGTGCACTATACAATTTATTGTCAATGTGCTCTTTTTAATTAATTGAGCTTTAAGGCTGATTAAAACAAATTCAGTCGAAAAATCCATCTATTTTATTGGTTTCTAAACAAATTCAATGTTTTGTTGAAAAAAATTAAGTAACGAAAATAAATTCAGACAAATTTCATAAAGAGTCAAAATATTTGAAAGATCGGATACATGTTTCTTTGGCTCCTTCATCCTCATCATCACTGACCCGATCATTGAGTAGTTTTTCGTTCGAAAGTCGATTTATTTTTGCTGTGAGTGACATTCCAACTCGAATCCATCATTTTGCAAAAAGTACTTAAATTGAACCGACCAAAATATTTGATGCGAAGTTTCTTCAGTGACTTGCAATCGGACAGAAAGTGAGCCAATCCACCGGATGAAACATCAGCAGTAATATCGACTTCAGTCAATTTAACCAAATTCTTTGCAAGTGGGTCCAATTCATCATCATTAATCTTTGGTTTGAAATTCTCTGATTTCAACTGTAGTTTCGTGACGTTTTGTTGTTCCATTGCAAAATTGATACATTCAACACCAAGCCAGTCGGCACTCACTCGCAATTCTGTGAGCTGCTCACATTTGAATGGTATTTTGTTGGGCAGAACTCCGTACCGGTCCGTTGAAACAGAAAATGTTTCGACACTTTTGAACACAATAAAATCATCCGATTCAGTTTCAAGATAGAAATCCCATAAATAGAGCCGCTTCAAACTTGGCAAACATTCACTGATGAAGTACAAAAAACTCTTCTTCATTCCACCCATGAATGACAGTGTTTGTAGCTGTGGCACTGATTCAAGCATCGCTTCAATATTTGTCGTTGAAAAACATTTATCTTTGATTTCCGTTGCAAAAAAGGTCACATGCGGAAAAGTGCTCTGGATTTGAACGCATCGTTCGGTGTGAAGCAGCTCCAGTGTTTCTAGTTTTGGGAACCATTTCTTCGCATCCATGCATTTTCCCAGATGACTGCAGCTGATTTCAAGACTCTTGACACTTTCAATGTCGTCGAACATTTGACCGTCACAGTTTTCCAGTTGAAGGCTTTGCACATTTTCCGTGCATTTTTGGTTGATTAGACTTTTGACGTCGATCCAGTCTCCTTCCAATTTCACATTACTGAAATTGGTGAGCATCAAGTTTTTGATTAAGTCATCAAAGCTACGCAACATCTTTGCGCAAAGTGAAGCTGTGCCAATGTTGATTGTTGAGTTTCGAATCTTAATTGAACGGAGAATTTCATGTCCACATAACTTTAGCTGAAACTTTGAGTAACGTCGAGAAAACACGAATCGAGCCGCTTCCATCGTGTTTGTGGTTAAATCGGCAATATTAAGAAAATCGATAAAGTGCAGAAACTCGAAAATCTTTTCGAGGCAATCGATGTTCAGATCCGTGAATTTGAGTTGCATTGGTTTGGCGTTGAGGGCACTTTTTTTTGCTTTTGCTTGATCGGTGTCGTCATTTTCTAGTCGTCGCTTCCGTGCGGTAACGTGTGATGTCAATGTTGATTCAGCATTTGGTTGAACAGCCGTCACAACCACTTGATTGTTCATTGTGTCGTACTTTGCTGCAAAATATACGAAATATGTGAATGAAAGTCTTTGTCTAAGTATTTTACGGTTAAAGGAAACAAAACAACGAACAGTGAAGCATTGTTGTGTTGCTTTCGAGGAACTTCAAATGAAAATTGGTGATGTTCACTTGCTAGCTTGTTTCAATTAAAAGAATTTGAAAGTGGAATTTTAAATTATTGAAAATTAGAAAAAGTCCTTCCGATATTAACAAGCCAAAGAACTGAGAAATGACAATTATCTAATGAGACTAATCTGTTCAATTCAATATTGAATCTTCATTTCTTATTAACTAATGAGAAGGCAACAAAAAATAAAATGAAAAAGGTCCAATGTTCAATTTTAAGGTAAACTTTGGTTTTTCATTGGCTGAAAGAACGGTCGACCAATTGGAACTCGAATCGAAACCACTTCAACTGTTTGTTATTCATTTTGGAATTGCATTTATAAGAAAATGTAAAAATAATGCAAACTCACCGGTGGTTTTGGAATTTCAGAATATTTCCTTGGTGGTTTGTCTTCTGCTGGTCACAGGGATTCAATTGGATTCAACTAAATTCACTCTTTTTAGGCAATGTATATTAACTTAATACTATTAAGCAATCAACAAGTTGTTGTAGTCTATTTATTTGTTGGATTTCAGCTGAGAGTAGTGTTCCGCAAGTCAAATCTCACAAGTGACTGAGTGTAGTCTTTTGACATTTAGTGATCTGTGTGAAAATATGAAACTGTTTGAATCACACTGAATGTATCAATCGGTCAAGCAACATAGCCAAATGACACCGTCCATTTTCCACAGATACCAATGCAGTGTAAGTTGATGCCTATCATGAAATGATGTGTTGGATGTTGATGTATTCGAAGCATGCAAATAACAGCTTGAGGCAGTTCAATCGAAACCAATACGAATACAAATTATCTAAGCGTTGTATTCATCTATTCATACGAAGGGAAATGTCACATTTCGATTTAAATGGAAAGATATCGGGTGCGTTCTGTGCATTGATTTAGTAAACATCCAGAAAGTCAATGGGAGCAATGCCTTTTTCTCGAGTGAATATGTCCACCTCAGCACACAGAACGTAGAAAATTATTGGTTTCACCAATCTGGGAATTAACAGCAGATATAATTGTTTTCAGATTGCATACTTCCAGGGGTTTACTAATAAGCCCAATATTTTGGTATCATTTACGATGTCAGATTATAGTCAACTGTTTTTGTTATTTTTTACTTTTTAAAACAAATCTCATCAAAAATAATGTCGAAAGCGAAAATACGTCAGCAAGAAACCAGACACTGAAATGTGCCAAAACACATTTTGAAGTACGTCAATGTTTATACCATATAAATTATACGATTGGACAAGAGTCCATGTCGCGACAAGAAGTAAGCCAAATGCATGATCTTGGTCCTTGGATTTACGATTGGAAAGCAACACATGTGCTTAAAATAAACAACAGAAACAATTGAAAGACTTTTTCAGCAGCAAAAAAGACTACTTTTTTGCTACTAGATATGATTCAAATGTACAAAACCTTAATTCAAATAAATTAAATTGTAGGATTATCAAATTGACAGCTGTTGCGTTATTTACACTTATGGTATATTGTTCAACAACAATTTAATCATTTTTTTTTTGGAAAAAATCTTGATGCAGCTAGAACTAAAACCACAAGAGAACCCAGCAAAGCCCACTCAATCCTTTTTTTTCACAACCAGTTTCAATTTTTTTAACATTACCCCAAATAAAACGATTTAACAGGCAAAACGACTGCCAATTGGCTAAATTGGGACAAAAACGACTAAAAGTCTACGGACTAGAAAACGACTGGTAATCGATTGGCAATCGAATTTAACCGTCTAAAGTATATAAAAATCGTATTCAGACGTCTATTGTCCCAAAACAACTATATTCGTCTCAAAGTTGGCTGACTGGCTGGCAGTCAATTTTTTCCACAAGGGACTTCATGTCTTTGTCTAAGGGCTTTGTCTAATACCCGAATTGGCTACAATTTTAACATTTACATAAGAAATGATGTCTATACACATCAACCGTCGACTTTCCATCGGCTCACTACGTACATTGAAGCGAAACAATAGATGGAGTTTATATAAGTGATATGGCAGTGTTATCATTGCGCCTCCCAAATGACTGGTAAACAGTTCTGACCTTGTATCCATGGTACTGTGATTGTTAGCAATAATGCACTTCTTCACCCTTATGTCTGATTAGATTATCGTTGACCAGAAAAAAGACTTTACCAATTTAAAATTTTAGCTTGTGAGCTAATTTCCGTTGAAAAAATTCCAGGGTTTGAAATTTCCAATTGCATAGGTTGAGTGTAATATATATTTAATATTAATTTATTTCCAACTATTACTATTTTGGGACTAATCGTCACTAACGCCTTAGTTAACTGAAGTTCTGACTTGATGAACGAAATTTTTCTAAATTATGAGAGAAAGCTTCATCAATTGGTTAAAATTCATCTTGGCACTTGGTTAAAAACATCTATTTTGTGGAAACTCTTTCGATTGACTCAATTCAGATATGAAGCAATACGACTGAAAATTGTATACCCTGAACTAATTCCGTCCATTCATTTCATCACATGATTGACTGATAAAGAAATGTTTTGACGATGCAATCTTTAGCTAATCAATTGTTATTCCAGCTAAATCGATAGCCATATCAGTGTTGTTCTACAATTCATTTCGTATATAAATCGAATAGATATATCGAGACTGAAGTGACTAAAGTGAGAATTAATTTAACAAGTATTTGAACTACGCAATAAACATGTTAAAATTGTTGTGTTCATTTTCGGTGATTTTATTATTTTGCAATGAATTTGCTAATTGTGATATACCTGAACTGTCATGGTTACGTCTAAAACAAACTTTTGTTCTTGATCGAACATCGGAAAAAGTTAAATCACCCGGCTTTTACATTCACCCGGTGGACATAACCACATTTTCGATTAATCGACCGATTTGGCTGAAACAATTCGATATTTCCAAGATTTATGTTTACGATCCGGAAAAAGAAGTTCCAATCGATTATGTTCGCGTCAATGTTCGAATCATTCAAATGTTAAAGTCAAACCCAGAGGCAAAAAAACAGGTCTTCTTTGGAAATACGATCCTTAGCTCAAATGAAGAAGCACAAGTTACATTGAATATTCAACTTAAGCCAGATTTTAATTATGAAATTCAAGTGGAAATGCCGGAGAATTTACAACTGATGTACCATCAATACCTCGAGATTAAAGAATACAGAATAAGGAAATTGGTGGGAAGAGATATTTATGTGAACTTTTTCCAGCATAATTCTGGCATTAAACCACCCTCCATTTCGGATGATAAGCGAAAAGGCTCACAGGGAATTGTTAAACGAATTCATTTGAAGAATCCGTGGCTTTAGTTTTTGGATCAAAAGTACATGCAACAACCAAATAAATGAGTTTCAAACAGTCGAAAAACCCAAATGTCGTTTCTTTGAATATTTTCAAGTTTTTGAATAAACCATTGAACTCTTTTTTTTGCTTCTCATTTCTGAATTCAAGCAAACAGTTTTCAATGATGAGTAAAATTTATATATAAATTGAATTACATTCGTAATCCTGACTTTTCCGCATTGAAATGAAAGAACGTGTAATGTTTCGAAGAGTTTTTTATACTATTTTTTAATATGGCGTCTCCACTCGTATTTGATTGCAATTGTGATTAAACTTATTTGCTCCATGTTTGGCCGTTAGAGCTTTAATATAAAAATAATGAAAGTGGAGAAATAGTATAAAGCTGTTACACATTCTTTTGTTTTTCTCTTGAACCATTTAATTCGTCGACTAGTCAAGAGAGAAAGTATTGGTTTTGCCATGAAAACGGAGATAATGTTAGTTTTCGTACAATGTACTGTATTTGGGCACGGTTTGTGCACTTTAGTGCACGTCGCTATGAAATGACTACTGTAATATGGCTCATTTTCAACACAATACGTTCTGCTACATTCGATTTTCTAAGAATTTCGGACATTTTCACAATAGTTCACATTCCATGATTTTTCAGCATAAAGATACATTTTGTGCATTATTCGAATAATAAGAACATCAAGACGACTTGAATAGCTGTCAAATGTCGCAAGCAGCATGAATTTTCATTGGAAAATACGGCCAGGAGAGTCAAAAATGTGAAAATCAGTTTTTGTGTAAAAATGTACTGAAAACCCGACTCACGTGCACTTGAATGCACATATCTCTGGAACGGCTTGACCAATATAGCTCAAATTCAATAGGAAACATCCGATAATAATTCTGAACAAATTTGCTTTTCTCACTTTGTGATTTGAGACTCCTTTCGAGAGTTATCGTGCTAACGTACAGACTACGCCGACGACGCCATTTAGCACCGGCGGTACAAAAACCGAGTATCCAAATAAAAAAAGTGAAAATCAAGTTTTGTTCCCATGGTGAACTGAGACTCTGGTCAAAATTTGAGCCCGAACGGAGTTCATTTACTCAAGCAATGTGGAGTTGAATTTTTGAGGCAAAACCAATACTTTTCCTAAGCACATTTCATGTGCGGAAAAGTAATGAGCATATGCTTGCTTTGTTGATAGTCAAAAGTTTGTTTCAAATTTGGGCTGATGATTTTGAGTATTAGTTAATTCAAGTTTTTGGCGGACACACAAAAACGCAAATTTAATATAAATCATATTCATTTACATTCACATTAAATGCACAGCTTTGGTATAGGAGCCGTAAATTTAATGAAAATTTTTATGATTTATACATGAGGACGACATGAAAAATGGCGTAATCTCGAACTACATTCTCTATAGAAATCAAAGGCAAATTACATGACGCTATTGTCGTCATTTGAACATTTGTACAAGAATATCGTCTTCGTGGATTTATATAAAATTTACGACTTTTTTTGTGTGTGCTTTAACATGAGTGACCTTTGATGAAAATACAATCCATTCATAGAGAAGCTTATTATCCTTCAAACAAATTATTTTATGTATCAGTTTTGAATTATTCCAACATTAGGCTATATATTGTAAATTTCCATGTGAAAACCTCACGACATGTTCCCGACATTAAGATTCATAATTCCTACTCAAATGTTTGTGCAACATTTTAAGTGGTACATAAGTAAAAAACGAAAACCACAATACAACTAAGTTTCTACATATTCGTGTCCAATATTATTAAATCCATTTATCTTGGATGCTCGGATCTATTTTCCCTCACAATACAATATTTAAATTATAAAACAGCATACCAGTGCTTTAGTCATAAGTTCTCACACAGGGAGACAACATTTTTGTTGATATTTCCGAGTAATTGATAATAATTTGTGGTAATTTGAACAAATCATAATTTGTTTACATATAAAGACCAAATTTGAATACATTTCATTTATATGTATTAAAATGTTCCATTACTTTACTTCTAAGCCCAACTATTACACATGTGTATGGTGTGTTATGTGTCCCTTGTTATCTCGTATTAAACCAAATTGGACGCTTAAAATGATTTCGCAAGTATTTGAACTTGAGGATGACGAAACCTCTCAATGTTCCATAGCCCGACAGAGGATGGCAGTTAACCAACATGTTTATTTGTTCATCAATTGGAAATTTATGGAATTCTTAACATATAACAATTGTTATCCATCAAAATCTAATAGGTAAAACGAATCGAGTTTTACCACGTAACATCGTTAAATTGATTAGAACAATTTCGAGTAGAAAATAGATGTTAACAAAAGTAATAATTTAATGTCACTTCGAACGTAGTACCATATTCGAATGTCGAATTTGGTTGACCATTCTCCCCACATCATCACAATGATATTACGGATAAAGATCTTTCAATTGATACAAAAGTATTTTTCAACTATGGGAATCAATGCACCACAGCCGAATCAAAAGCATCCATTGAATTTCCGAAATGTGCTCGCTTCATTAACATTCGTCCAATTCGTTATTTTGACTAGTGTATTTATTCTGTTCAAAGCCCATACATTCCGTGAATATACCGATACCATGTATATACTTGCTACGGCTATTGCTGCGGGTTCAAATTTTCTATTCACTTTGACTCAAATGACAAACATTTTCAAATTGATTGAGAGCTTTGAAAGTGCTATTGAAAAGCGTAAGTGAAATAAATTGAAATTAAAACATGCAAAAGACAAACACTCATCGTTCGCAATATTTTCAGGATTAGAAAAAGTAGCATCAAAAGAGATTTATGTGCAAGTGAATGCTAAAGTAGAATATTGGTCGAAATTTTTCTACTTTACATTGGAACTGGTGACAACGAATTGTGTTATGATTCCATATATTGCCAGGAGTTTTTTCGTTTATTTTACATCGGACGGAGGAACAGATACTTTCACACTACCATTTCCAGCCTGGTAGAGGCTTTCTATAAGTTTTTTTGTGAATTAGAGCCCCAAAAAATGTCAAATACGTTTGTTTTCTGGATCTTTAGGTTTCCCTTTGAATGGACAAATCCCATTGGATACTTAATCGCCTTCTTCATCCAATATGCAGTCGTCTTTTGTATTACTCGTGTTGCTGTTTGTTTTATTAGCTTCTTTATTGGATCAAGTTATATGTTGATTTCATTTTCTACGGATATGAAACAAGATCTTTGCTCCTTTCAAATTCATCCGGCCGAAAAATGTTCGTTCGAATTCAAGCAAAAACTTTCTGAGTTCATCACTTTTCACACAAACATCAAACAGTTGAGTCAGCCTTAAGGCTCAGGTGCCTATCAATTTTTTTGGATCAACATTTATATATGTGTTTCTTCTTTTTTTCGTTTTTTTTTTTTTAGAATCGCAAATGATTTCTTGGATTACTTTGAGTACATCATTTTAGATTTTTACTTATGGAGCCTTATTACAATTTGTGGTTTACTATTAACGATTCAATTGGAATTAGTTGAGTATTGTGATGTTTCAATTGTTTCAAAAACAAATCAAAACATTTTCGATGACCGAGGATCACAAACAGATTATAGTATATGAATTTGAATATAGATCGATGTCAAATGTTCATATCAAAAGCAAAGAAATATTGCTTCAAATTTCGCCATATTGTTGGCTATCGGAACAACATTTTTTTATGAATCCTATTAACATATTTACATTTTATTCATTCATTTTTGTAAATTGAATAGGAACATCAGGTGGCTCCATTCATACTAATTGGTCTGTTCAATATGATGTTTTGGTCATTCGCGTTGATTTTCTTCTTTTGTGATTTTGGAGAAACTGTTAGCGGCCAGTTTAATGAGTTGCATGGTGCTGTATATCAGTGTAATTGGTATTTATGTGCAATTGATGTGCAGCGCATCATACCAACTGTTTTGATTGGCACACAATATCCCATCGTTCTTAGGCTTTTTGGAAACATTTTATGTAATCGAAAATATTTCAAAACGGTACTTATTTAGAGAAATCAACGAGAGTTTTGTAACGTGATTTAATGCCACATGAATCGAAAATTTTAATAATTTTTAGGTAGTCAAGGGTGGCTTTTCATATTTTACGGTTCTTCGTGAGTTTGGAAAATAAATTATTTTCGTTGCGTTGCCGGAAGAGCCCATTTATGATACATCAAATTAACTTATTACAACAGTTCCATACAAAGTCGGGCAAATATTCTCCAGTCAGATCTCCAATTTACGAAGAATGCCTGAAAAATGAGATCGCTGAAGTCTGTAAGTTAATTCCTCTCGCGGCGCTGTCAATTTGAAATTTGGCTGTTTTAGGGCTGATTTTCATAAAAATTCACTTAAAATGTCCTTAAAGGTGTCAATAAAACTTCATTTTTTTGTCTACGTATGGTAAACACTGGACTAGAGCATTGTGTATTCTTACAGTTCTTTTTTTTGCGCACTATTGATTGTCTTGTGAATTCAAATATCACAGAATCCGTAGAAACACATACACGTATTGTACTGAATAACTACAAATGGGCATTTTTGTAGGGGATACTTCAGTTTTTGTGGGCAATACATACATACAGCGTTTTTTTGTGTGGTAGTAATCCCGTCAGCTGAATCGGAGAAAATTTGTGTGTGTGTAGTAAACTAGTCGCAAAAATCATTTCAAATTTATTCTGATGTGACCAAAACTACTCAATTTGTTAAGAATGATGATGTATGTACCTATCCAGGGATGTTAAAAATCCATCTACGGGTTACAAAGTTATGTTTGCTCGAATGTTATGGTTTTTAAGTGTTTTCAAAAAAAAAATCGAAATAAATTGAATTACATTCGTAATCCTGACTTTTCCGCATTGGTATGAGATTTTGATTTTCTCTTGAACCATTTAATTAGTTGACCAGTCAAGAGATAAAGTATTGGTTTTGCCATGAAAACGAATTTTTGAAACAACATTTGAGCCCGATCGGTAATCATTTACTCAAGCAATGTGGAGTTGAATTTTTGAGGCAAAACCAATACTTTTCCTGAGCACATTTCATGTGCGGAAAATTAAAATAAGAAACTAATATAGTGCTCAAATCAAATCGGAGACCCATTATACAAAAAATTGTTCGATTTCATGTGGAATTGTCGTTCTGTAATTTAGCCCTATCATGGTCTTGGAAATTAAGATTTTCGTCGAAAATGACTCCAAGATTCTTTATCGATTTACAGTAACCAAGCTTCACACCACCAATTTCCACGTCTTCGATATAATCAAAATTTAATTTATTCAAATGATGCTTAGAACCGATTATCATAACCTTTGATTTAGAACCGTTTAATTTCATACCGCGTCTTTTAATGAAATCATCTAATTTATTTAGATCTGAGTTTACTTTACGAATACCATCGTTGATATTACATCAGTATCATAAAAGGATTATCCTTGAGACAAATTAGTTTATAAATCAGTTTTGTATTATTCAAACATTGGGCTATATCGTAAATTTCCATGTGAAAACTTCACGAAATGTTCTCGACATCAGTGGTGAACAAAGATAAGATGAAAAAATATCTGAACGAGGTATAAACAGAGTGGCGCACTGAAAAATCCTGCCCATAAAATGACTGATATCACATTTTACGTGACGCTAATGAAATATACTTTTTGGTCCAAAGTTCTTCAAATAATTCAACAATTTTTCCGTGCCATTTTACAATGATTTTGAACTAGAGTGCGCCAGTGCGAGCGATTTGTTTTTTATCAATTTGTTTAAAGTTAGGCGAAATGTGAAAGATAAGATACAAGATAAGATATTTTCGATTTTTTAGAAATGTATCTAGATAAGATAAAAGATAGTATCTTATCTTATCTGGTATCTCATTCGTGATAATATAAAATGATCACATACTGCCCGACATTAAGATTCATAATTGATACTCAAATGTTTCTACGTTCTCAAGTGGTACATAAAACGAAAACCATAATACAACTAAGTTTCTATTCGTGTCCAATATTAATTATTAAATCCATTTATCATGGATGCTCGGATCTATTTTGCCTCACAATACAATATTTAATTTGATAACATTTCAATTAGCTCCCTCGATTAACCCCCGAATTTCAGACTGTGAGAAACTATGGTTTCAGAGCATTGTTCTATGGCAACATTTTCGTGCATATTTCCGAGTAATTGATAAAAATTTGTGATAATTTGAATACTTACATATAATGTTACA
This sequence comes from Aphidoletes aphidimyza, assembly GCA_030463065.1. Lineage (NCBI taxonomy): Eukaryota > Metazoa > Arthropoda > Insecta > Diptera > Cecidomyiidae > Aphidoletes > Aphidoletes aphidimyza. The sequence continues at coordinate 35,416,222 of CM059999.1, forward strand.
TATAATGAATAGGCCATTAGGGCATAAATTTCTTGTATATGAAAATGTTCCAATATTTTACTTCTAAGCCTAACTTTTTATCTGTTGGAAATTTATGGAATTCTCAACATATAAAAATTGTTAACCATCAGAATCTATATTCAGAATATCTTAATAGGTAATACGAGCCGAGTTTCCAACTCGGCCAACAAAAGTAATTAATTTAATGTCATTTCGAACATAGTACATATTTGAATGTTGAATTTGGTTGAACATTTTCCAACTGATTAGAAAAAACTTCGAAAATTCAACTTAATATTGAGTCACTGTTTTCCTACTTGTCGATTTAGTGTTACGAATACAGAGCACGTTGTGTGAACAGGGATCCATTGGGGGAAAAAAGAAATTTACAGTTTTTCTACTTAATTACAATGACGTTACGGATAAAGATCTTTCAATTGATACAAAAGTATTTTTCAACTATGGGAATCAATGCACCACAGCCGAATCAAAAGCATCCATTGAATTTCCGAAATGTGCTGGCTTCATTAACATTCGTCCAATTCGTTATTCTGACTAGTGTATTTATTCTGTTCAAAGCCCATACATTCCGTGAATATGCCGATACCATGTATATACTTGCTACGGCTATTGCTGCGGGTTCAAATTTTCTATTCACTTTGACTCAAATGACAAACATTTTCAAATTGATTGAGAGCTTTGAAAGTGCTATTGAAAAGCGTAAGTGAAATAAATTGAAATTAAAACATGCAAAAGACAAACACTCATCGTTCGCAATATTTTCAGGATTAGAAAAAGTAGCATCAAAAGAGATTTATGTGCAAGTGAATGCTAAAGTAGAATATTGGTCGAAATTTTTCTATTTTACATTGGAACTGGTGACAACAAATTGTGTTATGATTCCATATATTGCCAGGAGTTTTTTCGTTTATTTTACATCGGACGCAGGAACGGATACTTTCAAACTACCATTCCCAGCCTGGTAGAGTCTTTCTATAAGTTTCTTGTAAATTAGAGCCCAAAAAACGTTAAATTCGTTATTTGTCATTAGGTTTCCCTTTGAATGGACAAATCCCATTGGATACTTAATCGCCTTCTTCATCCAATATGCAGTCTTCTTTTGTGTTACTCATATTGGCGTTTGTTTCATTAGCTTCTTTATTGGATCAAGTTATATGTTGATTTCATTTGCTACGGATATAAAACAAGATCTTTGCTCCTTTCAAATTCGTTCGACCAAAAAATGTTCGTGCGAATTCAAGCAAAAACTTTCTGAGCTCGTCAACTTTCATACAAACATCAAACAGTTGAGTCGGCCTTAAGGCTTAGGTGCTCATGAGCACGTGCAGGAATTTTTTTGGATCAACATTTATATATGTGTTTCTTCCTTTTTTCCTTTTTTTTCAGAATCGCAAATGATTTCTTGGATTACTTCGAGTACATCATTTTAGATTTTTACTTATGGAGCCTTATTACAATTTGTGGTTTACTATTAACGATTCAATTGGAATTAGTTGAGTATTGTGATGTTTCAATTGTTTCAAAAACAAATCAAAAAATTTTCGATGGCCAAGGTTCCCAAACAGATTATAGTATATGAATTTGAATATAGACCGTTGTGAAAATAAAACGATTAAGCAGACACAAACAGTCATTTGAAAAACGAAAAAACCACTACAAGTTGGCAAGAAAACGACTAGCAATTGACTGAAATCGTCTAAAGTACATAAAAATCGATTTCAGACGTCTCTCGTCCCAAATCAAATAATTATAGTCGTCTAAGAGTCGGCTGGCTGGCAGTCATTTTTTCACAAGGGGATTGGCTATCGGAACAACATTTTTTTATGAATCCTATTAACATATTTACATTTTGTTCATTCATTTTTGTAAATTGAATAGGAACATCAGGTGGCTCCATTCATACTAATTGGTCTGTTCAATATGATGTTTTGGTCATTCGCGTTGATTTTCTTCTTTTGTGATTTTGGTGAAACTGTAAGCGGCCAATTTATTGAGTTGCATGGTGCTGTATATCAGTGTAATTGGTATTTATGTGCAATTGATGTGCAGCGCATCATACCAACTGTTTTGATTGGCACACAATATCCCATCGTTCTCAGGCTTTTTGGAAACATTTTGTGTAATCGAAAATATTTCAAAACGGTATTTATTTAGAGAAATCAATGAGTTTTGTAACGTTATTTAATGCCACATGAATTGAAAATTGTACTGACTGATTTTAAACTTATTTTTAGGTAGTCAAGGGTGGCTTTTCATATTTTACGGTTCTACGTGAGTTTGGAAAATAAATGATTTTCGTTACGTTGCCGGAACAGTCCATTTTGTACATCAAGTCATTACAGCAGTTCCATACAAAGTCAGATGTAAACAGATGAACACGAATGCCAACAAAATGAGATTGCCAAATGTTTAGCACTTTAGGTAGAAGAATCTGGCTGGCCGAAGATAATCCATTTGTAATTAAATGTAATTCATTAATTACAACGGTTTTAGTTTATATAATAGTAACTTGTTTCATGACTCCTCCAATTATTACAAAACGTAAAATGGAAATTACATTTTTTTAATTAAAATTGAACGAAATGAAAAGCCATCAATATTTTATCATTGTTTAAACTCATTTTTGATTCTTATTTAAAAAAGTATGATAATATACTCCGTCGTAATTACGATTGGAGTACGCGTGTGAGACTCATTTAAAGCTATAAATGTCGTTTTTAACATTTTGAAGAATAGTTAGAAAACGAGAGGAATTTGTTATTCAATATTTTCTGTATTCAAACGGTATTAGCACTTCTACTTCAAGTTTCTAGATTCCAATATTTTTGAACATTCACTGTACAACTTGGCAGTTGTCAACAGCAAACTTCATAACGAACAAATATTTAGATGAAATTCAATCGCAGACAATTTGTTTCTTTAATTTCAATCAACTAGTTGGAAAAATGTCCATACACGTGAATTGGTGATATATAAAAATTACTTCAATTCATGTCGACCAATTCGTCTCGAGGCACCAACAAGTAGGTAACCAAAAGTGAATGAACATATTCATTGTTTCGTAAATTGTATTGTTGTGGTCGAAAATGGATAGAGTTTTATTGTTTTTTTTTTATATGTTGAATTTCTTGTTCTATTGGACGTTGAAATGTTAAAAAAACTGGTTATTTTCAGATATATCGATAAAAATTGGCAAAATAGATCAGTTAGCGATACTAAAAGTAATTCTTCTTTTTGCGCTAATAAACAACATCGTTGCTTTAGGTTAGAGTTGTATTTCGAAACCGAACGTTCTCTTTCGAGTGAATATATATATCAAATGAAAAACCTCTGAACGAGGTAAAAATCGAGTGACAAAAGCAAAATGCAAAATACAAAATTTGTGATATGAAATTTGTGCCGAAAAAAAGTTATTTGAATTTTGTAAACAATTTTTCAGTGCATTAGTGCGTTCGGTGGCCAAATCAAAAATTTGTCGCAACCAAACTACTAACCCTACAGAGTCCATATTTATATCAAACTCGACTAATTCGGACCTGGGGAATCCGAAAATGACCATGAAAATTCTCTAATATGCTCTCTTTGAGACATATCCCTACGCCCATGAAAATTTCCAATTCGCACTCGACTTTTGATGAGTTTACAAAAATGGTAATAAAACTATCATTTTTAGCCCAATCTTCGTTTTAAAACACTCAATATGTTTGTATAATAGATAGAGCTCGGATCCTAAAAACAGAAATATGGACTTTGAAAAAGATTTCTGGGTGAAATGAAGTCTCAAAGTCGAAAATTTGTGACAAATTTTCAATTTTTCGGTAGACACCCATCCACTCTTTCGTCAATAACTTTGGAACGGTTCAATCAATTTGGACGTATTAGGCACGAAAATTGATTAGAATCTAAATACCTTTCCAACGCGTACTCATTGAACATGATGTGATACGTAGTTCTGGAGATACATGCGAAAATGTTCGACTTTTCGGGCCAAAAAACGGTGAAAATCGATTTTGGTCGATTTCTCGACAAATCGAACCGACCCACCCAAATCCTTTGGGGTTCTGACTCACACCACTAAGTACTAAAACACCATATATGTCGTTGCTCTGGGTCAGATAAAAAGTTGAAATTTGTCGAACAGTGTAAAATTCAAATGGCCATAACTTTTCAACGTATGGTCCGATTTTAATGGTTGGGATGTTGTTGGATTCGTATTCACGCGTAGAATCATAGAATATCAGGTTCAAAAATATTTAATCTATTTTTACCCGGGTTATGGCCGAAAAACTGAAAATTAGCCGAAATTTTTCCACCGCGATATCTCCACTTGTGGTTGATAAAATTTCGAGTGTGTATACTTTTTTTGCGCTAATTTTCAAAGACCTTTCAGATGGTGTATGACACAAATCGCTCGGACTCATAGATACAAAGTTCGAAACTTGCTGTATATATGCTGAGTAGACTTTTCGCACTAGAGGTGCTTTCGTCACTCGTGTGGACTGCCGTCCACTGTGATTCACGTCAAATAAAATTGTATTATGTTTCAAAATATTCTGGCTTTTCTACTAGATCCTCAACTTTTGGGACGCTTACTCACTCCGGAACAGGGATGTGGTATTTCAAAAGCAGCAAATACAAAAATTGTTGGTGGTACACCCTCGAAGCCAGATAATTTGATACTTGTTTGGTTGTTTTGATCGTTGCTATTTTATGCATCCGAACACTTTTAGGTGCATTCCCATGGATTGCATTACTTGGTCAGAGAGTAAATGTCGAAGGAAAGATTATTGAGCATTTGTATTGCGGTATAAACAAATATTTGTTATTCAAAATGAATCTATTGATCGCAATACCAATCAATTTTCTCGCATAGGACTTCTCGTCATGTCTTGACTGTTGCCCACTGCATTATTCCTACCATTTATGTTGAAAAATTGTCGACATTTTATTCCGAAATCTGAACAATAAATCAAAATTTAACTTGACAATAATTCTAGGAATTCGGCAGGTCATTCGTTAGATTTGGAGAACATGACCTCACGACGACTCATGATGGAATGCATCAAGATATTCAAATAATTCAATCAAAGAAACATATAGATCACAATTTGAATGATCATTCAAATGACATTGCAATTTTAACGCTTGAACGGGTTTACTGGTGAGGAATAATTGTCATCTAAAAATTGGTTTTATCTCGGCACTGTGAGTGAATTTGATCAATCTTTCGTTAGATCGCATTCGGCCAATTTGTTTGCTATTCAATGGAAAACTTCTATTTGAATCATTTCTTGGTGCTAATCCATTTATTGCTGGATGGGGACTTCTGAAAGAGAATGGAACCAGATCAAATTGTGTTAATGCAGGTGCAAGTTCCAATTCTTGAAAATGACATATGTTTGCATGAATACCATAGAATGGGAATATTACGTACAAGTACTCAATTTGGTGCACCTGTGATTTGTGCTGGAAATTTAGTGGGTGGTCAAGATGCGTGTGCCGGTGATTCTGGTAGTCCATTTATGCTACCGATCATCGAAAATGGTAGATTTTCAATGTATCAAGTCGGAATAGTCTCATACGAGCTGGACTGTGGACGCCCAAATACACCAGGCATTTTTACTCGTATTACCAACTACGAACATTGGATTAAACGAGAGCTCAACCAAAAATAGGAATACTTTTTGTTGAAAATACGTTGATAAATATTACCGTTGGTAACTATATTGAAAATAAATTGAATTACATTCGTAATCCTGACTTTTCCGCATTGATATGGAATTTGATTTTTCTCTTGAACAATTCCATTCATCGACCAGTCAGGAGAGAAAGTATTGGTTCTGCCATGAAAATGGGCAAAATGTTCAAAACACAAAACATTCTTTGACACAATAAAACAAATTGGCCATCTTCACTTTGCGATTTGAGACTCCTTTCTTGAGATATAATCATATCAAACTTCCATTTTCCAAGAATTTCGTTCATTTTCACACGTATTCATATTCCATGATTTTTCGGCATGAAGATATATTTTGAGCATTGTTCGGATATGTAGAATGAATCAAGAGGACTTCAATATCTTTCAAACGACGCAAACTGCATGAATTTTCATTGAAAAATGCGGCCAGGAGAGTCAAAAATGCGAAAATCAGATTTTGTGTAAAAATGTACTGAAAACCCGACTCACGTGCACTTGAATGCACATATCTCTGGAACGGCTATACCAATATGGCTCAAATTAAATAGGAAACTTCCGGTGACAATACTGTGCAATTTAAGAATCCATTTGTGAGTCATTTTCATTTTTTACAGTTCAATTTTCTGAGAATTTTCTAAAAATTTCGTATATTTTCAAACATGTTCACATTTCATAATTTTTCAGCATGAAGAAACATTTTATGCACTTTTTGAATACGTAAAACGTCAAGCGCGCTTGAATACCATTCAAATGACGCAAGCAACATGAATTTTCATTGAAAAATACGGTCAGGAGAGTCAAAAATGTGAACATCAGTTTTTGTGTAAAAATGTACTGAAAACCCGACTCACGTGCACTTGAATGCACATATCTCTGGAACGACTACACCGATATGGCTCAAATTCAATAGGAAACATCCGGTAATAATACTGAACAAATTTGCTTTTGTCACTTTGGGATTTGAGACTCGGTTCGAGAGTTATCGTGTTAACGTACATACACAGACGACGACGACGACGACGACGACGACGACGACGCCATTTTGCACCGGAGCTACCAGAACCGAGTATCCAAATAAAAAAAGTGCAAATCAAGATTTGTTCCCATGGTGAACTGAGACTCTGGTCAAAATTTGAGTCCGATCGGAGTTTATTTACTCAAGCAATGTGGAGTCGAATTTTTGAGGCAAAACCAATACTTTTCCTAAGCACATTTCATGTGCGGAAAAGTAATAAATAATTTTTCGTTGAAAAATTAAAAACTCAGATTTTTATTTCTCATAATTTAGTTTCTCATGATCTGTTTCAGTATATTTTTATTAAAACTGATTTACTCGCACCTATTTTAGCATTAATGCTAAATTAATTACTTCATTATTCTAACACTAATACGTATTGATTTCATAATTAAATTCAACTAAAATCCTTTTGATGGCAGTTTTCGTCATTATTTTGATTCCATGGATCACTGACAAATCGTCCATTCCATTCCCGTACGAAGTTGACCAGTTGTGCGCATGGCAGTCGATTGTTTGAAATGTCCAATGTTAAAAGCATTGGAAATCGTAGTCGAGTGAGATTTTTAATCTCCATCAGATTGTTCCCGTTCAAATGAAGTGTTGTTAGCTTTTCCGAAATGAGTCCAAGGTCAATTTCTCTTAGTTGATTGTTGGACAGGTTGAGCTCTGTGAGTTTTATTTGATGTTGTAAAGTGTTGGATTCGATGTGTGATATGTTTGTATTATCTAAATGAAGGTAATGTAAATCATCTAACATTTTGAACGTGTCAGCTGTCAAGTTGCCTGCAATATTGCCGGATAAGTAGAGCCTTGTAAGCGAGGGGCCAAAATACTGAACGAGCTCCGAAATATCTTGAATGTGACAGTCAGTGGCATAAAATATGCTTATGTGATTCAAAGTGGTCGATAAAATCGATAGGTCGACATCACGAAGATCATTATCAGATAAATCCAAAATGGTTACGTTCTTGAGGTCTTCGAATGGATTCGAATCCGTTATGGTCAAACTGGTGTTGCTCAAATTTAATACCAGCAAATTTTTGAACTTGTAAAATGAAGCTGGATTTAAATTGCCCACAAAATTACCAGACAAATCGAGAGATTCAATGGACGATGGCAAACGATGAACTATTTCATCGATGTGTTCAAATTGATTTTCCACCGCAGCAAATTGTTTCAAATGTTTAAATGTATCCAACAACGATATATGATTCAAACGTTTCAAATTGTTGTATGAAATATCGAGAATGTCGAGTTGCTTGTGATTTTCTAGCATTGCAATATCAAATTGTGCCAAATTGGTTCGCATCAAAGTAATCTCACGCAATCGTATAAATTGGCGCATTTTTGTGGCATTCAATTTCCCAATAAAACTGTCATTAATCGACAATATCACCAATGATGAGCTAAGACTTTGTATCAATTCGGCAATATTTTTGATTTCAATTCGTTCAGCAATCAAAGTGTGAACATTTTCAAAGCTTTCTTCATTGCAATGGATTTCATATTTTCCGATTGATGTGGATAAAATGCCTTCGGTTTTTCCATTCGATATCACTCTTAATGGATTTCCATTGCATGAAAAATGTATTAGTTGAATATATTGAAATGAAATGAACACCGAAATCGGATGCATTTCGAGGAAGTAGTCACAGGTTATGGACCAAAATGGATTTTCTCTCAAATCAAGCACTTTCAAATGTTTGTTATTCTGAAATGCTTCAATGCCATATGCAATTTCATTGCTACTTAAATCCACATACTCCAAATTGGTCAAATTTTCAAACGCATGGTAACTTATCAAATTGATTTTGTTGTGCGACAAATGGATTCGTTTTAATTTATAAGCACCTTCAAAATCAAAGGAATTTATTCGTCCCAATTCATTATATGAAAAATCAATTTCAATCACTTTGGGCATTTGCTTCAGATAAAACCACGGTATTTTTGCCAGCCAATTAAATGATGCATTAAACGTTTTAAGCTGCTCGGCTCTGAAATGAACTGAACCCAAGGATCTATAATCACAGTACGAAATATCTAAGCTCAGCACATTTGGGCACGTTTCAATGGCATTGGTAACGGCATTATAATCACAGCCACGAATTTTTAGCTGCTTTACATCAGTTAATTCAACTAAACTCGGCACACTAAAGTCTTCAGGTCTTAGTGTTAATAAACGGTAATTCACACAGTAATACTCTAGAGATTTTGTACTCCCATTAAAATATTGATATAAAAATTCTTCAGCCGAACATGTTGTACACAATGCGATCAAATAAAATGTGGAAATAGACAAATATTTCATTTTAAATACAACACAAATCACTGATTTTTGAAAAGTTTCAGAAAACACAATTTGAAGGAACTACAGTGTTATTGGCACTGTTTGTTATTTGTTGGAGCACATTTTCAGAATTCAGTTCATAGAATTTGATATTTGAATTAAGATTATCAGCGGTTTTTTTTAGAAAAAAATATTTGTTTAATATTTAATCAATAGATTTGCTTCTAAGAATCTCAATTGAGTATAGTCAACTCTCGAATAAAGGAATACGTGGATTTCTCATCTTAATAACTGAGAATATTACCATTTTAATTAATTATTCAAGTATTTGAGCCATCATCTAGTTTAGTCCTTTTAAGATCTTAAGAGAAAAAAAGTGGAACAAATTGAGTTCCGTATGATTACAACGTTTTAGAGTTTTGACTGTACTTTACTTTCGTCATATAAACAAATAATCTCAGTATTGCCGTTTTTTGCCGTCTCAGTGTCTATTGGCTGATAAAACTGAGCAAATTGAAGGCCACTTTGAAAATAAATCACTTCAAGTTCACGTTTTACATCGAACTCGTATCAGCAGCTCATGTGAATCCGATTCAGTGAATTGTTGAAAAAATGAAGGTCAAATATCACTGTTTTCACCATGATTGTGTTTTTTATAAACACGCAATAAACATTGTATTACACAACTTTCGCCCCATTCGAGCCTACAAACGCTTATTTCACCCAAAATGAGATTCAAATTTAGACTGAAATTGACCTATAATTTAAGCGGAAATTTGATCAAACTCGATTTCACATAAAATAGGCATAATTGGGGCGACTGGGGATGCTCAAAATTATGCATTGGAATCAGTGTGTTGCACGGACCCCAACTTAAGGTGGGTCACGTAGATTGGATGGGGCGGGGGGTAGCTTGAGAATAGATATTTTTTTGGGTCCTCAGAGTCGAAATCGTGTTTTTCGTTCCACTCAAATTAAAAATGATGACTGGGGGCAATTTCGCAACGAAAAAACCCTAGCAATTTAAAAAGGGGGTTGGGGGACATCTGGGCTTATACTTTAGTTACACTGAGTTTACTGAAAGGACTAAATTTTATTTGAATAATAATGTCGACAAATTGTATTGTTTACAAAGTATACTTGATCACTACAATCTTATCTTATCTAGATGTCTTATCTAGATACTTTATCTTTGTGCAACACTGCGCTTGAGAACGTGTAAATAGATCTTTTCTTTTGGACACAATAAGAAAATATTAGGATCAAATCTAATTTCCCGGTTTTTGAGCTTATCGTCCAAAGCAAATTTAAACTTTTGTAGCATCATAATAAGTCCAACTTTGGTTTGCATTTTTCCCAATCTTAATCCGATGCAATTACGTGGTCCATCACCAAACGGTAAATATGGTCGATTAACTTGATTTTTGCCCATTGAATTTTCCTCATTGAATCGATTTGGATCGAATTTGTTTGGTTGTGCATAATATTTGTCGTCCATTTGAAGTGCAAGCACTGGAATGAACACTTGAACACCTTTCTCAATAACTTTATCCGTTTCTGGTATTTTATAGTCCTTGACACAAGCACGGTTCAGAATTGGTAGCACCGGATACATCCGTAAAGTTTCTACAAAAGAAATATGAACAATTAAAACTTTCAATCAGTTGGCCAAAAAAGCCAAGAGGGTCAGTTATTTAAACCAACGAACCATCAATGCATGCCTCCAGGAATGTCATCTCCGAAACGGAATCATATGTGATTTGGCCATTGTATCGTTCTAAAACCCGATCGATTTCATCGTGAACTTGTTGCTGAATGTCGGGATTTTTTGCCAATTCATACAAGCAAAACGATAGCGTTGTCGATGATGTTTCAAAACCGGCCGCAAAAAATACAAACGTTTGAGCTGCAATTTCATCCTCAGTCAGCATTTTTTTATTTTCATTCGCTTTAATAACTGTTTCCCATTGATCGTCTAATTGAACGGTTCCGGTGTTTCGTAGTTGGACTAGCAATTGGAAAAAGTCTTTGCGAACCACATAATTTTGTTCACGAAGTTCTAGATTTTGTTTAACCACTGACCGCAGAAATGATTCAACCGTTTGATTCAAACATTTTTCGTCCACAAACACGAAAATCATTATTCGGATTAGTGATTGAATCGACTTCAATGCCAAAAGCCACCGAAGCAACTATATTTGTTGTGTGGCTGGCTGCAATTTCGCGTACATCAAGCAATTCATTTGTGTCGACCAAATTGTCGAGATATTTTTGAAGCGTTGTACCGCAATCAATGAGTGTGGTGAACATGGCTTTTAGTTTGCCTGATGTAAAAGTTGGCGATAGTTTTGCACGTAAATTTTTCCATCGTTTACCCGGCAAAGCGAACAAGTGACCGGACAATGGATCATATTCCTCATTACAATGTCCATAAAATTCTGGTATTAAAAATGGCACTCACTACGTTTAGCGATTGATTTTCAGACTTCCCGAAGCTAAAAACGGTTTCAATGTCCGAAAAATCCATCACTCTGAAGTGTTATTGCCAATAAAACATTAAAATACATACGGAAAAGAACCCAGTTAGGTACTCCACTCTTAAAGAGTTACTAAACCACAACTTCAGGAATAGCGGAAGCAACAAATTGTTGCAAATTAATTTTTGAATTAAATGTGAATGATTTGATGCCTAGGGCTGATTGGGCTGATTGGGCTGACGGCCGGTTGGTCTCTGCAATGTTATCGGAATCGGTAGATCAAACAGCGTACATAAGCCTAAGAAACACAAATCAATCGAATAAATCAATCATTATTTCATATGTGATTCAATCATTCAATACCTTTTATGAGTATGCACTTGGCGGCGACAACGTCGCGATGCCACACGGTCTTATGTGGATGTTGAACATCAGCATCAGCATCGAAATCGAACAGATGTTCGGCAGCAGCATTCACGATTTCACCAGTTGCACGGTTAATTTGCCATAATTTCTTATATGTCTTGACCTTGGTCAAGAGTAGTCCAACTGGTACATCTTCTGCTTTCACATCGAGTTCTTCTGCAATCTGCTCTCGTTCCATTTTCCGGAATGCTTGAAGTTGTCTTTTCCCTAACTGCGTCACAATTCTGGATGGCAACATCGCATTTCGCTGTGGTGTGCACATTTGGCACACTTTGAATTTGTCTTTTTTCGTCCGAACATCAAAGCGCCTGAAACATTTCGCACAAGTCTGTGATGAGTAGTATTCATCGACAGGTAGCACAGGGCAGTCACGTTTTTTGAAGCCATTGACCACCTTGCGTGAACCAGGGCATCTCACATTCTTTTTTATTCTGATGGGACAATTCGGTGGTGTTTGCCCATTTCCCAAAAATACGAGTGCCCGCTGGTAGTTGGTTAATTTGCCGGTTATTTGGTCAATGGTACGGTATGATTCTATATGCTTATCGAAGCGAAGCCGCGTGTATTTTGCGGTTGAATACGCGTTGATACCATCTTTAAGCATTCTCAGACGATGTTGAATATAGTACCACCAATTTCCTCCACGCGGAGATGGCATTACTGGGTACAGGCCGCGATTATTTCGGTCATTTTGTTCTTGAGCTACAAAATCTTTCGTAAACCGTTTCGCCTTACTGTTGCGCTTGTTTTGCCCTGCCAACCAATGGTAATCTTTGCTGCTTATCTTGAAGTTGACCTAATAAATGAAATACAGAATAATAAATCAAATCATTGTATTTGTATGGTTGAGATTGAAACAAAAAAAAACAACAAATGAAATCATTGTATTTGAATGTGGTTGAGAACAATAGATAAAAACTTACCTCTTTCCCAGTTTCGACATCATGTTGAACAGTTGAATTCCATTTGTTCAGGCCTGGATCAATGCCTAGCACTTTTTTGAATTTCTTTTGTTCGAAATCGTCTCTGATTTTATCCAAATCGAGCAGTGTGGACTCCGATTTTGACGATATGAATTGCAGCGAAACTGATATACCATCGGAAAGAATGCGAAAATCGAATTCTTTTTTACGTCGCACAAACCATTTTATTCTCCGCATGTAAAAGAACTGATTCCATAAATTGTCCTTATTTTCCATGAATGGCTTGAACTTAATTTGCGCTCCACCTTTTCTGGGAAGCAATCCGAGTTGTCTCAATAAGCAAAACAACGTATAATTATCCATGGTGTAGTGTGTGCGTTTGAAATCGCATTGCGGTATTACGACAAAATTACGAATTTCTGGTGGATCTATTGCGTTGTCAAGCATTTGTTTTTCACGGCGCCATCGACGACATTTTTTCTTTCGTGCGCCTGCACCTTGTGGCTGTTGTGACTGTGGATGATTGATGTTGTATTCGTCAATTTCACGCTGCATTTCAATCCATATCGGAATCGACTTGAACCAATTCAATTTATTGCATTTGAGTATACTATGATCATCAGCATCCCACCGATAATGTATGCGTCGTAAAATTTGAAGCAAACCGTCGCGTCGCATACGTTTGAAATCGTTGTTGTTCCCAATTTCAATGTCCTTTCCAAAGATGATGAGGTCGATTACGTTTGAAATATCTTCTGGAAAATATTTGAAAATCACGTTCGGCTGCGTATTGTTCTCGAACACTTTCAATTTGAGGTAATTCACCAGCCGTTGTTTGCAATGCGTTTTCAAATTTGTGATGACACTTTTGACGTATGGTTTCATTAAATCTTTCAAACCATTTCCGAAACTTACGTTATTGGGCCACTCAAATACATATCGTTCATCCATATTTTCCACAAATTGACGGAATTCTGGAGCCATTTTGTCGGTGTTTTGGTTGATATTATGCTCGAGAACACCTTCAAAACACTCTTTGATCACGAGCTCTCCGTTCTGCCAAAAAAAAACCACATTTCCGTCGTCATACGCTTTTTCCACTTTGTACAAAAATAACATCGATGCCAATGCACATATTTTTGTTGACATCAAACTTTTTTCAATGATACTTTGGGTAATGATTTCTTTATATTCAGGTCGAAGAACTTTTTTGAGTGTACATTTCACTGTTGTATACTTGATGGCATCCTTCTCATCATCACTATCATTCTGCTCATCGTTCGTTTTCTTTGATTCAGTTTTTCGCTTAAATGATTTCCACATCTCTTGAGAACACGCCAAAAACCACTGTTTCAATTCCAAAAAACGAGTCTAGTGAAAAATAAGTTGAATAATTGAAATGATGATGAAATTCATTAGTTATTAGTAAACAATGCAATCCATTGATCTCACTTTGGGTAAGACGAAAAAACACAATTTGACTTACTTCTTTGAAACTCTAGCTGCATCTGATGCGTTCGTGGCGAAATTTGCATGCCATAAAATAATCCGCTATCCAAAATATTCTCTTTTGAGCAGGAAATCACCAATACCAATGATACAGACAACATGATGAAGTCAATGTATTGTATCCAAATCAAATTCCAAATGGCACAAAATTTGATGATAACAATGCTTATTAATTGATACTGCATATTTTTCTGTCTCCTTCAAAATCGTTCACTTGTGAATGTAAACAATATTTGGATGTGTAGCATTTCTCTGTGACATCTGATGTCACCTGATATTGAACTTATCGATCGAATGCAATGAAGTTGTTCACAAATTATAAAAGTGGGAAATTCAATTTTGAGAATTAGTGTTAGTAGTGTAACCGATTCGGCGATAATCTGCGAGGAATTCAATTGTATATTGAGATTATGATTTATTTTTCATGTTTTGCTTCGGGAAGTATGGATCGAACTCATATTGTTTTATGAATGCTGTCAATTTACACAGAATTTAGTACACTTTAAATTAAGACTGGACATTTTTTATTTTAGAACTATGAGAAACGCTCTAATGTACACCGCGGTCGGTAAAATAAGAAAAATCTTTGATTAGTATCGATCGTATGAGCTCCGGATCACGCACCAACAATACCGGACTCAACAAACTATAAATCCCAATGAATGGATCACTTGTGGCACGATAAATTGTTGTCACTGCATCAGCAATAAACTCTTTACGTGAAAATGTTGCTCGAAAATGTCCAAAGACATAGCTCACGCCCGGGAACGCTTTGAAACCTTTTCGATCCCAATATGTGTACACGTGTCGTGCATAAACAAAATACAATGTCACTGCACTGATAACTATTGTAAGTGAATCAACAATCCAACTATCACTTATTAAAGCCATTCTTTTTCACCGATATTCACTGCTGTTGTACTGAATTGATTCATTCGTTCGATTAATTTAACATCTCCGCAGCAACTAAAACCAAATATTTTCGGTCAGTCTTATTTATATGTTCTCTTGTTCGTTTGGTGACCTTGATTTCACGATCACTATCACTCTATAAATTCACATTATTATTAACATTTATCCAACTTGCATGAGTTCTGTACGTGATATGTTTTTTTATATTTTATCGAATATATGTTAAAAATGCAATTCATTCCCCCGACCCGGTTCTGCGCAAAAATGTTTTCGCCAAGTTAACAGAAAAACATGAGTATTCAGCATCCATAAGTAACATTTTAATGAATATATTTGTTTTAAATTGTTGTCAACAATGACATCATTTGGAATTTTAAGTATTTGACAACTTAAATTTTGGTGAATAAAATGGTAATACTTTTGAATGGAATTCAATATCATATTGATTTTGATTTTTGTTAGTAATTTTTAGGCATTTTAAACTTAAAAAAACAATTCGCTTTTTCTTTTTTGATTTTACTTTTCCGCACATGAAATGTGCTTAGGAAAAGTATTGGTTTTGCCTCAAAAATTCAACTCCACGTTGCTTGAGTAAATGAACTCCGATCGGGCTCAAATTTTGACCAGAGTCTCAGTTCACCATGGGAACAAATCTTGATTTTCACTTTTTTCATTTGGATACTCGGTTCTGGTAGCTCCGGTGCAAAATGGCGTCGTCGTCGTCGTCGTCGTAGTCTGTACGTTAGCACGATAACTCTCGAACGGAGTCTCAAATCCCAAAGTGTCAAAAGCAAATTTGTTCAGAATTATTACCGGATGTTTCCTATTGAATTTGAGCCATATTGGTATAGCCGTTCCAGAGATATGTGCATTCAAGTGCACGTGAGTCGGGTTTTCAGTACATTTTTACACAAAAACTGATTTTCACATTTTTTACTCTCCTGACCGTATTTTTCAACGAAAATTCATGCTGCTTGCGTCATTTGAATGGTATTTAAGCACGCTTGAAGTTTTAAATATTCATACAATGCACAAAATGTATCTTCATGCCGAAAAATCATGGAATATGAATACGTGTGAAAATGTACGAAATTCTTAGAAAATGGAAGTTTGAAAGTTTGATATGAATATATCTCAAGAAAGGAGTCTCAAATAGCAAAATTTATTTTGTCACACGATGTTTTGTGTTGAACATTAGCCATATTGCAGAAGCAATCTCCGGCCGACATGAACCATGTCACATACATTGCCCAAATACAGTTCATTGTATGAAAAAAGAACATTTTCCCCGTTTTCGTGACAAAACCAATACTTTTGCTCTGAATATTCGATGATTTTAATTGAACAAGAGAAAAATCAAATTTCATATCAATGCGGAAAAGTCAGGATTACGAATGTAATTCAATTTATATACAATTTATTTAATGCCATCTCATTGAAATTAGTGGCACGAACATGTAATAGCTGTTGAACTATGATGTCATACGAAACCATCGTCGTAAATACGGCTAATAATAAAAAAATGAAATTTATAGATTTACGACCGACATGCGACGTAATTTCATACTGTTACCCGACTTTGATGGTATCTATTGCATACAAGTAACTGCTCAGCGATGCACAATTCAAGTGATACAAGCCATCCAGAGTCAAATTTTTCAAAAATGGATCCCAATTATGCAGAATGGGCGTAATTTTCCGTTTTTCGAAATTTATGGAAACTGAGTTAATATGGAGCTGGGTCAATCTGACCCGGAAGGACGTATCGGGGACATGTGTGCTATAACGCCATTGAGCAAACATATGTCACATGTTTTCGTTATTCAAACACCAAAAGCAGGCCAATGCAGGCCACCCAATCGACTTTTTGCCAAAATATTGTTTTTTTTTATGAATTTAATTCACGTTGTAATTTGTTGGGTCAGACTGAAGGAAATCAACCTAGTGGAATGTAAATTGTACTAAGCGAAATGCTGGATAACTTACCGTGTTCCGTGAAGTCAATCTTCACCATGTGCTCTTCTTGCGCATTTGACGCCAGTGAATGTGAACGCGAATGTAACTGCGTCTTATTCGTATTCAGAACTAGTAGTGATTCACTTCCATTCGCGTATCTTCAGGCCTTTTATTGAGTGCAACAGCATGTGCTGTTACGTAGTGGTCGTCAGGAGGTGGCCTTCTGGAGCTCTTTTGAAAGGAGAAGATCAAAAGCTTAAAACATAAAGAGTTTAAAATATCATCTGTGAGACAAATATTGAAGAGGAAATGCACAATGTACATGACATGATTGGATTGACCCTCGGGGGACACCACTTAAAGTCATGTGGCATACAGATTCTTCAAATTATTAATAATAAAACTCCAGAAAAATCTCTTAATAACGGAATTAAATTGCTCAAAACCATTTTTTGTATGCAAGAGGACTTACAATTGAAATATAATCCAGTGGTCATTCACCACCATAAAAACGGCATCTTAAATCCATTATTGAGTGGTTTTTCTGCATTTGATTCTCCAATCAGTTCGCTTTGTTTTATAAAAAGTCAATTTATTCGAAATATTCAACTGTTTACATTTCATCGTGTTTATAAATAAATATTTCCAATTTTTAATACGATTTCTTAGCATCGATTTATTATAAATAACTTAAGATGACTAAAAAGCAATGCATGAGAACAAAAATACAGCAATTTTTATTATAACTTTTTCCAGAAATGTTGCAAATTGTGGAATTGTTGGAAGTTTTCCACGATTTCGCTGTAATTTCATAAAATTTTCCTGTTCTAAAATGTAAATCGTTTCCCAGTTTTTCGACGTCTGGGTTTAATTTTGCATTTGTATATGAGCAAAAGTGTTGACTTTCGGTGGAATAAATAGCAAATAAACTTAAATAAATTTAAAAACTACTGACTACTTTCAGTTTGCGTTGTGTTTGGACTTTGCAACATATAATGACAGTCTTCACCATGTTTTTGATCCCATGGATCGCCAATGAATTTCCCATTCCACTCGCGTATAATCTGTGTAAGGCATTCACATGACAATCGATTTTTCGAAATAGCCAATGATCTAAGCCACTTGAAACGTAATCGATTGAGATTTTTAATTTCCACCAAATCATTTCCCTCCAAATTCAGTTCGGTGATTACATTTTCCGAGAATGAGTTCGATCGAAAATCAATTGTTTGAAGTTGATTGTAGGACAATTTTAAAGATCGTAGATGTCCCAAATTCAATGCATTATAATCAAATTTCGATATGCTTGCATTGGTCAAATGAAGACTGTACAAATGCAGCGTTATGAATTTGTCTACATTTAAATGACCAACAAAATTTTCCGATAAATCTAAAGCCATTAGCGTTGGTCCAAGCTGCTGAATGACACCCGATGCATTTTTTATGTGACAATTAATGGCTTGAAAGCCAAACAGTTTATTCAAAGTGGTTGATAAAATTTTAAAATCAACTTTTTCCAAATTATTTTTCGAAATATCGAGAACGGCCAACCGTCGGAGTGATTCAAATGGATTTGTATCGGAAATTGATAAACTTGTATTGCTTAACTTCAGTCCAATTAAATTTTTCAATCGTTCAAATGTGTTTGTATTTATTTCACCCAGAAAATTGCCAGACAAATCAAGAATCTTAATTGATAGCCGAGTAAAGTTCATCGTTCGCAGATTATTATGTGAAATGTCAAGCGTTTCCAAGCTACCGTATCGTTGAAATGGCTGAAAATCAGAAATTGGTAAATGTGTGTGGCTTAAATTCAATGTGCGCAGATGCTCGTAGCGATCGAATGTGGTTGCGTTCGGTTTGTCGAAGTGTGTCATTGATAAATCATTGTAAGAAACATCGAGTGTTTCAAGGCTCTCCAATTGATCGAATGGACTAAAATCACGGATTGATAGACTTGTATTACTTAAATTCAGTACCTCCAATCCTTTAAGCCGATCAAATGCATCAACGTTCAACCGTCCTACATAATTGCTGGATAAATCCAGTGTTTTAATTGATGGTGTTAAATATTGAATGATTTCGGTGACATTTTCGAATTGATTTTGTGCGGCTGAGAATTCAATTAAATTGTCCAATATCTCTGCTAGCGAAAAAATGTTCACATGTTTTAAATGATTGGTTGAAATATCCAGGGTGCGAAGTTGTTTTTGATTTTTAAGCATTGTAAAATCGAATTCGGTCAATCCAGTTCCTCTCATGGATAATTCTTTCAAATCCGTGAAACGTTGCGATGGGAATTTTGCATCCAATCGTCCAATAAAATTGCCATCCAGATACAAACCGACAATGGATGAACCAAAGCACTGCATCAATTCAACAATATTTTCAAATTGATTGTGTCCAGCGGTAAAACTGACAATATTTTCTAAACTTTCATCGCTACAATGAATTTCATATTTTCCATTTGCAGTGGGAAAAAAACCTTCACGTTCACTGTCCACCACAATTTCAAGTGGAGCCTCTTCACAATCTGTGTTTAAAAATTCAACACCTTTCCATGTCATATACACCGCAACTCGTTTCATTTTTAATAAATTTTCACAATGAAACGTATCAATTGAATTGTTTTCCAAATGTAAAATTTGCAAATTCACCAGATTTGAATACAAATTGGCTTTAATTCGGTTAATTTTATTATTGCTCAAATCCATGTACTCCAAACGGGTTAAATTCATAAATGCATCATCAGCTATGGAATCGATGTTATTATGTGATAAATGAATTCGCTGCAATTGTTCCACACCAACAAATGAACGGACTGTATCGAGTTGATTGTGTGCAAGATCAAGTTCAATCAATTCCGGAACATTTGCGAAAAATTCCTGCTGAATCATTGATAGCTCATTATGCGATGCATTGAATATTTGCAATCGTTTGTGCTGCAATTCAAAGGAATCCAATGATTTAAATCCCGAATGTGAAATATCCAGAGTTTGTATGTTTTGACACGATTTTATGGCATAAGATACACTTTCATGATAACAACCGCCTACTTTGAGTCGATTCACTTCAAGTGATTCCACTAAAAACTGGCTCGCTGAGCAATTATTTGGCACCGTCCCATCAAAATATTTACAGTAATATTCAAACAATTTTGTTTTCTCATCGAACAGTTGACACACAAAATCCTCGGATTTGCACAATGAAATCGAACACAAAATTAATGTCACAAAATATTTCATTTTTAATATTTTTGTCGATTTAAAACTTTTTCAAGAAGTTCAAGTTCAAACAATTTTCTTCAGGTTCGGCCGTTACAAACATTTTTTGCACACTGACGACCCAATTCTTTGCATCAAGCCTATTTGTGCAAATGTGTGTCTTTTTTTCTGATTCTTTTCTCGATTTAATGTTCCATGTGCTCAACAAATGGTCTCAATATTCCCACTTTCTACCGTATGCTCATTAGACCAAATGACTAAATTGGACATATCCGCCGATGTTCGAGAGCAATTCCATATGCTTAGGCGATTTTGTTTGAGACAAAGCCGTTGATTTGATGTCAAAAGATGAACACTGTTTACTGAGAGATGAATACTGTTTTATGACTTCTCTAAAGAGATATTAAAACGTTGCTTAAATTTATGTGTGACGTCATTTTACGATATGAACTTTAGTTGCATAACCAACATGAATTCGTATATGTGTGTGTGTGTAATCTAATTAGATTAAGCCAAAAATTAATGTGATTGCTGTTTCTAGCACGTTCTTGGCGCCATTGCTAAAACCTTCATGGAATTTTGAGCTTTAATACAAGAGACGCGTAAATGGATCGATGAGAACAAAAACAACTAATTTGCAGGGGACAATGCCCGGGCATACGCTTAATAGAATTTGAACTTAACTATAAAACAATCATTAACGGAAATCACATTGTTTTCAAGTTAAGAAAAAAAACATTTTCACAGAGAGCATACAATAGCTTAGAGCTCTTCAAAAGGAATAACTTTTGTTCTACGATTTTTTTTTTTAAATCGACAACACTGGGATCCCATCACATGAGATAAGTTTTATTATTTTGGGTTGTTAACTGAGAAAATGATATTACAAACTTTTGATGTGTTGCTTGTCTAAAGTTACCTAAAGTGCTATCGATCTAACAAAAAAACGCCAACAATTTTGGAAATTGGTTTTCTGCTTCCTCCAACTTTGAACAAAAAACGTTCTAAAAATGGCCCAGTAGACTGGACAAGTCTAAGTCTTAGAAGTTTTTTTTCTGTTTTGTTTATTGATTGACATCATTTTAAACAATTGTCCAGTACAACTGTGTCAATATTTTATCAAAATCTTTGGAGTAAATCGAAGTCTCTGTAATCCAGTGTCCAGTTGCAAATAGTGGTGGAATTCTGCTAGCGTTTATATGCAAGTTTTTTGCCCAATATCTTCCCTGAAAATTGAAACAAATCAAACGATGAATGAATCGTTTTGAGGTGCATTTATATCAAATATTTTAATTTTGAAACTATTGAAATGCACCGCTTTAATAGGACACAATTTTCCGTTCGATTTGTTCAGATTCGAATCGTTTTTCAAAAAACCAGATTCCAACAATTCAAGCATCTTTCCTTTGCAAATTGAAGCTCGAGGCAATAATAATGGCGATTTTCTATATTGATTATTGTTCAATCGATTACACTGTTCGACAAATTTTAACTTTTTGTCTGACCCAGAGCAACGACATATATGGTGTTTTAGTACTTAGTGGCCTGAGTCAAAACCCCAAAGGATTTGGTCGGTTCGGTTCAATTTGTCGAGAAATCGACCAAAATCGATTTTCATCGTTTTTTGGCCCGAAAAGTCGAACATTTTCGCATGTATCTCCAAAACTACGTATCACATCATGTTCATGAATACGCGTTGGAAAGATATTTAGATTCTAATCAATTTTCGTGCCTAATACGTCCAAATTGATTGAGCCGTTCCAAAGTTATTGACGAAAGAGTGGATGGGTGTCTACCGAAAAAATGACGTTTTATCACAAAATTTCGACTTTGAGACTTCATTTCACCCAGAAATCTTTTCCAAAGTCCATATTTCTTTTCTCTGGATCCGATTTCTATCTATTACAAACATTTTGAGCTTTTTAAAATGAAGATTGGGCTAAAAATGATAGTTTTATGAACATGTTCGTAAACTCATCAAAAGTCAAGTGCGAATTGGAAATTTTCATGGGCGTAGGGATATGTCCCAAAGAGAGCATATTAGAGAATTTTCATGGTCATTTTCGGATTCCCCAGGTCCGAATTAGTCGAGTTTGATATAAATATTGAAACTGTAGGGTTAGTTTGGTTGCGACAATTTAACTTTATGACGAGTGTTTTTTCATGCCATAGAGTATAATCAATTATTGTAAACAAATGGTAAGAGATATCGTTTTGGTGTATTCGACAAACTTGTAGGGCTTGAGTCCAGATACAATTTTGCTGAACATGCAAAATGTGCATCTCTATCCATTTCCGCTATAAATTCATTTTTGTTTGAAAATCTTGTTTTTTCATTTATGCGTATTCAAAAATTTTGAGTTATGATTATTCTCATGCATTCATATGTGGTCATACAATAGATTCGATTGAGAAGATAGGTGAAACCAGTGATTTTTGACTCACTGCTCCGGACCCATGTAAATCAAAATGAACCGCATGTAAGCCCATTTATTAAAAAAGTGAGAAAAAATACAAAAAATTGTAACAAATAAACCCTAGATGCAAACAATATCACACTATCATTACACTATCATTTGCACGTACCCATTTTAGATGAATACATGTATTTATTTTTTGCAGAGTCTTGCGTGTAATTTGAAATTATAATATTGTGAAAAAATAATTGTCAATAAAACAAAAGAAATTGATACTAATTAATTGTATGCTGATTTGGTTCATTTTGATTTCTTTCCTATCATTTCATTAGAAATAATTATTGGTTTATTTTTCTTCCCTTTGGTATTTGACACTCCATGCTTGAGTGAATTTACCAATCTCCATCCGACGACAGAACTGATTATCCATTTAAAACATGTCGACCATTCCATACCCGATTGATCAAAATTCACATGGACCATCTCGGATTTGAACAAAATTTATATATGGTTCGATTAGTTTACGTCAAAGCGGTGCAACGATGAGACTACGTGCCCTAACTACGCTATGCAAATCATATGGTGTAGCCTACTACGTGCCCTAGTGCATTTGTATGTCGCTTCACCGCTTTGGTTTACGTAGTTCAAATCCGAGATGGTCCATGTGAATTTTGATCGATCGGGTATGGAATGGTCGAAATTGAAAAAAAAAATCGAAAAAATCCTGTCGTCGTTTTTGAATACTCGATAGACCAGAACAGTCTCAACTCTCCGCCGCTATAGTCATAAATCATCGTTTCATTTTCAATCGATATTAAATCATTGTCCAGTAAAAATGTATCATAATTTTATCAAAATCTTTGAAGTAAATCGAAGTCTCTGTAATCCAGTGTCCAGTTGCAAATAGTGGTGGAATTCTGCTAGCGTCTATATGCAAGTTCTTTGCCCAATATCTTCCCTGAAAATTGAAACAAATCAACCGATGAATGAATCGTTTTGAGGTGCATTTATATCAAATATTTTAATTTTGAAACTATTGAAATGCACCGCTTTAATAGGACACCATTTTCCGTTCGATTTGTACAAGTTCGAATGTTTTTTCAAATCATCAGATCCTAACAAACTAACGAAATATCCTGTGCATACTGAAGCTCGTAGCAATCGTAATGGTGATTTTCTGTATTGATTATTGTTCAATCGATTATAATAAAAGCTCGTCTCAATGTCGGCCTCATCGATATCAACATATAATTCAATATCAAAATTAAAGCCATATGCGGTGTGATTAAATTTCGCTATTCTAAATATGGACACATTGTAAATTCCTGGCAAATAAGTCGAATTTAACCATTCAACACGGTCGAAATTTATATCCAAGGCAGAAACGAAATTCACGTTTAAAATTGACAGAATAATATATAAAACGCGTGAGGCACTAGCAAACTGATCCATTTTTCAATTAAGCTTCGATTAATCGTATCACCACAGAATTCTATGGTCAAAGTTAAAAAATCAACTACTCAAACCAAATGCCGAATTCAATTCTTTTATAATAAAATCTTTTGCGTGACAAATATAATTTACACATATTTGATTGTGGATACAAATATTAAAATAATAATTCATTCTATTAAAACAGTGAAAAAAGAATACAACAAAGTATAACAATAAATAACCTAGATGTAAGCAATATCACACTATCATTTGGACGTACCCATTTTTGATAAATACATTGTATTTTGATGAAATTTCCGTCTAATTCGAAATTATAATATTGTGAATAAATAATTGTCAATAAAACAAAAGAAAATAACACTAATTGATTGTTTGCCGATTTGGTTCATTTTGATTTCTTTCGTATCATTTCAGATCATTAGAAATAATTATTGGTTTACTTTGCTCACCTTGGGATTTGACACTCCATGCTTGAGTTCAGACGACAGAAGAAGATGTTCCTCGATAAAGAATCTCAGTTTGATCTCTTAAGCAATGATACAGATGGATACGGGGTGGAACTTTTGGGTTCCACCCCTTTATCGAAGTTTTTCTATTTTCTCGATCTATAAATTTGCCGAATACATCAACATCAACAGTTGTAGATCGCTAAGAGATGTTGTGTGCGGCCGTCCTGCATGAAAAAACAACTTCACATTTCCTATCCGTAAACAGTTGAATTTCTGAATGCATTTTTTTACTTTTTAACGTGTTTTGATACCATAAAATATCCAGCTGGGCTATTTGATAGTAATCAAATGGTTCGAAAGTTCAATGGTGGCTCAGACTAATTTGGAGACGAGCCGAAAAAAGTTCATTTAAGACGATCTCACTTTTTATATCCGCGTCAAATGTTGGATATTAGAGATATATCGAGCTACGAATGTAATTCATTTTACTAACGATACATTTCAACGAAATAAATGTGAGTGGCTGAAAGTAAACGTTTGCGATACGGAAACAGACACGGTTTGCGCAAACGATTTCTGTGTTGCGATGAAACATGTTTTGCGTTTACAACACATTCGTTATACGACACATGTATGTCGTTTAGACTATAGTCAATGCAACTATATTCGTTTCATTCTCTGCCACTCATTTAGTTTGTGTTGATTCGTTCGCTAATTTCAAAATAGGTCATGAATGCTATTTTGAAGTGAATGATCAAACACAGCACTCAGTCTCAAATCAGTAGTGATACAATTCACACACGTCAACAGTTTTATCGTTAAATCGTGTTAAACATTCACATTATGTCATTCGATTCTGAACAAGCACCTCTAACGCCTGAATGGTTGACCAGCCAATTTTTGGAAGAAAATTTCAAAAATCACTACAAAAATAATGAAATCAGAGTGATAAGTTTCGAAGTGAAACCGGTTTCGGCTAGTGGCGGTTATATGAGTTCAATGTATCGAGTGACAGTCAGCTTTGACACACCTTTAACTGATGAATCATCGCCCAACAATCACGTGAATATTTTGTTTATAAAATTGCTTTAAATTAGGTTCAAAACAGTCTAATTATTAGATGTTTTTTTTTTGATTCTAGATCAAAGCACTGGATTTAATTGTAAAAATTGCTGCATCTGATGGAACTGTGAATACATTTTCAAATTATGATATTTATGACCGAGAGATTCAATTCTATTGTGAAATCATACCGAAATTTGAGGACAAATTAAAAGCTTTGGGTGCACCACAACTGCTACCCAAATGCTTTGGCGTGTGCAAAACGCGAAAAGTGATGATTATGGAAGATTTAGTAGCCAAAGGATACAAGATGTTGCCAGCACAGCCTGGATATGATCTTTTGCAGGCAAAATCGATTTTGAAAACAATGGCCACATTCCATGCGGTTGGAGCCGCACTGCAACAAGAACAACCGAATATTTTTGCCAATTTCAAAAGCGGTCAGTCATCATAAAATCAAAATGGTTGCGCATTTAAAGTCTTTGCTTGCGCTCAACGTGTTTTATTTCATGTTTAGGTCACTTAAGTCGAGACGTTGATGTTTTCAACAACATGTATGCTGGTAATTTGGATGCTCTCATCGATACCATTTCTATGTGGCCCGATTTTTCCGTATATGCTGAAAAATTGCAGCACCTTCGTAAAGATATAATTGAGCGATGGCGTAAAACGTACGATGTGAATCCAAACCATTTTAATACATTGGTTCACGACGATCTATGGCCGACCAATATAATGTTGAAGGGTGAAGTTGAACCGTTCGATGACGTTGTCTTCATCGATTTTCAACTATGTTTCTGGTCTTCGCCCACTATTGATTTGTACTTCTTTTTGAATACTTCGGTGTGTGACACCTTACGACCGCATTGTTTTGATGAATTGGTTGAATTTTACCACAAACACTTGGTCATCTTTCTGCAACAATTAGAGTATAAAAACCACATTCCAACATGGACCGAATTTCAAGCTCAATACCAAGATAGGAAATTATTAGGTACAAGTCAACTGATAAGAACTTGGTTTTATACCATTTTGTTGGTTTTTTCACCATTTCTCCATTTGTTTTTTCTTCTTTAGCTTTCATAACTTCATGTTTGGAACAACCAATAACAATTGACAGCACTGGAGAAGAAGGAATCGATGATCTTCTTCGCAATGATGAAAAAGGCATACAATCGAGGCGAAAGCTATATGAAAAGCCAAAAGCTCAAGAGATTTTACGCAAAATGATCCCATTTTATGATCAAATCGGAACATTCGATTAAACGAAGCGGATTTTTTTTGTCATATGTTTTCATTGTGTTTCAAATATTTGTTT
The DNA here is from genome assembly GCA_030463065.1 of Aphidoletes aphidimyza. Lineage (NCBI taxonomy): Eukaryota > Metazoa > Arthropoda > Insecta > Diptera > Cecidomyiidae > Aphidoletes > Aphidoletes aphidimyza. The sequence goes on from CM059999.1 coordinate 35,443,374, forward strand.
GTTGAATTTCTGATGGCACGAATAAAAACACAAAAGCAGAAATTATATCAAGTAGTTGCTTGAAGATAACGATAATAGATAAAATTAATTAAAATGACACTGTGTTAAGTAAAATTGCTAATTTACCTTATCATTTGTTGAGATAATTTTGTTGTTCTCTAGGCACAATTAGTCTTTAATGAGTAATCTTGCTTGTTTTGTGATAATTTTCTTCTGTGGTTCGATATCTTGAATTTCAGGACTTGAAATCTCTAGTCAAACCAGCTAGATCATGGATATCTTCATCTTCCAATTTGTTTATGCCGAAATTATCCGGAATAAGTTAGTTGAAACAAAATCATTTCAACGTTCCCAAGAGACTCAATTGGAGGATATGGTATGAGGAACATACACTTGTTTACTAGTTAATAATACTTGGTCCTGAGTGCAGTATACTTATTGCAAACTCATCTTTAATCCAAAGGCAAGAAACATACTTTTTGAAACTCTGATTTCGACCATTCCATACCCGATCGATCAAAATTCACATGGACCATCTCGGATTTGAAAAATTAATATATGGTTCGATTAGTTTAGGTCCAACTAAGAAAAATTCGGGGTCGGTTGGTCGAAATTTTCAACTTTTAGCAAAAGTAAGGGTAAATTTTAACGATCGATATCTCAACCATTTCGAAAGGTAAAAAGACCGCATGGATCTCGTTTGAAAGGTATTGAGGCCTACTTTATTTCGTTTTCTTAACATTTTTGAAAAAAAAAAATTTGGCCAAGAAATCGACTTTTGAATCTTTGAACGCGATTATCTCGAAAACACGTACACAAATTTTTGTTTAGTTAGAATCGGTTTCGGATAGCTGACCTCAAGCCCTTTCATCTGGCTGTATCAAAAATATGGACACTTTTATTCCCATCCCAATATTTGGGTTTGAATGCAGGGGTGTCCGTTTTCCATTTTTTTCACTTTTACGTTGAAAACTTATACTCAAAATGTCCCAAAGTAAATATTTTCTCGTTCTGGGGGTCAATACCTTTCCAACGGTGTATAACATAGCAAATTTGACATATTCTATACATAACTATAAACATTTCCATCAGATTTCCATCAAATTTCCTTCAAATGTTGATGAAGGTTTATTGATACCATGCAAATAGAAAATTTTATGGCCAATTTTGTGAAGAGATGATTTTTTTCAAAATAAAAAAATGCTCCAGTTGCAGGACAACATATGAAGTAAAACGCCCATATATACAGAAAATATGAATGTTTATTTATTTTGAAAGCCTTCAGTGGCAAAAAGAAATATAAAATTTGCAATTTTTCCATAATTTCACTCCGTGCGTGAAAGATACAGAAAAAGTAGGTCTGGATGTCGATGGTTGTTGACATGGCTAAAAATACACAAAAACAAATCAAAATATAGTTTGAAAGATATTTAAACCCTTTAGTTGAAGAAAAATGCCGATGTATGACATTAAATGTGTCTAAAGTATGATTCATTTGGGAAAATCCAGGTGTCCCGCAACTGGAGCATTGACTGTCCCGCACCCGGAACATGACGCCATTTTGCCAATGTATCACAAAATGGTGTTTCGTCCATATATTGGCTTAATCCATTATTTCATCACAAAATAGACTTCAAATGCTACATATATATGCATTCACTTAACTTACCTTTTTCAGTTGATTCACTTGAAAAAATAATGGTTCAAAAAAAATGTAATAAAATTTTTACTTTTCCGCACATGAAATGTGCTTAGGAAAAGTATTGGTTTTGCCTCAAAAATTCAACTCCACAATGCTTGAGTAAATGAACTCCGATCGGGCTTAAATTTTGACCAGAGTCTCAGTTCACCATGGGAACAAATCTTGATTTTCACTTTTTTTATTTGGATACTCGGTTCTGGTAGCTCCGGTGCAAAATGGCGTCGTCATCGTCGTCGTCGTCGTCTGTGTATGTATGTTAACACGATAACTCTCGAACGGAGTCTCAAATCCCAAAGTGTCAAAAGCAAATTTGTTCAGAATTATTACCGGATGTTTCCTATTGAATTTGAGCCATATTGGTATAGCCATTCCAGAGATATGTGCATTCAAATGCACGTGAATCGAGTTTTCAGTACATTTTTACACAAAAACTGATTTTCACACTTCTGACTCTCCTGACCGTATTTTTCAATGAAAATTCATGCAGTTTGCATCATTTGAAAGGTATTTAAGTCCGCTTGAAGTTTTACATATTCATAAAATGCACAACATGTATCTTCATGCCGAAAAATCATGGAATATGAATACGTGTGAAAATGTACGAAATTCTTAGAAAATGGAAGTTTGAAAGTTTGATATGAATATATCTCAAGAAAGGAGTCTCAAATCGCAAAGTGAAGATGGCCAATTTGTTTTATTGTGTCAAAGAATGTTTTGTGTTTTGAACATTTTGCTCATTTTCATGGCAGGACCAATACTTTCTCTCCTGACTGGTCGATGAATGAAATTGTTCAAGAGAAAAATCAAATTCCATATCAATGCGGAAAAGTCAGGATTACGAATGTAATTCAATTTATTTTTGAATTTTTTTCACTTGATGTTTGGAACTAACACAAGCAGTGTGACTATTCACTTCGGTGTTTCACCAAAAACTAGCTAAAGTCGAAAGACAATTTTGACAGTTGTCAAAACGGCCATATTCGTATTAAAACATAGAAAAAATCGACTATCCCGCAACTAGAGCATCTCCCTTACTAGTCAAAACAAGATTTTTTCGTTTGGGGACCATATGCGAAATTTCATTTCCTACAGGGCGGAAGTTCGTTTGAAAAAAATGTGTCAAAATAGCTGTTTTTCCATAAAAAATGTAAGAAAAGTAATTCAAAATATAATTATTGATATTTACATTTACTTTATTCTTGATGCCCTGTAGGAAATGAAATTTCGCATATGGTCCCCAAACAAAAAAATCTCGTTTTGACTAGTACTAACTGGTGCCACCCCTCCATTTTTGATTTCAAACGAAAATCGAAATTGATACACCCTAATGTGGATTACCCTAAAGAAAATCATCTTGTCTTAAGTATCAATAGAAATAGTTTAAATGAAAGTCGGCAGAGACGTCTCTCTGCTTAGATGGTTTTGAGTATACTGAATTTATTAACGTATGAAAAATGATAAGATGGCGCACAACAACGGCCGTGTGTAGCACGACGCATACAAATTAATATTCAATTATGAATCACAATTTGTTTAATGACGATGTTCGATATCGAATAAGTTGTATTTTCAATATTACGAATGCAATCTTCGCCGTATTTTTGATCCTGTGGTTCAAATCTGCCAAGTCGTTCTTCCCAGTCGTGATTAAGCTGCGTCATATACTCGCACGAAAGTTGATTTTGAGCAATCATCAAAGATCGAAGCTTGGGAAAATGTTCTGGATTTAAATGCTTAACTTCGTTCAATTCATTGATTTCCAAATTAAGCTCCAACAAACTACCTGATAATGGCGTGAGATCGATTTCTTGCAATTGATTATTCGATATTTTCAATTTTGTTAAACCTGATGATTCTCGTAATGTATTGCAGTCAAACGTTGATATGTTTGCATTTTCCAAATAAAGATTTAAGAGATTTAGATGCATCAACAACGATTCATCGTTCACATCACCGACATAGTTTCCCGATAGGTCGAGTGTCCAAAGATTTTGTCCGAAATACTGAATTACATCAGTTGCATTCTGAATGTTACATCCAACAGCACGAAATTCTCTCAATCGATATAAAGTCGTCGCAAAAGTGGAAAAATCAATATCGCCAAGATCATTGTACGAAATATCAAGCAAGTACAAGTTCTCAAGCTGTTCAAATGGATCAATGCTAGAAATTGACAGATTTGTATTTTTCAATCTCAACTCTTCCAAATTTGTAAGTCCGCGAAAGGGCCTGATGGTCAGAGGACCTAAATGATTGTCAGATATGTCGAGATATTGGATTGTTGGTGTTAAACTTTGAATTAGCTCTGAATTCAGTTTGGTTCCTACAGCTAAAAATTCGTTAAAATGTTTAAAATTGTGTGAAAAGCCAATATTTTCAATATTTGACAAATTGTTATACGAAATATCAAGGCTTGTTAATTGCCTCTGATATTGAAGCATTTGAAAATCGAAACTCAACAAATGAGTTTCTCTCAACGATAATTTTTTCAAATTAATAAACCGTTCCAATGTGGATGCCGTTAATCTTTCAGCGGGACTACCCGATACGTCTAGCTCGATGAGTGAAGCTCCAAAGCATTGCATTAACTCCAAGATATCAACGAATTTAATTCGTCCTGCTTTGAATGTGGTGATGCTTTTAAAACTTTGATCACTGCAATCGATAGTGAATTGATTCTCTCGGTTGGAGAAAAATCCTTGTTTATTGGTATTTAAAACGATGAAATATTCCATGAACAGCGGATTGTAAGACGAATTTGTCCACGACGTTGAGCTCATTTCGCAATCGGTCTCAATGTATTCAATATGATCCCATGACATATAAACTGATTTCAATGTCATTTTCAGCAAATCACCACAGGTAAAGTATTCAATTGGATTGTTTTCCAAATTCAGTGATTTCAAATTCATGAGATTTGAAAATAGATTTGCTGTGATGAGATTGAGTTTGTTATTACTCAAATCTAGAAATTCCAATTCGATTAGGTTTTCAAAGGCATTGCTTTGGATGAACTTAATGCCATTATGTGATAAATAAAATCTCTTCAAACTGATGATTGAACTGGTAACAAAGGGTAAAATTGTGCCAATTTTGTTGTGCGAAAGATCGAGTTCGATGAGTTGCGGGAATCTATCTAGAAAATTCAAATACTTTCTCCATGGATATCCCAACAGTTCGTTGTGCGATGCGTTAATTTGTTTCAATTGATCGTATTGAAAGTTAAGTGAATCCAGTGTTTTGTATCCAGAATATGAGACGTCTAGAGTTTGAAGATCTGGAAACAGGCTCAACGAATCCAGCACTGTAAAATTATTACATCCAATTTTCAGATGAATTACATCCGTTGATTCTACCGAATCTTGGTCACGTGAACAATTTTCCGGTAATTTGCCACGGAATTTATCACAGTAATATTCTAATGTTTGTGAATCTTTGTTGAATAATTGACAAACAAATTCATCGGCGACACAATAAACACAGGGAAATAAACACAATAGAAAAATGATCAAACACTTCATTCTGTGGAATAAATTTGATTAAAATGTTTCATTTATGTGATTCAGACACTCTGATGTTATTTTTTAAACTGATAAATGGTCCCTATCAACTAATTACGTTTGAGCGATTTTCAATTGAATAAACGCAAATGATTTTTTGTTTTTCATGTTTGTACAATTTTGATAATTTTGATTCATGGCCATACTTTTTTGGTTATTGAGATTGCGCATTTGTGAGACGAGAAAAGATTATCACATTTCTTTTTGTTACGAAAATTCAATAACATCTATCAATTGATAGTCCAGTAACCTATTAGAACCTAGACAGAACAACGTTCGACGTATTTTAAGCTGGCGTATTATAAGCCAGGGAGAAACTCTGTTTCCAAACATCCGCTTGTAATGGTCTATCAATGAACAAATTTGAAATATGTTGATAATAGTTTGAATCTAGAAACAAATTGATGAACTCTATAGACTCTCTCACAATTTTGGCCTCAATTTTCGCATAGTCTCTTATGTATCGAGAACATGAAGTGCCCGAGGATCAAGAGGTTTCTTGCCTTGGATACTAAGATATCTTTTAATTTTCTGTACATCCAGATTTAACCCTCCCTCACTGGCTGGAACCATTTTGAACACATTTTGATGCAAGACATTCGAACATTGTCTGTCGTTTTCGATAACAATATCTGAAGAGAATATTTTAACACCACCTTTCTTACGCCACTGGGTGTTTAATTCAGGGATTACTATGGGCCGACAATAGCAGCCTATCAGAAAATAGCAGATATTTTCCAAATGAAACAATGGATTTCATTGATAGTCACACTGAATCTCTTCGAGCCTCAAATTTTAAGATGTGGCCCGAAGAGATTCAGTGTGAGTATCAATAAAATCCATTGTTTCATTTGGAAAATATCTGCTATTTTCAGTCGAAAATTTTGCGATATCAGCTATTTTGAGCTGCTATTTTCAGATAGGCTGCTATTCTCAGCCCATGATTTACTTCCTGGTTGAATTGACTATTAATTGTAATTAAACGCAGTAGGATATATATTTGTAAAATTGACACACTAAAAAAAAACAAACTGCAAACATAGATGAGACTCAACTAACTACAGTGCATAATAAATTATTATTAATAATATCAGCAAAATTTATCAAAGCTTGAAATTTGCATATTAAGTTGAATTTAAAAATTTCTCTAGAGACTGAGATGAATTGCTCCATTGATACGGTAAAGAATTTCAGTTGCGTCTCAATTTCAGCCGATGAATTATGGTTTCAATCAGTAAAATGAGCCAAGCAAATCCCAACAAATAAAAGCAAAATATCAATGGGCCCTGTAAATCGTCGATGCTCAATGCATGAAAATCATCACCTTCAGCCTTCGAAAGCTTCTCTGAACGTAATTGAGATAAATACGTTGTAAACTCATGATAAAATCGATGGATTCCGTTTTCCATAATTGAGCTGCTCGTTTTGTCAATTTTTTTCTTCATGCGTTCAGGTACATGCTGATTGGATGCCAAGAAGTATGGCAATTGTAGAGAACCTGTTTGCAAACAGAAAATCAAATATGAGTCAACAATTGTCACTTCATTGAATTGAATTTCCATTGTGTGTGTGTTTGTGCAATACCAAGCTCTTCTTTTAGCACATCCAAATCGCGAAAACCTCTTGCATAAATTTTCGTTTGATCAACCAGATTCTTGTGAGTTACGAATGCAAACGATGAATCCATTTTATGTCGTGCAGTTAAAAAGTTCACAATTCCCGCATAACGAAAATCCGGTCCAATTTTATTCCTGTTAAAAATAAAATCCATTATCAGAATGAAAAATATTCGAATTGCATTGAGTTTGATTGGAAATGAACCTCAACATTTCGATAACGTGACTTTCATGTTTCCTCAACACAAAACTGAAATGAACTGGTGGATTCAGTTGAGACAACTGTTTGAATGTGTCAACACTTTGCTGGCGAATCAGATAAGATGGAAATAGCGTTGAATCGAGACAAATTGCATTCATAAAAATTGCTCCAATTGACACAATCACAAAAAACCATCGCTCGAGTTTGTGATCCATGCGCAACCGACCACCTCCAATAAAAATGACCGCAACATCAATAATCACCGATATGAAACCATCATGTCGAAGTTTATTCAATCGACGCACAAAACACAGCACAACAGCAGCCAAAACAACAACTAAATTGGTCCAACTGAATGTAAATATTTTCAATTTGCTAATGAAATTATCATTGGTTTGCCGTTGATAATCGGCACCATAAACGAATATCACGACCAGATCCACTGAATGATACGGATAGAGAGATATCGTTTTTGTAGCTTTTTGACTTCCCGCTTGCACATGCAAGTACAAATTCAACTTGTTTGGGTGATGTTTTTCTAAATTCGATCTGAAATCGAAAATTTTATGATTATCAAATTTTGATGAATAAACAAATATTCCAAGAAAACAAACACTCGGGCTCTAAACTGACTAAACTGACTTTAAGTCTGGTCGTTGATCATCCCCTCAAATGACTAACTTTCAATCTTTTATCACATTCACGTCAATTTACGTTTTTCGGGACAAACTTATTTTTAGTAATTTGATGACTGCCAATTTGATAACTGTTTACTAAACAGTGTTTAGAATGCTAAAAAGCTGCTGAATTGTATGTGAACCGAACAACAATCCAAAATTTGAGGATGTATGAATTTCCCATGAAAATATGTTCACTCCGCGGAGATAATCCTCGAAGAACATAAATTGACTAACAAGAAATATTCCTTCAAAAACTTACATGCTCTTTTTGTCCAATGAATAGTAGTCAGTTGTAAGATCTCCATAAAATTTGTGGTAATTTTGACGTAAAATTTCGAAATTCCATTGAAGAGTTGAATTTTCATAATAATATCGCGTTCGATTAATATAAGATGCATTTAAATTTGATGCGTAAAAATTGGCAAAAAATGGATTTCCATTCCAAATTTCGAGCAAACTATTTTCACCTTTCTTCTGACTGTTCACAGTGGAATAGTCAATCGTAATCAACAGATTTCGCTCAAATTTGCCAAAAGTGAAGTCGAATACATTTCCTCGCTTGAAAGTTCCCTTTGAACTATGTAAATGAATCGAATTTTTATCGTTGTTCAAACACACGTTGAGCTTCTCAGTCGTTATTGTATCGTTTAAGGATCGATCAATCCGAATGGAACCATTCGATGAATCTAAATACACAATCAATGAATTACTGTTCCCAAGGACTTTTAAATTGTTCAATCTGTTGACATGATTCATTTGATTTGTCGAAAAAATGATAAAGAGTCGATAAAATGTGAAGAGATTCTGGAAATGTTCCATGTCCTGTTGCCAATAGGTCGGATCGAAAAAAATCAATTGAAGAATGTGATCAGTGTTTTGGTGTGATTGCCATGGCACCGAAAATGGTGCAGCCACGTCAGTTGTTAGCCATGGAATGGCACAAGGACAATTTGCATGAATTTCGGTGATCAATTGACTGTTGAAAACGTTCGAATCGTATAGAATATGACCGGTTTGAAATTGACCATCGATGAATAAATTACAAATAAAAAATACTAAATTGTGCAAATTTGAAACACTCAAAATACTTGAACTGTTTGAAATGTGCGGAGTCAAGAGATTTGAAACTGTCATTTTGTTAAATGTCTGGAATAAACTGACGAACCACATCGAGAAGGAATTTTATTCTATGCCAGAAATACTGACGTGGCTTTAAAATGAATACTGACGTGGCTTCAGAATGAATCACGGTGCAGTAAAAATACGAGGTGAAATATAATCCATTAGATATAGAAGATGCCAGGGGGTTCTCATCGATTGCAACGAACATTGATGTTGTCAGTGATCGATTGACGGTATCAAAGCAGAAAATCGTTGGTTTGAAAAAAAAAAATTATCGCAGAAAAATCTCAAATTCAGAGCATTAATGCAATTGCAGTCAACAAATGGCTACTGTTTTTTATTGAGTATGAATAATCGAAACAAAATCATACAAATAATCGAAACCAGGGATCTCGAATGGGTCAGGATAGGGGTTCAATTGAATTGTCTTTGTACTTGATTTGTTTACACGAACACAACACACAATGAATTATTTTGACAATGGCCTTGAAAATCATTTAGTACGTGTAAACCGGTCTGATTAGCTAAAAATAGGAAAATTTAGTGTTAAATTGGTTTAAATTGAATTCTAAATCACTGGCCACTTTGCCTTACTGTAATAAAAGTTTCCAGATCCAGTTTGGCGATGCTAAATCCATGATAATAGAGTGGCTTCTGTGCATTTTCAATCATAAAACTAAAATACTGTTGAAGGTCAATAGATAAATCTTGCCACTTTGATTGATATAGTTGTAGACTCAAATGCTGTTGAATATTAATCTATAGAAAATACTTTCAAAATGCTATCCTGTGAGTCTCATGATCATAAAAAGGTCCCGAAAATCATTTCAAATATGGTTTAATCTATTAGGTGTTAGGTGTTAGCAGGGGGAGAGTGTCGAGGAGTCGATTTTTTTCAAAATTCCATAACTCCGCTAATAAACAAGATAGAAAATCTGCAGATACCGCAAATGAAAGGTATTGAGCTAGGCTTTAAATGAGGAGTAACGAATCGTAGCCTAACTTGCTAAAAAACGCCTCGCTCACACTGGCGCATCTAGTTCACATTCACTATAATATGGCATGCACAAATTTTTGAATTATTTGAAGAAATTCGATCAAACAATTATATTCCGCCTGCGCCACGCAAAATGTGATATCAGTCATTTTATGGGCAGGATCTTCCAGTGCGCCACTCTGTTTATACCTCGTTCAGATGTTTTTTCATCTTATCACGGAGAACGGCAGTTCTCCCAGTGGCGCACCAAAAAATACACTTTTGAGTGCAACACTATATATACGCGAGTTTTCGGATTCTGTGTTTCCGACCGATGTAATTCGTGAAATAGGCATTGGCGTGTAGCTTAGGACCAAACTAGACGAAAGCCGTCGTCAAAATGAATTTTTGTGGAACCAGAATTTTTTTTGCTTAAGGGACGTATGAGGGTGCTTTTTTCAGATTATATAGCATATCTCCCTGTGGGTAATCTTGACCACTGTCGTTGAGTGACCAATCGATAGTACTCCTCAATACCTTTCCAATGAGTGCTCAACCATCAAAATCGGTTGACCCGTTCAAAAGTTGTGTACGTTTTCCTAGAGAGGGGGGTTTCCCCTGAAAATAGACGTACCTTCTCTCGATCTCTGTGATGTATGACATTATTTTTAGGGGGTCTGGGGGGCAGTTCAAAACCGTCGAAAATGGCCGAATTCCCTTACTCATAAGAAATTAAGCAGGGGGAGAGTGTCGGGGTGTCGATTTTTTTCAAAATTCCATAGCTCCGCTAATACACAATATAGAAAATCCGCAGATACCGCAAATGAAAGGTATTGAGCTAGGCTTTAAATATGTTTTCAGTATGAAAGAAATCTGTAATCAGGTTTGGTCACCACATTGAAAAAACTGAAAAATCGAAAATCGATTTTTTTGGTTTTTCGTCATTTTGACCCCCGTACCCATTACCGTAAATTCTGAAAAATTACACTTTGGTAGTACACCTCAATAACTATCCAACGAGGGTTCAACCACCAAACTCGGATCAACCATTCTCAAGTTATAGAAGTTGGAATTTCAATCATCATTTTTCCCAAAAATTCAGTTTTGGCCATACGTGTGTTGACAGGTTGACACTATCAAATCATGTCAGTAATGTTTTGGCGAACGTGGTAGACCTCAATGGACCATGATCGACCATGATGGCAATTTTCGAAGATGTAATTTTCGAAGTTGGAATTTTCGAACTATTAATTTTCGAAGATCGAATATTCAACAAACCCAAAATTTCAAAATTTAACTTTTGGCTCGTTTTCTCATATCTTCGCCGTATTTACTTCAAGGGTACTAAAAAATTACACTTCGGTCGATGGAGTTGAACAGAATTTGATGATATATCTCAAAAAGTTGTTATTTTTATGTGTTTTATATAAATTGACCTTACAAAACTACTGATATAAGATGAAAAACCTCTGAACGAGGTATAAACAGAGTGGCGCACTAGTAGATCTTGCCCACAAAATGACTGATATCAAATTTTACTGGCGCTTGTGAAATATATATAGTCGTTCCACAGTCCTCAAATCATTCAACAATTTGTCCATGCCATATTACAATGAATGTGAACTAGAGTGCGCCAGTGCGAGTCCCGAACGTTTTCACTTTCATTATCTTTGAATAACACTGGCTATAATCAAAACTGGAATACAAATGATTTACAACCGCATTTTGGATTGCAGGCTCACCGTGAGTGTGTAAATCGTAGCCTAACTCTAATCGAATTGATAGGAAAACGCCTCGCTCGCACTGGCGCACTCTAGTTCACATTCATTGTAATATGGCATGGACAAATTGTTGAATGATTTGAGGACTGTGGAACGACTATATATATTTCACAAGCGCCATGTAAAATTTGATATCAGTCATTTTTTGGGCAAGATCTACTAGTGCGCCACTCTGTTTATACCTCGTTCAGAGGTTTTTCATCTTATTCATATATACATCTCTTTCATTTGTTTACCTGCTTTTGAACATATCACATTGATATGTCTAATGTGTTTTTTTTTGGAAATTGTGAGAGAGGATTAGAATAGCCTATATAAAAAGGAGCTGAGAATTTGTGAAAGTTACTAGAGATACTAATGACCTGAAACTTTCGTAGTGGGGGTAATATAAAACAATATCTTCGTATATTTTTTTTGGTACAAATGGTGTGCATACGACCATATTACCTGAGTACATTTGTGGTGTGCGCAACCATCTTTGTTTTCTTTCAGAAGAGAATATATAAAAGCTCTTCTTCCAGGCACATTGAATTCAGTTTGTGTTTGTTGTTCGATAAATGAACATCACGTTATTAAAATTCTGTGCTGATTCTATTATTGTTTTTTCATTTTTATGCCAAGTGAATTTGATTAAGTGAATTGAGTGTAATTACCAGGCATTTCAACCAAGCGATATTAAAGAGGTAAAATATATATATGGTTTTGTTTACTAGTCCAATTTTGTCTTAAAAATAATGAAAAATGTGGTGAGCAAAAACATTTTTCTAACAAATCGAAACACTTATTTAAGATGGATTTAAGATGGATTTTCAAATAATTTCCATTTTTAAAATGACTTCAAACATGCCTTTTTCATCTAGCATAATTTTCATCGACACCCAAAAACCCTATTAATTTCTTTCTAATTTTTAACTGAATTTTTTTTTCGTTTCAGCGCACACTAGTTCAAATTTCAATTGATACCATCATGTAAATGTTTGTTGAATTATTTGAAAATCGTTGAACCAAAAATATATAACTCAACAGCACCACGTAAAATGTGATATCAGTCATTTTGTGGGCAGGATATTTGGGTGCGCCACTCTGTTTATACCTCGTTCAGAGGTTTTTTCATCTGATATCAGTAGTTTTGTAAGGTTTATTTGTAAAAAACACTCAAAAATAACAACTTTTCGAGATATATCATCAAATTCTGTTCAACTCCATCGATCGAATTGCAAATTTTGAGTACCTTTGAAGTAAATAAGGCAATATATGACAAAATGAGCCAAAATTTCGATTTTGAAGTTTTTGGTTTTTTTTACTTGTAATCCAAATTTTCCTCCAAATCGAGTCAATAGGCTCTGATTAAAAGCCAATTCTAATGTATATCGATTGTGATATATGAGTTGCGAGCATGTTATGTCATCATATTTAGTATTATATCACAACTTGATTTGATAGTGAAATTCCAACTTCTATAACTTAGGAACGGTTGATTCTATTTTGATGGTTGAACCTTCGTTAGATAGGTATTAAGGTGTACTACCAAAGTGTAGTTTTTCAGAATTTTAGAAAATGGGTACAGGGGTCAAAATGATGAAAAACCAAAAAAATCGATTTCCGATTTTTCGATTTTTTCAATGTGGTGACCAAACCCGATTACAGATTTCTTTCACACTGAGAACTAATTTAAAGCCGAGTTCAATACCTTTCATTTGCGGTATCTGCGGATTTTCTACCTTGTGTATTAGTGGAGCTATGCAATTTTGAAAAAAAACGACACCCTGACACTCTCCCCCTGCTTATTTTCTTATATGTAAAGAAATTCGGCCGTTCTCGACGGTTTTGAACTGCCCCCCACATTCCCTAAAAATAATGTTATACATCACAGAAATCGAGAGAAGGTACAAAGTCACAAACACACAAACATACCAAACCCAATTTTCAGGGAAAACCCCCCTTTCTAGGAAAACGTACACAACTTTTGAACGGGTCAACCGATTTCGATGATTGAGCACTCGTTGGAAAGGTATTGAGGAGTACTATCGATTGGTCACTCAACGACAGTGGTCAAGATTACCCACCGGGAGATATGCTATATAATCTGAAAAAAACACCCCCATACGTCCCCCAAGCGAAATTTTTTATAGTTCCACAAAAATTCATTTTGACGACGGCTTTCGTTTAGTTTGGTCCTAAGCTACACGCCAATACCTATTCCACGAATGACATCGGTCGGCAACACAGAATCCGAAAACTCGCGTATATATAGTGTTGCACTCAAAAGTGTATTTTTTGGTGCGCCACTGGGAGAACTACCGTTCTCCGTGATTAGCAAAATTGTACATAGCAAAATGGAACCTGTGTATGTTTATACATCTCGTAAAGGATTCACACCATGGGAATTTCGTTTGGCCAGTGAAACTATAAAGGGCGTTTTTGATGTTGTTAGAATCAGAGGAGGTTCTACACTTTATCCCTTACACATGGTGGCAGAAGAAAATCCATCGGAAAAAGATCTTCCAGTTGGGACGCGAGTGATTGCACGCATGAAGCAAAAGTATTTAGCATTCGGACCTTCTGATGGAGAGGGTGTTATATGTTTGGAGCGCGTAAACGAAAATCTTTTTTTCGGGGGTGTAATCGGAAAAACTTATCGCAGAGAAGCGGGCACTGAATACTTGGTGTTTTTTGACGACGGAAGGGGTCAATACGTAGAACACGAACACGTTCGAAAAGTGTATGGCACATCGTTGGAACTTGTCCCCGAGTCTTGCCGTTTATTTTATGATTATTTCTTCAACGCAAAAAATTTCCTAAAAGAAATCATCTGCGATCTTGAAGACGATATTGAAGTACTATTGGACAACCAATTGCAAAATGCAACAATTCTTAAATGTGTCAATGAGGATCTACTAATTATACACTTCAAGACAGAACAACGCATTGAACATATATATAGAGGCTCAGCGAGAATCAAATCTATTGCGGCAAACATTGAATATTATCGAGCGTCCAAGCAGCAAATTTCAACTAAAATACCAATTCAAAGAACAAAGATGTATCCCCAAAGCGAAAATGTGCTGGGTGAAATGATTAAAGTCCAAATTTCTAAGCAAATGGATAAAGTGGAGAATGCACCTGGTGTGGTGTAGAATAGTATGTTTTTGTATTATTTGTTGGACGGAGCAGCGATTTTAGTTAGAGTTGAAGGGACACAGGAGTTTATTGAAAGAAACTGGTGTTTATTCGTTGGAAACCTATTGTTGGGTTTCCAGAGTTAGCTTTAATCACTTTTGCATTTTATTGAATTGTTCGTCGATCTTAAATACAGCCAAACGGTCTTAATGGCCATCCGAATACAATTGATTTGAATTATGTTAAACATGTCAATATATGTAATTAGCGCAAGTGCAATGCGACGACGCGGCATTGTGATTGCGCTTCTTAACATTATGCGCTGACGCCAATGAGCGGAATGCATAAAAAGTATAAGCGATATTACCAAATAACAACAAGTAGGGGAAATGTGTCACTACATCATCTCCCCGCACAATGAAAATTTTGTCTTCAAAATTACTTTAGCAATGAAAGTTTGTAAAGTGATTCTTTATAAAATACCATTTAGTTTTTGTTAAATATATTGTGTCCAGTTTGGTTGGAAGTGCAAATAGGTAATCGGGTTTGTTTGAATTTGTGAAATTGACTCCTATGATTTTTGATGTGCAATAAAAAAAAATTGAACAATTTTGTTTTCCGTATAGAGTTGCAGTTAGGTTTAGTTTGCGATTTTTTTAATTGTTTGATAGTCAGCGTTGAAGTTGAATTCCCATGTGTAATGAAAAAATTTGTTTGAGATATTATGAGATCGTTAGAATAGGGAAAATTATGTGAAAAGAATGAGTAATTGTTATGCTTAATTCTAAATATTGTACCCAATCAAATAATATATTTTGATCAAATGATAGCTGCGCGACGTGTGGCGACTTAGGCTTAAAAATGGGCTGCGTGACTTTTGACGACTTAGGCCATTAAAATGGGTAAAAGAGGCTGCGTTACTACTGACGACTTAGGCCAAAAAATATATATATTATTCGTTCTTTTCACATATGTATTTATTCAAATGTTCAAATAATATCAAATTACGAATGAAATGATTAATACAGGGAATTGCTGATGTCTTGCATAATGCAAAAAAACCGTAACAAAAAAAATATTTTGATGGTATGCCGTTGTTGCATTTTATGAAATCGCGAGGTAAAAACAAAATTTTGCACAAAATGTGCTGACAAAGCAAAGAAAAGGTTTTGTGGAATTTGTTGCGCGTGTCAAGTGTGATTGAACCGAGAAGTGTACTTTGATATTTGTAAACAAAAAATTGTTTTTTTTTCATATTAATGTTTTGTTTGTCAAAAAATATTAGATTCCATGTCCAAATTGCTCCGTTTTTTTTTTTTTTTTTTGATACGCTCGATCGTAAAACAGGTAGGATAAAATCTCAAATCTCAATGTTTTTATACTGCGAACGTTTAAAACGCGGGATCTAACTGCCCGAAATAGGTAATACTTCATTGTTCAGCAGCAAATACGTTCAAAAATAATGTGGGATCCGTTTGCCCAGAGAAAAATTGAAAGAGGTCACGTTTTCATTTTGGTGCCTGTTTCCTAAAAGTTATGTCTTTTATGATAAACATGGGGGGAGCGATCGATCATTTGAGCTTGAATTGGAGTCAATTCGATTTTTGACGAATGAGAAAATTTAATGCAATTGAAAAATGTTTTCCGAAATTGGTTCGGTACGAAATTTGCGTGATTTTTTCAGAATATACATATCAAAAATTGAAAGTTTATAATTAAATTTACGGTGTAGCACCTTGAGTCATGAGTTTTCACATTTTGTTACCGAGTTCAAAATTTTAGAATAAAATTAGTTTTTTGAAATTTCAGATGATTTTTTAAATTGATTGTAAGAAATAATTGTTTTTTTTTTAAATTATTATGAGTTTCGATTTGTAATTAAATTTTAAATGTAAGTTGATAATGGCTCCCGGTTTTTGCTTTTACCGGTCCGTTTGTGAGATAGCCAGAATTTCGACCCCGGTTGATAGACATATTGGGAATTATAGTTGGTTATTCCGCACAGGAATTTCGATGTGGATTTCGGTAGTCGTCACAGTGATGTTTTTGTTGAGCTCTCACATAGCGTCTCCGTATAGGTTTCGTCCAATTTCCATCCAATTTTGTTCGTGAGTTGGTACCGTGAATTGCTTCACCATTTTGCTTATTAAGTTTTGTTGATGTCCGAATTGTTGTAAGACAAAAAAAATGAGTTGATGCTCGATTTGTAGGAATTCACACGATTATTGATAACAATTCTCTAGCAGTTTAGATGTTGAATTTTAAATATCCATTGGGATTTTTCGCAAAGGTTTTATATCACGGTCGAAGCGCCAGATGTGGTGTAGAATAGTATGTTTTTGTATTATTTGTTGGACGGAGCAGCGATTTTAGTTAGAGTTGAAGGGACACAGGAGTTTATTGAAAGAAACTGGTGTTTATTCGTTGGAAATCCATTGTTGGGTTTCCAGAGTTAGCTTTAATCACTTTTGCATTTTATTGAATTGTTCGTCGATCTTAAATACAGCCAAACGGTCTTAATGGCCATCCGAATACAATTGATTTGAATTATGTTAAACATGTCAATATATGTAATTAGCGCAAGTGCAATGCGACGACGCGGCATTGCGATTGCGCTTCTTAACATTATGCGCTGACGCCAATGAGCGGAATGCATAAAAAGTATAAGCGATATTACCAAATAATAACAAGTAGGGGAAATGTGTCACTACACTGGACTCAGTGGACGAAAAGGAGGCAAGTTTACATATACAGTGCGTTTCACTCCAGAAAGTACCCCATTCAAAATTTCCTTTTGGCATATTTTATTTAACCCATAAGCTAAGACGCAATTCGATTTTGACAGCTGTCACGTCAGTGTAAAGTTTGTTTTCAACACAAAAACATGGATTCGGAATATTATTCCAAGCGTTTTGAAGCAGTATTCCTGCATTTGCACCCAAAAGGTCCAAAATTATCCCTCAAGGCCATTGCAAAGTACATGAAAAAGTCGAAAACATTCGTAAAGCAGTGGGTGGACCACTATAAAGTTGAAAAAAATGTGAACGACCAGCCCCATGTTCAGCCCAAACGAGCATCTACACCGAAGCAAGATAAGCGTATCGTTAAGTTGTTCGAGAAAAATCCAGGTATGACGTAGGACCAAGGCGTGCAAAAACTAGAACAACTTAAAATCAATGTGTCAAAGTCCACCGTGAAAAGAAGATTAGAAGAAAATAAAGTTCGGTTCCGCTCCACCATGACAAAACCACTATTAACACAAATTCATATCGAAAAACGCATGCATTGGGCAAATGAAAATTTGACGACCGATTGGAGCAAAGTCATTTATACTGATGAGTCATCGTTTTGGTTGTCGAATCCCCTTACCCATACTTGTTGTTCGGTCACAAACCGAACAGTGGTTCGTACCATTAAGCACCCGCAAAAGGTACATGTTTACGGAGCCTTTTGTGAGCATGGTTTTGGAAAGTTGACGGTATTTACGGGCATTTTGAATGCGGTTAGGATGTGTGAATTGTATCGTTCGACATTGTTGCCCACTGCCAAGAAGTTCTATGGCAATGATAATTCGAAATGGCTGCTGTTGGAAGACAATGACCCAAAACACAAAAGTCGCCTCTGTAACACTTGGAAAGACGAAAATAGCATCATTCAGATGGAATGGCCACCACAGTCGCCTGATTGCAATCCGATTGAAAATGTTTGGGCTATCATCAAGGCCAGACTCCGTGGCAAAAGTTTTCGCAACTTGAAACAACTTTCATCCTTCATTACACGTCAATGGAATCAATTCCCACGCGATTTCGCTGAAAATTTGAGCAAAAGTATGCCTTCCAGATGTGATCGTGTAATTGAGAAAAATGGCGAATGGATAAAGTATTGAACTGATTGCGCCTTAGCTTATGCGTCAAATAAAATAAGCCAAAAGAAAATTTTCGCAGTGAAACGCACTGTATAAGCAATCGCTCATTTCCAAAAAACTATCAGTTGCCAGTTTTCCAAAGTAGCAGTAAAGAAAAAGAGTTGATACACCAACCAAAACTGCCATCACAAGAAACGCCACATCAAAGTTAATGTGTTTCAGTTGCTGTTGAATTTTCCATAAAAGCATAACGGTTAGTCGAGTTCAAAATGAACAGTTTTTAAAATTTCAAACGAGTAAACATGAATACCAAATCTATGTGAAACACCGAGCAAGCTATGAACACCATGCTGCAGATCAACTGAATCATAATGAAAGGACTGTACACTTTGGCTGATTCCAAAAACCAACTGTGAAATGGGGCATTTGGTTAAATATTTGAACAATTAATGAAATTATCATTTAATTTTTTCTTACTCTATAACTAAATCTTGAAAGCATAAGAGCTCATTAAGGAACTGTTTATAGTAACGATTTTGGTGGCGGTGATCTAGTTTGTCCATAGAATGTTCAAACATTTTATAAAATAAGTGATGATTAATGCACATGGATATGAAGAGCAGCAAGAGAACGCCATTGGCTATCATGTATGCCAGGCCATTGATTAGAAAAATGACAATTTCACTAACATATCCAGTTAGGTTGGTTTGATCCCAGGGTAAACAAAACAATTCAAATTTATATTTTATTTATTGACAATGCCCAAATTTCATTTATAAACCGGAATCCAGTGAAATTGTAAATCACTAACATTATTATAAATGGACGATAGACCAAATTTACATCAAAATTTCTATCTATTATGGTGCAATAGCAAACCGAGACTGCGGATATAGTTGCTGTGCTGACAAATAAAACGAATATATACTGGAAATACATCGTCCATTACACTGTGGAACATTTTTCGAGTGATGGTCTCGGGGGTGAACCGGACCAATATAAAATGAAAGTACTATTATATAGTAGTAAAACCCCAAAGGGATTTTTCGAGATTGGCTCGAATAAAAAAATTTCATTATCACACACATATCACACTTGAATTTGGGAGATATGGTTCTTAATAGATGCATCTAGATGTTGTATATTATCACTAAATAGTAAAATCACCCACCTTTTAAATTCAACCCTATCTCCCAAACGGTGGGAGATATGACTATTCTGTCTTCAGCAAAGTTGTAGATCTTGACATGACAAAAAATATCTTCCGAGGGGTCGACCCCAAAAAATCATTCCTGGGGGGCGAAAAATACCCCCAAAAATGGTAATATTTGGGGTTAATTTTGACCCTCTGGGAGTATTTTTTTGGGTCGACTCCTGCACAGAAATGGTTAACCACTTCAAGACCTATAACTTTCCTCTGGACAGTAAAACCGAATCTCCTACCGTTTATGAAATATTGTTGTGTGTAAAAAAAGGGGTAAAAAAGGCATTTGTTGAGCATTTTGCTATATTTATGGTATTTGATGTGACTTTTTGGTATCATAATGTTCAGCAAAGTTGTTCAGTACATTCAGGGCTACAATTTTGCTTCAGATTGTAAAGGAAAATTCCAAGCCGTTCACGAAATAAAGGCCTCCAAAGAGCGGTGCTTTTTTTGAAAAATCGTGCTGAAAGCGAAAATGTGTGTGATATGTGTGTGATAATGAAATTTTTTTATTCGAGCCAATCTCGAAAAATCCCTTTGGGGTTTTACTACTATATAATAGTACTTTCATTTTATATTGGTCCGGTTCACCCCCGAGAAAATGTGTTCCACTGTGTTATCGTTCACTTTTGTTATTTGCTTGGATCAAAAACCGAAACGAATTTGCACTAGCACTTTAAATTCAACAATTAAAGTTCCCATGCGGAAAAATGAGCATTTTTTTTTGTTAAATTGTGAGTTTTCCTTTTACTTACTGCCACTGTAAATAACCAATGGCTTATTAAAGATGACACCAATTGTATGTCGCTGAATGATTCCAACGATCAACAAAAAGACTATGCCAAAACTGGCTCCAATATTTACAAGTGCATACAGAGATTTTCCAAAGTCTCTTGACATAGTGTTGATGACGAGAATCACAGCAGCCAATAAAACAATTGCATTGGCTGTAAACACGAGTAATGAACATCCAATGTAGATTATCGTTTGTATTTTACTTGATGTTCCAATAGATGGACACATGCACAGCCAAATCAATAGCCGTTGTGTTGATATCAACGGTTTCATCGCTGTGTTAACCAAATGTACAACAACTTTAAGACTTTGAGAATCTTGACTATTGAAAAGAACTAGCTAATTCTCTAAATGCTATTGTGCCTTTACTTATATCTCGACCATAGTTTGAGTCCAACTAAGACAAATCCAGCCTCGGTTTGACAAAATCCTTATGGGTTTTCGATATAGAGGCCCAACATTTTCAAAAAATCTTCAAATATCAAATAAAGTAGACTTCAATACCTTTCAAATGAGATTAATGCCGTTTTCATAACTTTCAAATTGAGAGAGATATGGGTCATAAAATTTGGGCCTCTATATTCACTTCTTAACGGCGCCTCTTTTATACCCAGACGATGGAATCACCCCACAGTTTAAACACTGTCAGCTTTTGGTTTATTTTAAAATGTTGAATAAATTTTCAGAACATTCTACGATTAAAGTAGGTTTTTTGTAAGGCTCTTCAACTCTTCATTGCCTAGTTGAACGTAATAATAGATAGATGGTCATTTTATAACAATCAAAATTTTACACATGACATTTGAATTTATGCGATACAAGGACGAGAGCCGATATGCTGAGTTTCGTGTACAACGCGTTACCACATGTGGATTGCGACAAGAGCCGAATTTTCAAGAGCTCCTACAGTTACAGCGAACTACAGCTATAGTTCGAGCTATACGCAATATACACAGGATTTCTGAAATGAGAGCTTTTTTCAAGACAAAAATACGTCGAAATGTTTGGAGACACTTTTTATATAAAAACCCAACAAATGAAAAAGTACTGTGAGCCTGTTAGAGTAAACGAGACGATTACTCCTTCTATCTCGCTTACTCCGATGTCAACGTAATGGAACACATTTCTCCTTTGTTTATTCTTGACTTCTCCATAAGTTCTTAGCATACAACAACATTCACTGAGCGCGCATCTCAGATCTGTAGGCTATGCAAATGTGTGAGTAATGTCAAAATCAAGGCACTGACATGGGAGTAAGTGAAATAGAAAACAGAGAGTAAACATTGCCGATTACTCTAACGTTAAGAGAACTGTCACTCAAATTCTTCTTTGTGTGAGTCTAAAAGTGTGAGTGAACCGTCAAATATTGGCGGCGATATTTCATCACTTAAACATTCGAACGAAATAGCTTCATTCGTAGTCTTCTTGTTATTCTTGATTGTTGGGTCAATCGGTTTTATTTTCTGGTGAGCTATTGCAATCCGAATATTAAGTCTAATTTTGAAAGTTATATAAAATTTAAATGCATTCACATTACATTACCGCATTATCACGAACTCTTATTTAAAATTTCATTTTTGTTGCAAACTGTTTGAACATTGGCACTTCACACTTTTTCATTGGCGTTTTGGTACATTTACGTTCAAAGCAAGTTCACCAAGTTTTCATATCAAAAGGATTCAACATTTTTTCTGGTGCAAAGGACAAATCAACAATGCAGTAAGTGTTCCCATTTAATTTTGTACAAATGGCTTCAATTGCTAAATTGCGGCATCAGATGAATTTAGTGGTGCGAAATGTTGATGATGCAGATTAGATTTTTGCGTTCCAAAGAAATGCACGGTGTTGTTGTTGGAATGCAAAAACAGCAACGTCACACTTCACACAGTTCACATTTACTGTTATTCGTCACACAGCACCGACTTAGCATTCAAGAATGCGATACTGGTGAACAATCGAGCGCTCTTTGTATCGAAATGTGAATATAATCAAATTGATTTTTCTGTTTTTGTCATTTTCAGCAAAAATGATGGATGAAGGTGTTGAAATAAGCGCTCGCAAATTGAGAGATGACAAAACACTACAAGATTTCGTTCGCAACTACAAACAGTTTATACCAGCTATTCGATTATTGGGTGAACGCAAAGCAGATGAAGATCGTGCTCTTCTCGATGAAATAAGTACGCATTGCAATCAAACCACCGAAACACTCATCTTTTTTGGCATGCGCTTGAATTTGCCAGCCAGCAATCTCAAAGTGTTTCCATTGCTGTCGAAAATCAGTTTTTGTTGTTGTTACATCGAGAATGATACCATTCTCCGCTTCGATGAATGGTGTCCAAATGTCACCAAGATAAAATTTCAACAATCCGTTCGCTTCTCCGATGATGCATTCAATACATTTATTTCCACCGAATTCACGTTTCCGCGTGTAAAAACATTCGCCTTTGATTTTGGTCACAACTATGATTTATCCCGTGCATATTTAACGGCATTCGATCAAAAGTTTCCGGCCTTAGAGCAATTGGAATTGTCAATGGATACAGACGATTTCAGCAAGTATGAACCTGAATTCAACGTTCCATACGAACCATTGTACTTCAAGAACTTGAAGAAGTTAGACGTTTTTGCTTTCGGCACCGATATTGATCAACTGTTCGACTACATGGCCATTTCCAATGTAAAATTGAAGGAGCTAACATTTTCTGGTATGTCTGCACCAAAGAAACTGATGACATTCATTCAAAACAGCAAACGTTTGGGAAAACTGACATTCCGTAGTCCATATTTCCTCGAAGAGGATTTAAATGATTTGGATGAAATGAAGTGGTTGCGAGAAGTCATTTTGAGCGTCAAGTATTTCTATTGGGAGCCAAAAGATATGCTCACTTTTGTCCGCAAACAAAAAGGTCTCAAGGTGCTGACCATCGAAAGTGATCGGAAATGCAATCGAATCAAATATGATGAAGAATTTCAAGAAATGTTCGATGATTTGGTGAAAGAACGCGGTAAATTGAAAATCAAAGTTCAGTTTTGCGAAGGTGGACGAGAAATGAAAATTTCGGAAAAAGGTTTCAGTGAAACCCAAGAGTACGAAGTATCGTCATCCGACAGCGACTAAACGCCTCACTTGCAACTCCTGCGATTGGAATCGCTAGCGATTGCTCTATGGAAATTAAATGGTTTTAATGCGTGAAATCGCAGCGCGATTGCAATCGCTGTAGTTGCAAGTAAGGCCATAAGTGGATGAAAACAGAACACGCAAAAGCCCAAAAGATATGACCCATTTTTCGTTCAACCCATTATTTCTAATTCTGTCCATAATATTAAGATGAATTACTTATCATTTTCGATTCATTTTAGAAGAGAAAAAGAACATTCCAAAGAAATCCAAATCGTTCCAATTAATTCATAAGTAAATGCAAACTCAATTTCATTTTAAGTTCAATTGAGTTTTATTTTTCATAAACGTTATATTAAATATTACACGACATTTGGGAAATAAATAGAAGAACTTTTCATTTATTCTGATTTATCCACAGTGAGCCGCTATTTATGGTTAGATGGTAAGTTAGTTGCTTAAACGAGCTACTGTTGTTACTTAGGAGCAATAATAATATCAATTGACAGATTGTTTAAAGTTCTCCTTATTTACTACCTCTTCTTGCCCTTCAAATATTGTTCACTTAATTGATTATTTCGCTAATTTATTAAGACGTTAATAAATTCAGCATTTAAGGAAAAGCCCAAATTGTGATAATGATGGAATTGACTATCTTGAGTTTAAGAGCACTTTGAAATTAACGAAACTCTGCAATGTAGTATCCTTCTGAATTCACACCAAAATAAGTTCAGTTGTGTGATTTTAATAAACTATTCCAAGTAATTTCAAGTTCATCTCTCACTTGAAAGGGACACGTAAATATATTCATCATAAGCGGAGAATGTATTTTGTAGAGGAATTAGTTGCGCGTCAGCGTTAGCAACTAAGGTTAGCTACTAATATGTAGCGTCAACCGACGCTCGATTGTGGCGAATCAGTATATATTTTGGCTCAGGCAAATCAAATGGGTTGACAGGAAAGATGCAATAGACTTCTTTGTAACTCTTTCATACGAAAATTGAATTTCTCAAGTAAAAAAAAATCATATTTCATTTGACAGCATGGCAGCTACAACATCATCCATGATGGGATTCAAGTTTAACCATCTCCATAATATTGTCACAAAAACCACAATCGAATGATTTGAATTAGGATTTGAAAGCACTTCTCCGAATAATGAAACATTATGCAGAAATGTTGAGCCTCATATCTAATGCCATATTTATTTTGGGGTGCTTGATGGTGTTCAGCATCATGCAGGGATTTTCACGATTGAAACAAAAAATCAAATAATATTTTTGGAAACCGCTAACGGCAATAAAACAAAAAATACTCGAACAATCGAGTCGTGTGTCGTGAGATTTACGTGACATTATAATGCTTCGTTCACACTACAAATATGTCAATCGTGTTAACGGTTGATTTTCTTTGTTGGATACACTACCCTGTAATAGTTTGGAGCCACCCAATAAATGAATTTTTATCTCATTCACCCCGATTCAATTTCAGAAATTGAAATTAAAGTGCAATTCGGTCCTGGCGGAAGATTTTGAACACAGCATTTGGCCGGCCTTTGGCCATTTTGCCAAAAAATTCATTTTATGTGCGGCCCCAAACATTTGCAGGGTACTGTACGTTGTACAGTTGCAGAGATCAAACACTTGAAACATGAGATATGCTTGTTGGTGCTGGTGTCGGTGATTTTGGTACAGCAAAACATTCAACGGAGGTTGAAGCGTCATTTGAATCCAATAAAGCGTCATAACAAGTGCTGTTTTATATCAAAGCAATTGTGTTCATTTCATATTTGATTTTCGTTCCGTTGAGTGACTTATGTGTAATTGGTGTATACTGCCATTTGATGAATATATTTTGTTTATTGTTTATGAAAATATCGAAAAGCAGTGGAAACAATCAAATTCATTCTAAATTGAAGTGAATTTTGAATTTAAACGTAAATAATCGATCGAAAGTGTCTTTTTTTCAACATGACGATCTAAAGTTATTTTATATGTTTTTTTTTACATTATAATCATTTCAATCGAATATTAGTGTAAATTATCTAAGGGTTTTCAATATTTTCGTCATCTTCTATAACTTCATCGAAACGACGCCGAGGTGAATGGCGCAATTCGTACCTCGCTATAACTTTTAATTCGATTGAAATTCCACAAAACAAAGTAAATTCATAAATTTCTGATGTTGTGACATTTGTCAAAGCTTCACTCATCGACACTCATAGTTGATTGTGTGTGTAAATCAATTTATCCTTTTCATTACAGTTTCAATCAACGTCAATTCAGAAACAGAATAGAAGCATTTGGAGTGTGACCATTAACTGATCGTGATTGCGGTGAAGCGCTGGAGCTCCAAAAAATCGGAAGAAATCAACAAAATTCTCGAACAAATTTCAAGTTAATTTTCAACATTGATTCAATTGGTAAATAGAATTGTTTTTCTATGCAATCAAAATTTATCGCTCAAACATAATAAACACAACAATTTTCTAACTTTCAGACGACTCTATCGATAAACATGGATGATGATTCAGAGAACGATCCGCAAATGGCGCATGACATGCTGTTAAATCATGTGATTTTGCCCCGTGTACTTCCCAAGCAAAGTCTACAAAGAGACCAAGGAATCGAATTGTTGAGCTCTGTAGTAGACAAAGTTGAATATGCAAAGAAATGGTTACCATTGAAAACTGTTCAATTGTGCAAACAATTCAAAGAACTGCATCAAAAATGCACACCAGGTGTCACCGAAAAACAGATCAATAGATTGGGTCCTGGTGACACATTTGCAATGTATGTTAGCCTCCAAAATACTGTATTCATGATATATTTGCCGCCAAATCAATCCAATGGCAATGATCTCGATGCAATCGTGGCTACATTCCCGGGTAGCTTGAAATCAAGTAAAATCTACAAACACGAAAGTGATATTGAAGT
The DNA here is from genome assembly GCA_030463065.1 of Aphidoletes aphidimyza. Classification (NCBI taxonomy): domain Eukaryota; kingdom Metazoa; phylum Arthropoda; class Insecta; order Diptera; family Cecidomyiidae; genus Aphidoletes; species Aphidoletes aphidimyza. Next base: position 35,470,054 of record CM059999.1, read on the forward strand.
AAGTTCCCTTTACTACTTCGGTCTTATGCCCTAGATCAACGATAAATAACCTCAATTTTATCATTTCACAGTTCACTTATCCAGTTCAAGCACTTAAAGTGAAATTTTCATCGATGCTACGTTCCGACAAATTTGCACATCAATTGGCCTTTCTTTATGATAACCAGCCCGATTTACAAAAAACCAAAAATTATGTCAAAAAATGGTTATTTACGGTGCTTGCCGATGAAAATAGTACAACGCCGTCGTTAAATGAATTTCCCGCCATTGTGAAAAAGTGCCGCAATGAAATAATTGGCATTAATAAGGTGAACCGTTTTCGTCGATCCAGTTTTTACATGAGCATCAAAGTATTGCTACAGCACAGTCTTACCATGCAATTGGGTCCAATGCTCGGCAAATTCCTTTACAAAATTGTAATGTTGAATTTCCTCACTGATATGTGCGATATGTATTTGGATGAAGATTGTGTGACATTCAACATTGATCTATTGTCACAAATGATCGCAAAAATGGCTCGTCGAATCGAAAAACTATCGACCATCACGCCAGCCACTGTTTCAGCCGACATCGACCATTTCAAGGAAAAATCGATTGATAGCGCCAAAAATGCCATCAAAACGATTCGTTGCAAAATCGACGATCAAATCGGTTCAATTCATTTGCGTTTGAGCAAAAAATCGCAACTATTGCCGTTGACACGACTCAACTTTGAATCGGATAAAGTTCAACAAATGCCAAAATTGCAAATTTATTTGGATGAACGGAATGCTGATCTTCCACAAAATGCTGATGTTTCCAAATACGAAGTGACATCGTACCATCGACATTTCGTGAATGTTCACACACATCCAGGCGTTGAATCGATTAAAATTAACAAAAAAGAAATCGAAAATCGCATTTATTGGACTGAAGTTGAAAATTACATTTTATATGGCATGCGATTGGATGACAATCGTTTGAATCCGGACGATATTCGTACGTGGTTATTTGCATATTCCAAATATGCCGAAGATAAATACAAAGAAAATCAACTGTTGACCAGTCGAATGATGTTGGTGCATTTGAAGTTAATTGCTGTATTAGATAATTTGGCAATGGTTGAAAGTCCATTGCTCATCGAACATCATACAGGAATTAATCCGAAGTTATTGGAATCGTTATTAATACCGCAACGTATTGACATGGCTATTGTTTGTCAACTGGAAACGTATTTTTCTCAACGCAATGCGACCGCCAAAGATCCCAGTTTGATTGGTGAGAAATTCATCAGCCATCAATCATTTTCAGTGAAATATGCAAAACAAGACATGGAAATGCTTGTTATACAAGGCAGCATTCAATCGAAGGATGACGAAAATGTGCAGCAAAAGAAAACCGAATGGACAGATGGTCGACGGCAAGTGGATGATCTCAAAGAAAAGGCCAATCAAATGCGATGCACATACGTTCGATCGTCGTACGGTAATCAACATTCAAGCTCATGTGAACGATGCGCATTAAAATCAAAAGCTGATGATGTGCGAATCAATGAATACGAACATCTTCTACCCAATGAGCCAAATCATCAGCTTGCCATCGTCTTTGAATTACGAATTCCGATTGCCATTGCATGTTTGCGCGATTGTTTGTATCGATTCACTAAATTATGTGCCGGTAATTTTGAATCGGTTGACATTAAAAGCAATTGGAATGATTGCGAACAATTTACCGAATTTGACAAGTCGACAAGACAACGTGTCAAACTGGGCACCACCGACCGGTATAAAATCGCACAGATCCATGTCGAACAACCATTTGAGATGTTTGTTGTTGAGAATACATCGAATTGTGTGCTTCACGTCAATAACAAAGCAATACCAAGCGAATTGGCTGATAGCGCCATCAAAAATGTGTGCACATTCAAAACTTCGGACGAATATCAAGGACTTCAATGGACACTAAATGGTACATCGCATACACAAAATCAAGTGCTATCGCGTCAATCAGAATGCCCTGGTAATTTATCGTTATCGGAATTCAAGAATTTCGGTTCGCTGCGTGCAAATGGACATCGATTGCAACTACGAAAACTGTATGCCATGATAGAAACGGAATCAATGTCATTCGAAAAGGAATCCGTTTTATGCCTGATCATGCAAACCCTGTGGGAGTGTGGAATTAGCGGCGATGGTAATTTTATTCGGGAATCTCACACGGATTTTATGAGTTCGGCATTTTGTAACGCAACCATCGAACTACTCAACAAATTCATTGGATTGCAGAAAAACAATTGGGTTTGTACATTTTTTCTCTTTCAAAATTCAATTCTTGCATTTTTTGTGTTTCATCTTGAAATCTTCTTCATCAGATGCATCCATTCAAACTGCTAATGGCCACACTGATAGCTGTTCGCATGTTTGAGATCAACGCCAATGAACCCGTAGCCAATGAAATTGAGAAACTTTTGAATCAAATTCGTTTGATTGCAATCGATTGGATTGATAGAATCGAAGGAGCTATTCGCAATTTACAAAATCCAGATGAACAAGTCGAACGTGAATTGCGATTGAAATTAATCTGCGTGGCAATTACCGGTGGATTAACATTCTTCGTACATCCAAAGCACCGATTTTATGAACAAATCTTTGTGAATCATAACCAAAATGGTTTAACAGCACATCGAATGTGGTTACATTTCATCATCACGCTGAAGAACAACATACTGATGTACACAAATAACGAACAACATTTGCCATCGGTTCTTCGGATGTTTTTGCGATTGATTGAAAATGTCGGTGTGTTTTTGGAGCCAAAAATTAAAGAAATTATCGACCAAGATCTCAACAGTTGGGACCAATCAGCTAGGGGGTTATATCATTCAATAGATTCGCCTCATCTGTGCTCATGCACTCTTATTCAAATATCTCCCAAAATCCACCACTATTCAATGCAAGTGAATCTCTGATTGGAATATTCACGCAAATCCGCATCTCTTGGACAATTTTTTCACCATACATTTTGCATTGCAATGTTAATCTTATGGAAAGTACCGTTAAAATGTCGCTAATATAAAACACATTGTGAATCGTATTTTACAGTCCGAGAGCGAAACGCTCTCTTCACATTTGTCATTCTCTTCTTCGTGCTATCGTCACATTTCTCATTATCGGTCTATTCGCAACAGAATAATATAGCCAAATATCTAAATATTCACCGAGATCGGACGAAATCCATTGAATGTAAACATATTTTAGGAGCTAAGCAAAATTCTTCTGGATTCACATGTTTGAAGTGCGTTAAAACCCCCTAGCCAATCAGTTGGTTGGGATTGTATATTCATACGACACCAATGGGCTCAACCTCAAGATTTCAGGGCTGTTTTTCATCCCGAATATCCACACATTTTGGCCATTAATGTTCGCGTTGAAACAATACAACAGATCGTAACCATCGATTAATCACCGGAACATTTCTGATTGATGGTTTACCTTTATCTCGTCTTCCATACGAGATCACACAAACCGACATTTTCAAACGGTTCTTTGGTGATGTTGCGTTTGAGGTTCGACCAGATGGTCAGAAGAATTTTGTTACTGTTCAAAAGTACAATGGTTGTACGTACAAGTTCAAAAAGGATAAAAAGAGTATCATTGTTCTTGAACGTAAAGAAAACTCATGTGAAAAAGAATTAATTGGTCATGACAAATTCCTAGACGATTTTCCACATTTGCTGGTCATCAACTATAGCCACTGGTGGAACAAGCAGGACAATACCATTGAATTTCGACCAAGAGTGACCGGTGATGTACACTTTTCAACTGAAACTGAAATCGAATATCGATTGAACTTGGAATCAAATGAATTAACACATGTGAAAACACAACGACAGTTGATAGACATAAATAGTAGCAGCTATAAAAAAATCACCAATCAATTGGCACGTCTTGAGCACAGCAAATACATTCATGTGCTGTTAATAAAACCAAAAGTTGCCTGCGTTGAGCTGTTGCGCATGAATTTGAGTTTCAAATTCGACTGCACCAAAACAATACAATCAATGCAATCGAAATGCGATTTGGAATCGAATGAATTTAGTGGAATGCGCGTGAGTCTTACACAAAACATTGGCACTTTGTATGGGTTGAAACATGGTTTGGTGCTGGAAAATTGTTCTGCGAACTTAGTACCCGAAATGAAAGTTCTATTGATGCCACACGGAAACATTCAAACCGAATGCAAACGCTCTCATGTAAAGGTTTGCATCGAAACCGACAAGGAGCTTCAAAATCCACCATTTTATCAGTATCAAGTTGATGATTTCTGTCAACAGTTGAAAGCCAAAAACAGCAGTCATGCGTCATGGTTTTATTTGGCTTATTTGCACGCGGTAACATCACATGGTGAAATTGAACCATTCATCGGAATGTCGGGTAAGTTTTCAGTTAATTGTTTTTAATTCTGTGGTCGCCATTTAACTTATTATTTTTCTTTTTGGTTAAAATTTCCACTTTAGGTACCGAACGTGCACTTCAAATTTTGCAATCAGCTTTTGCCTGGTCATCATCACCGTATGAATCGGAAGCGCTTGAATTGCTGCATAAAATTGCTAAATTGTCACCAATTCGAAAAATCACTGAAAAAATGCAAAATGTTACCTGGCCAAAGGATTTTCCAGCCGCTTCAGCTCAAGATTCTTTTGTGTTTATTGCAAAAAAATTGCTTGAAGACAGCCAACGATTGGCGGGGCTGTACTTCAAGGACACCGTTCAAGAGGTGAAATTTAAAACGGATTTAAAGCTCAACGAACGTGATTATTGACGTTGTTTGCAATTGAAACCGAATTTTCGTGTGGAAAATTCATTTTTTGAACACAAAGTGCTGCGAACATCATTGCTCGAAGAAATTCCTTTTGATTATTGTCAAGATACTCAAACCGTTGCAATTTTGTATCATCAGAAAAAATTCGATGTGCCAAATGAATTCAATCTAAAGGATTTTTTAACCATTCGGAAAAAATCACGTAACGCCATACTCAAAGGGCTTGATAGTGAAGAAGCTATCCAAAATATTCTGTATCACAATATTCGCGATGAATTTCCAGATTTATGGATTTGCTTGTACGATGCGGCACGAAGACAACAATTCACTCGCATCGAATTTGCATTGATTTTGACATTGCTTGCACATCAAAATCAAGATATTGATGCAATTTTGGCATTGCATGCGGTTTTTATGAATTCAAACCAATTCAAAAAGATCAAACCACCGTCCATTGATCACTATAAGCTATCAGCTGGCTTCAACTATTCCCAAGCAAAGGTCAGAACAATTCTAAAGAAACATTACAAACGCCCTCAAAACAGCAATAAAACGCATGAGTTTCAGTATAACGTTACAACTGAAGAAGTGCTGAAAACCATCAAGCAACATTTGCCATGTGATTCTGTGGATATCACAAAACAGTGGACATTTGATGGGATTGATTTCAAAGCGGCCAATAGAGACATAAATCGAAATTTTGTTCTTTGGAATAATAATCGTAAACTCAAAACTTTCATGGATACTTTTACGGCAGCTATGAATCGGCTTAAATCGGATACCGGTTCAGAATTGCCGTCGTATACACCATTCATCACGCCGATGGCTCGAAATTGGGAAAAATATGAAATTGACGCGGAAAAAATGATTCGAAATCATTTAGGTGGTTACGATAACGATATAATCGAAGCACAAAGCACGTTTGAGATGGAAACCGAAGATTCGCCACGCACAGCGAACGAATGGTGGTCAACGATTGAATGTATTTCCAAATCGGACGATACACTTCACTTGATTCATGCTGGACTATTCCCAAGAACAGTTCCAAGTTTACTTTTGCCAAAAATTATGGCCAACGACACCGATGAACGTTTGAAATTGTTGATTGGCGCTTGGGCCGTGACAATTGCCCGTGATCAGCGAGAGAAACGCATCAAATTGTATTCGCAACGTCCAGAGCTCACAGCTTCAAAGGAGCGAGAGGAGAGCAATCAACCACATGTAAATTGGAAGCCTTGTGAACGTCCCGAATGGTTAATCTTCGAAATTGAACAGAATCTAACGATTCGACAAATTCAAATTGAAATTGCAAAACGTATGATTGAACCACCACAAAAAGATGGATGTGACGCCAAACACGCCGTTATGCAGTTGAACATGGGCGAAGGAAAGACCGCTGTGATTGTTCCAATTTTGGCCGCTGTTTTGGCCAATGGAATACAAGCCTGTCAAATTACCGTGCTCAAGTCATTATTTACGACCAATTTAAAGGCGCTGCGACAATTGTTGGGCGGAATGCTTAACCGACGCATTTACACATTCCCGTGCCGTCGTGACATGGCCATTGGAAAACATATCACACAAATTTTGAACATTTATGACGAATGCAAAACGAAAAAAGGTACATTTATTGAGTGGTGTGAATGATATTGAAATCATTTCAATGAAATGAAATGAAATTAATTGATTTGATCGATTTACAGGTGTCATCCTGTGAAAGTTTGAGCCGATGTTTGGTTTATTTGGATGACGCACACACACGTGGCACTGATCTTAAATTTCCACTGCAATGGAAGGCATGTGTCACATTATCCGGTGAAATAACACGTGACAAAACGGTGCAATCGTGTATGCGAATGCGACAATTGGGAAACGGTCATGCAATCTACTTTTGGGCATCGTACGAAGCTAACATTCGTATTCGAAAAATCAACAAATTAACACCAATCGATCGCATCACAAATGACCATGTCATCAAATTCATTGTGCACAGCAGCTGTAAATTCGAAAAAGCCAATATGGTTCATTGGGCAACGGCCGCTCTAAACTATACAAAAAAATTGATTGGCCATAAGCTGCACGAAAATTCCAACGAAACGGATGCGATGACCAATTTGTACAACATTTGTGTGGATTCAGAATTTGTTAAGCTGAACACCATGTACGGCGAAAAGCAAGAGCTTGAACTCCCACAAATAACGTTCTCCAAATTCAACGCGTTGTCGTCAGATCATAAGACCCATATAGAAATAAGAACATTTTTTGATAAAATAAAATACGCTGTTTTCGATAAATTATATAAACAAGCACCAGATGTTAAGCTTTTTTCACATGCTCTGGACGAAGAGCAGGAAAAGGAATTGGAACAAGAATTGGAAGAGGAACGTCAATTGGAACGACCACCATTGGTTAAGCCAGCTACGCCACATTTCAATAAAAAATTGGTGAATCTAATGCAAGATGGTGCAACAAACCGATTGATTGATCAATTGAAAAAGCAAAAGCATTTACTGTCAATTGCTGACAGTCTTCAACATACGCACTTGTTTCAATCGTACAAAAAGAATGAAAATGCCTGGGCTGATCACATATTTGTGACCAATGATTTTAGGACAGTCGTTGAATGTACGTCAAAATCGACCGATGAATTTGTGTGTCCTGTTTGGTGGCTGGCAAAGGTGAAAACATTAACCGACCAACACATTTTGATACTACTCAGCTCTTTCGAAAGCAATCAACTGCTGCCTGTTTTTCGCCAAAGCGATCGATCAACACTCTACATGTATCGTCCACGATTGAGCAATTTACATAGCAGTTTATTGAAGCGACGATATTCAGAGGCAATATTCAACTGTGTTGGTCATTGTCAATTCATTGACAATCCAGTTGATTTGGTTATTCGTCTGATTGAAGCGCATAATCAAGCTTTGATTAAGGACTCACACGTTGGATCGATTTTGGAACGTGGCGTCAAAAAGATCGGACAAGAAAATATCAAAATTGAACCAATGGACGAGGAATGAACTTTTTTTTTGAAATCATCAATTTCATTTCAATTGTGACAAAATTTATTTTTCATAAACGTTACATTAAATATTACATGACATTTGGTAAAAAAATAGAAGGACTTTTCAATTATTCTGATTTATCTACAGTGAACAGCTATTCATGGTTAGCTGTTAAGTTATTTACTTAAATGAGCTACTGTTGTTACTCAGGAGCAATAATAATATCAAATGCAGTTGATTGACAGATTGCTAAAAGTTCATCTTTACTTACTATCTCTTCTTGTCCTTCAAATATTTTTTATTTAATTGAGTATTTCGCTATTTTATGAACAAGAAATGAAGACGTAATAAATCCAGCATTTAAGTGATAATAATGGAGTTGACTACATTTGGGGTTAAGAGCAATTTGAAGTTAATGGAATTTTGCCGTTTTTTTTGCTTCCAATCAATTGGGCAAAATGAAAATAACTGAACACTGATAAGAAAACCAATCAAAAGATTTAAAAAAAGATTAACAGAACAAAAAGTCAGGATTTCGAATTTAATTCAATTTATCTATGGTATCAGTTTGTTCATTTCGCTGGTCGTTCTAAACTTTTTTTGCATTCTGGCTTTCAAGACGTTCACGTGCGGCAAATTGTTTGTCAGAAACATGGCTTCTTTGCAGGTGGAACCTGAGCGGATGGATATGCTTATTCAACAACTGTATCAATTGAGTTGGCCTCGATCGAATTTCAATGAGCAATGCTTACGACACCTTTACGAAATTCTGGGTGTTGGCTCTTCAACATGCAATGAAATTAGAACCAATTCGATATAACAATTAGATTTGAATCATTTGAGGAGATAATAAATCAGGGGAATTCTCACAAATATCCACCGAGCAGCTGATGTTTGGTCATTCGAGGCGCTCGAATCTGTAGGCTCATCTATGGGTGCAACGGTTTTGCGAATTCTACTTTCAGAGAGTTGTGATGATAACAGTTCAAGGGATTCATAAACTTTGATCGTCGAATCAACATTCCGGGTTTCTAATTTATGGTAAAATTTATATATCAGTCTCTTTTCAACAGAGAGATATAAAAAATCATACTCACAAAATTATCAACATTCATTTGTTCGACATTTTCGGGTTGGTTTTGTGTCGTTGAAGATTGATATAAATTAATATATAAATTGATAAATTTGCATAAAATACAACAAATGACGTGAAAAATTGAAATCAACAAAAATATTTTATAAATTGAATGTATGAGACAACTCAAAAATACGTCGAGTAAGAAATGCATTGCATGAACTTTTCATATATCAAATGATTTCAAAAACCGGCCTCAGATTTTCGTTGAAAATATTTGAAATTGAAAATTCCCAATTTGACAAAATCAAATGGAACATTTTGATAGATTTGGTGGACCTCTCAGTTATAATTTTTCATCAAAACCACATCATATAACCTCGCATATAGCACACAGAGAGTCAGCTTCATTGTTGAGTCATTGTTATTCATTTATCACCTACTATCAAAACAAAGGTTTATTCCAGTTATCACCAAAAAAATGACTAATTCTTTATGGCAATTTGAAAAAAAAGAAACACATATGAGCCATTTATACCGTTGCTCATATGTCATGACAGCTCTTCTGATGCCTGAAAGTACATTTTAATGCATTTAATCTTGTGCCACATACGAAAATTCACTACGAAAATTCACTATAAAAAGAACTTTAAATTAGTAATTTGAAATTACCAATTGCTAAAAAATTAAAATTTATCCATTTGTTCGCATAACAACGAGGTAGCTCTTCAGCCTTCATCTCTACCAATTACGATAAAATTGATGAGCTAAAACGGTTTCAAAAACAATAACTTCATATTGAATGAACCTCTTTTCAATCGATAAAATATAAACAAATACAGTGCAAATCAAAGTTCTATTCATTCAATGCTAAAATTCTTAAAATCTATATTTATTAATTTTACTGTGCACAACACTGAATCCATGGTAAAAATAAGAAGTTTCACAAATTAATTTCTCAAAATTACAAATTCTTATAAATCAAATAAAAAATAAAATAGCATAAATTTTGAATTAATTCTGAACTATGATCACTTGGTTTCGTATCGAAATTGAGTGGTTTTGAACTGACGATGGATTTCATTAAACTCGTGCTTCTCCCGTAAGTTGAGTTCACCGCATGGGTGCTAAGATAAATGCTGTCTACTCTGTCATCGAGTACATCAAAATAGGAATTTGATACATTTGTGGTGTTCACATTCAATGTAAGACATTCTTGAATATCTGGAAATTGTCCAATGTTTAGTTCTCCTTCAACAGTTTTCGGCAAATGTAAATATTCAGTTGATAATTCTGAGTTCTGTCGTTGCTTTGGCGGATATTTTGTTTGATTCTTTATCACTTGAATTTCATTTAAATTACGGAATGTTGTTACATTGCTGCGGTTACATTCGAATAATCCAAAACTTCCATTGATCGATTCACTCCAACAATCTTTTGCATCGTTCAATGATAGTAAAACTGAAATTAAAACAACTGAACACACCATTTTTGTTAGTAAGTACTCAAAATCTATTTACTTTTTGACATTAAGTCATTTCATCCGCAGTTTTAATTGTGAATGTTTGCTTGGATCGTTTTTGTAAGCAGTTTTCAATGAAAAAGATAAAAAAAATCCGAATGCAGTGTATTCTTATATTCGATAGATAGATGCTTGGATATATCTATTTAGTGTAAGATATTTACAATGTTGTTCCTTCTTGATTTTGTCGTTATCTAGATAAACATGAGATAATTATCTAAATATTGAAAAGTATCTAGATAAATTTCAGATAATTATCTTATCTTTTTCATTTTAGATGAAAAAAGATAGCACAACTTCATGAAATGTTTACTAAAAGATTGAACAAAACCCAAAAGTAGTGAATTTATTTTAAATTCAAGCTCTAGCTTGTATTTGAACTGAATTGAGTTGGTCGTTGATTGGGCTGAGGATCGAAAATTTACTGATTTGAATAATAACAAAATTGGACTATGATATTCATTTACTTTGGTGTAATTTTCGCGATTCACTTTCAAAAGTGTCGTTCATCATCAAGTAATTTTACTATATAATTAGATGTATTTAACAAATTTCATAGAAGCATATTATTCGGAAAAAGTATTCGGTCATACAACAAAATCGACTTCCCTTGAAAGAATTGATTATTTGAATACTTTGTTGAGTTCTTTAAGCATTTAACCGAAACTAACTTGAATAAGACCAAAACATATACACAGCCTTCAATTTGATTTTTCGAGCTAATATTGCTGATGATTGATTTTCACATCCAGCCATTGACCTACAGAAAAAAATATATATGGTTTTATAAAATGGAGATGGAATTTTTGAGCATATATAATTTTATTTCAAAACAACAGGTGGCCGAATACTTTTTTTACAGACTGTACGTCAAACATTTTATCAAAACAAAAATGCAAAATAAACTTTTAAATTACAAGTCGAGTCAGAGCGCAATTAAAATCAACGATGAAAATGGGTTTGTTCATAAGTATTCGAATTCACATTTTCACAATTTTTCAATCTCGATGTCTTTTCGAACATTTTGACAATACACACTCTCAAGTATTTTGGTTTACTTTAATACCAAATTCGGCATTCAAAACTGACTTATCTGCAGCACAGTTTAAAAGAACGATGGTCATCCGATTTTTGGTATTGAACTGCTATGCGCTGTGTGTTTTAGTATGCTTGCGCGCGGTGCGCCTCCATTCGAAACGAGGCGCATCCGCGCAAACATGGTAAAACACACAGCAAATAGCAGTTCAATACCAAAAATCGGATGACCATCGTTCTTTTAATCTGTGCTGCAGATAAGTCAGTTTTGAATGCGGAATTTGGTATTACAGCAAACCAAAATACATGAGTGTGCATGGGTTATCTCAAAACTATCTGAAAATTGCAGATAAGATAGTCGAAAAATACAGCTATCTAGATTAGATTAAGATAATTGAGCCAAAAAAATCGTTTATCTAGATGAGATAAAAGATGTTATCTTATCTTATCTTGTTATCTTATCTAGATAAATTATCTTGGAACAACACTGGCTATTTAGTGTTTATTAACATTGTGTGTAAATATGAAATGAAACAAAACGTTCTTAGCTTACTTCGTTTCACACACACACACACGACTATCACTGGAAAACTGCTGTGGTATTCGTGTGACTTCTGTCAATGTATTTGATCTAAGAAAAGCGTATGAATATATCAATGCAAGGCATTTCTGTACAAATGAGTTATTAGCAATGACGATATTGAAGTCTCACATACCAGATATATTCTGTTTCATTTAAATGTAAAGAAATCCAGTAGACTGCGCAAATAGCTTTGATTTATATAGTATATTCGCCTTAAGATAGCATTTTAAAAGTGAAAAATAAATAGTCTTGCCTCTGTAAGACTAACTTTTCCTAAACATTTTTCGTATAAAAATAAAATATTCAATCATGTATTAGGAGATGCAGTTGCTGTGCCAAAATCCCGTATCCATGAATACTTTTGTTTGACCATTTCATCACTGGACCGTTCCCTGGTACTGGCACAGAAAAATAACGGTAAATTCGAATCTTACTAATTTTGCTGGTCGTTTCGTTCGAAAAATAAATGTATCTAAAATGTATGAGACAGAATCACGATTTTATATGTCGAATCAATTCAAAATGTCCATCCGAACAACCAACCGAGTCCATTTGGTGCCGAAACGGACTTTTAATTTACTTACCTAATGTTTTTCAATAATATTGAACACTATTATTCATAATAATCAAAACCATGAAATACAACATGCCACGATTTGTATCTTAAAATTGGAGTTGAGGACTTTAATTTTAAAAATAAATGAACAAGATTTGCATGACTTGTATGACCGACGGAAATCGTGTGTTATCAGAGTGAACGCTGTTACTATGCACAATGTTCATTTATATCCGGAGCACATAGAACTGCAGTGTAAAAAGGGAATCGTACCATTTTTACTATCAAAAACTTAGAAATAGAATTAAAATGACTTCAAATATAATTGTATCTGAATTTCAACTATAATTTCGAATATATGCCAGATTTATACAAGTCCTATACATCTCGATATTTGTGGATATACTTTATATTAGTAGATACAGTTATTTGAATGTTGATTGACTTCACATTCCACACGCCCAACAAAATTTATTGATAACATTGGAATTCGCGTTTATCATTTTCTCCAAATTCAATCACAAAACACTTCACGCCCCCGAATCGGAGAGATTTTCATGAGTTGGTAGTTTTTCTATGTTTCATCCATCGTACTAAAAAAAAGGCCGTTTGGCGATTTTTAAGAGCTCAAGAACTTTCCCCGCAAAATAATAAAGTAAATGTCAATTCAATTGCAAATGTAAGGCGGTACTATTTTGTGTATGAGTGGCTGAGAATACAAGATCACCCAGCAGAAATGCAGCATGTAAAATATTTCGTAAAATGCAACATGAATTATGTTCAAGCAAAATAATACGCGATGTAAAAATCAATTAAAAAAATCATGATGTTTCGAAATCGTGTGATAAATCACAAAAATGGGATTTTTTGTGTTATCAACGAACAACAACAGTAAATTTAATATTCAGAATTAAAAATGTTGACGGTATTGCTATTTATCACAAAAAAAAAATCATATCTAATGGAACCAAATTGCTGTAAATTCCTCGTCAATAGCACAATATTTTGGAATTTTTCCAAACGCCCCCTTTTTTTACACCAGCTTCAAATGCTAAAGCAATGATATCATTGGATTCAAGGCCTTTTTGAGCAATAACATTTTTCAACTTACGGAAAAAGATCGAATGTGAAAAGTGAAAAAATGCCACTAAGTCAGACGATACAATTATAAACGATTCAATCACCCCCCCCACTTCGAGGAGAGGGGAAGTCGCTTGCAACGCCGATTGCAGCTTTTGTTTTTAGCACAACAAAATGCCATTTTTTCTAAAAAAAATCTAATATATCAGTTCAAGAGAATTCTCCGCTGGTATATGAAACTAGATAAATTTATCAAGTTAATGCGTGTCGTCTCAAATATCACTATATCATATGCGTTATCACTTATTGGTGAGCTCTGAAAAATTCCCTCCACAACGCCACCAGATTCAAAACAGCCAGCAAAACATAGTGAACACAAAAACCGATTAAATTGATGGAAATTAAAGAGTTGTTGATGGGCGTTTAAATATCCATGTCCACAGAGAGTGAGTTGTTTTTCTGTCTGATAAGAGTATTAAATCGAAATGGCACACACACACAAAATAGTTGTTTACTATATGAAATGGATTGCCATAGTGATGGAATTTTTGAAACACCACAACAAACAATAAGAACTGCGTGAACGGTATAAAAATCGACTGATAGGCGCCAGCGTATGTTGAATATTGCTCAAATGTTGAGTGTAAATATCAAAATCACTCAACAATCACACATCAATGGTTCTCTGTGTGCCACATGGAATGAGAGAGCCCCCACATTGAGCTCTCTCCACTCAATGAAATTACTCGACAAACAAAAAAACCACTCAAAACAAGAGAGCCCATCGTTGTTATTACTCTCGATCGTCAGAGAGTGAACCAGTTTGTGAATGCGAGCGGTGAGAGACACCAGAAAAATCAACGCTGTGCTTATTCATAGTCAGAAATTCAATGTGATCGGTTCATTCATTTCTTTGTTTCGTATTTGTTGTTGCAAAATTGCTAAAACATATTTAATTTATTTGTTGTCGTATGACGCTGGAATTTCCACATTTTTTACACGAAATTAATGTGTTCAAATCGATGTTGGTTTGGTTAAAAATTAAGTGAATGTCGAAAAATGTGTGGTGTCTTTTAAGTGTGCTATGTGTTTTATTCACTCCATCGAAATTGTAATATATTGAGAGTCATTGCATCTTAGTGCATTGTTCGATGTTGTACACAATGCATCCAATGCATTGGTATGTGAGACTGAAGTGTGTGTATTGTGACTAGAATGTAAATGCGAACAAACTCCAAGCTAAATACCGATTCGTCGGACGATTAAAAGAGAAGACACGAAGGAGAACAAAGTACATCGGTTTTTACCTGGTGTTTCTGTTTTTGTTTTTGTTTTTAATATTTAGTTTTTATGGAATGGAAATAAACGAAACACAATCACAAAAGAGAAGAAGTGAAACAACTTTGCTATATATATGCAACAGTTCTTTATTTGCTTTGATCGAATCAAATCCGGGTATTTTCAGTTCAATCGCATGTGAATGTGTTTTATTTTCGTATCTTGACCGTGATTGATGACGAAATTCAATAACAACAACAACAAAAACAGAGTGTTTATTTTGATTTGAACAATTCATGGATTTACCTGACATTCAGTCTGATCTAGAAGCGAATTGACACAACGATAAACAAATGTAAGAGCTAAACACAAGCTTCATTGAGTATGCAAACTCCATAAAACAGAAAAAAATTATCATACGTTATCTAAAAATTCGAAATAAATTTAAATGAATGGAAAATTTAACTATTTTTCGATCAGAATTAGATGTTTGAAGTTCACAAGAGGCAAATCAAAACCAATCCGACGCCTGAAAAATGTTTGATTTTCAAACGGAAAAGATTTGAAACGGTTTTTTAAATGGAAAGTGCAAGAAGTGTTGAGTGATAATTACTGTCTTTTAAAATCTGTGTCATTTTGAGGAAAATTTCGATTTCATTTGAAAAAAAAATAACGTTGAAAAATCATTTAAAATATTTTCTTAAAAAAAGATCTGTGACAAAAAAGTTATAAAATTGATAAAATTATTCATCACTAAAAAGAAGATTATCAATTGTGAACAAGTTTAACTTGATTAAACTGCCCGATCGGAATTGGATTTGTTTGCTGAAGTGAGAGGAGGTGAGTTTAAAACTCTGAATAAATGAAACAAAAACGGCATTAACGTTGAAACAACAAAAAAATCGTTTATAAAAAGTGAAAAAAAATCGGTTCGTCTAATTGCTTTGGAAAATGAATTCATACGATGAAGGTCTTGAATTCAAGACAACATCAAACGCTTCAGTGCTTGCTCTTATGGGCTGTTTTTTCTGTTTTGTTTATAGTTTGCTGATTGAAAATGCATTGCATTCGTTTTTTTTTATTGTGAAATAGTTGTCGATGTTGCACGAAAACCTTGTACAAAATTTCGATTCGAAGCGCAAGCAAACACTTTGTTGGACAGACACGCACCAAACGTGATTAAATAACATGAAATCATTGAGGTGTTTAAGCGGGCGAAAGTAGAAACATCTCTTGCACGAGAGCAAGTCACTTTTTGTTCGTATTGGCTGTGTTTATCACCACATTGAACATGCCTCAAGCGTCTGCATGCATTGCAAATTGCAACTTGATTTATTTTCCATAGAAATATAAATAAAAATATAAAATGAACAAATGAACGAGAGAATGAGATGATTTGTGTGTTTTTTTTTTCTTTCTGAACAGTTTTTTTTTCTTGAATTTGCATCGTTCATTGCAAATAGATTCATCTCATTCGGAATGCATTGGGGCGAAAGTAATGTGCCGCTGGTTGGTACTTCGATTGAAACCATGCCTCTAATCGATTTACATTTACCGTTGGCTTTTGTTTTTTTTTTTCTTATTGCAAATACGATTCACCATTCAGAGACACTTATTTATATGCAGTTGTCTGCATTTTTTTTTCTTTTGAAGGATTTATTGCACTTTCTTGAATTGGAAATGTGCAATTTAACAGAGGGAGAACTGACCAGAGATACAAATTGAAACGGAACGAAAAAATGGTTTTGACTTATAACTGAACCGGAGCAATGTGAACGCTCCGGAACGTTCCGCATCTATGTGTGCGTAAGTGTGTATGCGCCGAAGAAATATTATCGATACGTATTGCTACACACTATAATATGCACACTATAATATAGACTATTCCAGAGAATATTTCATAGTGCAAAGCAGAGACGAAGGATATCGCATAAAAGAGAACAAGCATGGGCAACTAGATGATTTTTTGGGCCACCAAAAATTTCATTACCAATTCTCTTTTGTGTGGATATCCTTCGTCTCTGCTTTGCAAAATAAAATATTCTCTGGAATAGTCTATATTATAGTCTATAATATAGTGTGCGTATTATAGTATGTATCGATACGTATCGATAATATTTCTATAGTCAGCCCAGTGTCTGTCACTAACACGCTTACATATTGCACAGTTGTGTGAGCGTGTGATCTCATCGCATTGAACATTTTGGAACGTTCTACTTACTCCGGTTCGTTCGATACACTAGAGGAGTGAAACAGTGGAACCGTTCAAAAATCGGTTTGTATGAGAAATATCAAACCGGTTTGTATCTCTGGAACTGACCCCACCAAGGTGTCAGTGCCAATGCACAACATAAAACCAGTCATTTAACTATAGCCACATCGAACGAAAGTGTTTTCTTGTGCAATTAAAATAGCAACTGGTTTGTATGTAATCGGTCAGAAAAACAGACCATTTTATCGAAGACAATTTTATCGAAGACCGTAGGATTCGATTTTCAGTCGTTTTTCGCAAATCCATTTATTTTTTGGTTAAAAAATACAATTTAATGTACTCAAATTGGATCAATTCATCATTTTGATCATTATTTGTGTGTCTAAACTGACCGGATGTGAATTGCTAGGTGTGAAACTGTAAGCGATTTTATTCCAAATTTACGTTTCATCACAAAATTGCTACTTTACATCTTCGAATGTACCGTTTTTTTAAAAACCAGAATTCATCTTTTGAATGCAAAACTCTATTGAATTCTTACGCCAAACAAAAAGAAATCCAAAATTTAAAATGTTAATTTTTTGAATTTTGAGTTCATTTTTGGAATATAGTTGTGAACTGGAGATTAGCCTGATTCTGATCAAAATCTCACTTGGTTGAAACTTGGTGTGCAGTGTAAAACACCATTGTATTGACGTGGGAAGCACAAACAAACAAAACTAACAATAAATTGAAAAATGAACCAAAAACGTCGATTAAAATCCAATTTAAGAAACTGCCTGCAAAAACCAAGCATTGAAAAAATTAGGTCAATTAAGTTCATAAGGAGTTTATAATGATTTGTGGTTTGATATTTGATTGAAGTGTGTTGATTTGATGATTTAATCATTGATTCGATGCCAACAAGTGTAAACAATTGATATTGAAGTGTCTTTTGTGTTGCATGAAAATGAAAATTTGATGACTAATTTTATAAAACGGTTACTGTTCGAATTCACCAGATCATTCCAATGTAATGAATCATTTTGGAACAAAAGAACAGAAGAATAAAAGGTTAAAGAAAAAAATCCGTGGGAATTGCGTGTTTCACACCACGAATAAAAGGTGTCATTTTGCAGTTAGATTTCAACCGATGGTTCGGTAAGTGGACACTCGGAGTGGTAACCATTTCCTCTAGCCCATTAGATATCATATTTCAAGTGTAAAACAACGACACTCAAGTGTCATTTGTCATAAGCCAACGGTAAATTATGAACAAAACTATATTGGTTTACATTGTGATCGTCGGTGGGTCTGGTATGCAAAATAACAAAAAAAAACCGACAAAGCAACTGAAAAAAAAACAGGGGAACGAGAGAAAAAAAAACATACACGCACGTTGTTTTCCGTTCTTTGTGAAAATGCGATTAGAAATTTGCATAACAAATGTGCGCCACACATGCACTTGAAATGCACGTTACAGCACAGTGACCGTGTCGTAAATAAAGCCATAACAAGTGGCTTAGTGCGCCCCTGAGAGCGCCTATAATCCCAAACGTCGAACAGAACAGAGCAAGCTGCGTTTTACGTTGGCGGTCATAAATGCTTGTTTCCAAGTTTAGAATCGATGATATGTGCGTTAAAGGCTAGGAAGTAAATAACAATAAAGTCAAATGGAATATTGACAGACGACAAATGACGGAATTTTAATAACTCCGTGTACTCTGTGTGTTGTGTGTGTGTTGTGTGTGTGTAGAACTTGATCAATTTCATTTGATGAGTCATGACTCACCAACGCAACACAAAACAATATAATTAATTAAATATTTTTTTTTTTTTGAAAATTAAGAATGGGTCTTAATACGGCGCAGATACCACTTGTTTCCATCGAAACAGAGACATTTTTTAAGCATTTGTTCGGCAACAAATTACAATTACTTGAGAATTTGGTGACATTTTGAATAATTTCGACCTCGGAGTGTGACTTGTTACAACTGTCTCAAGTGTCGTTTGACATTGGCTATTTGAAGCATTTAATCGAATTAAAATTCGAGTTTGTTGGTTGATTTCAAATACATTTTGATTGACCATTCTAATTTCAACGGTGTTTGTGCACAAACAAAATCACCTTCTGAAATCGAATCTTTTCGAAATGACCAAATTCGATTTTACCGGGCTATTTTAGTGGAATCCCATCAAATGATGTAACATTCATAATAATACCTTCATAATAATTCATAATTTGACTCGGGAAAATGAACTCGCCTCCTTTGCTTTAAACAAAATCAAACGTCGATTCTTTATTAACTATATGTCACATTCAACTTTTTAAAAAAACGAAACATACAGAAAATTTACTCATTTGAAATCTTGAGTAAATTACATTTAATTTTGTGCCATGAGATTAATTTTTGTTGTTGTTTAGATCGTAGTAATTGACGCAGCAATTACGTCTCTACGTTTCAATGGAAAATTACATTTGTGTTGTTTTTGTTTTGTTCATGTATGTATGATTGTTCGCAAACAATCCCGTGTTTGCATCAACGGATTTTTTGTTTTTTTCATCATGGTCGAAATTTCAAAAATGCTTAATTCTAAATTGTATAATCATGGATTTGTTTTTGTTTTTTTGTTTTTGTGTTGGCATTCATTTAACGATTTGTATGAATTTATACGAATTTCTATGGGTTTTTCACAGAACGTGCACTATTTTTAAAGATGAAAATATTGAGTAGAAAAAGTTAAATGCAGTAGAATTGAAAAACTAGTTGCATAGCCATGGCTTCATGCATCAAATGTATAACGTGAAGTTACACCATCATCGTTGAACGTCGACGATTGATCTTTCGCGGTGTTCCACTTCGACCACCCGATTTCGGGGTTTCACCCTTGGTGAATGGAATATCGTTTGGCATGGCAAATCGAACGCTCTTTGGAGTCTTAACCGGAGTTTTACTGCGAGTTAATCGTTCAGAAGCAGCTGCTCCATCTGAAAATGTAATAAAAGAACAGTTATCCATTTTGCTTAACAATTTCATGCAAAACGTTCAAATTTCAGATTTGTGAATAAAATTCACTGACCTTTTGCCTTTGATCGTGTAACACGCATCTGCTTTGGCTCAATGTCCGAATCTTTGGTTTCCGTTTTACGTTTGTTCTGTCGAGCTCGTGGTGTCAACATTGTATCGCTTTTGTTTGCGCTAGTCTCGGTGTCAACGGTGCGCTTCGAATCTAAGTAAATGAATCAGAAAAATCAATAGTCAACAGAGTCAAAACGAAAATTTGATGTGTCCAAATCAATTTTACTTTGGGTTGGTGAAAAGAATGTGTCCTTTTGAGACTGGTTTCCATCAGCATCACTTGTAGCTGAATTGTTTTTCATTAAATCTGCCGATGTAGCACCATTTTTGGACGGTTCACCTAAAAAAAATACACATTTTCGAAAAGATGTATCAAATTGTGTCATTGGATCGATAGGAATAGAGTTTTACCCGGAACAGTCACTGTGCCAACGTCCATAGCATCAACGCTTGAGTTCAATTGATTTGGATTTTCGTCAGCTGAATTACCGTTTTTCGAATTTGGACCTATGAAAATTTAACAAAAATCACAACGAAAACTCATTAAAATGTTTGCAAAGTCAACAAAATCAACAACAAAACTCAAAAACTCTTTGGTCAAATTTACCATCATCACACGGCTCCAGCACAACAATTGGTTGCATCTTATTTGCAATCGTTTCGCCTCGGTTTTCAGCGATATCATTTGCACCGGACCCAGTTGCAACCACAGTTTGACGATCAGATGTTCCATTATTGGCCGTTTGATCTGAAATTTTAGATAATATAAAACCAAAGTTCAAATCGCAAGACAAAACATTAAATTGAAATAAGAAAAAAGTAAATCAAAGGATTCAAAGCCAACAAACGACCAAAAATGGCTACATCCAGTTCGATTCAACATGGCAAATTCGTTAAAACCTAACCCCAAAAAAACACCAGAAAATCCATTTGAACTTACCATTTTCAACTATTGCAACGCTACCATCACGCTTTTGATGAATATGGGTGACTTGAAATGTTGACCGATCGAATGGTGGTGACGATGTTTGAGCGGAATCATTAGCTTCTTCGAATAATACTGATAAATTCAATGTGGGCAACAATTGATCAATGACGCTTTGTAAAGAGTTTGCCGCTTTGGTCAAATTGAATCCATATGCTTGAATTTCATCAACACGCTTGATGGCCGTCGTCATTCGACGCCGCAATGCATCATTTTCAGTACGTAATCGCTTATTATCTTCTTCCAACTGAACATTGAAATCAACAGCAATCTTCAATTGATCCACTTTCTCCTGCAAATCGCTTTGTAATTGTGACACGCTGTGTATTGATTCCATTTTTCTTTAATTTAATATTAAAAAAAATTTCACGACACCGAAATTCAGAAATGGACACACCAAAATCTATGACAAACTTATGGAATTAAGGTGCAATAATTAAATGTTACCAGTTTAACAGTTAGCGCTGATTGCAAACCATTTAATATTAAATGTTGAAAAAGAAAAATCAATTTCGTTTTTATTCGATTGAAATTTTTGGAAAAAGCTTGACGAAATAACGAAAGCCAATTGTCCGACGCGGCTTGCTACCACTTGTAGTGAAATCAAAATGACAGTTCAATTGGCTGTACACGCTGCATCAAGCACATATTCAAACGTTTTTTCGATTTCGGCATGGCGAAGTGTCAGATCGCATCATTTACATTGCCTCGCATACAAAATCACGAACCAATACGCTTTATTCAATTTTTAAAGTGAACAAAAAAAAACAACAACAAAAATTATTTATTAGAGTGAAAAAAATAAAAAAAAAAATTTATCATTTGGAAAATAATATTTCTGATTCTACAGTTTGTGGCATAAATCAAATGCAATATTTAATATTTAGTTCAAACGCATTTGATTTGAATGAATAAGCGAAATAGAGATTTTACTGTCGATAAATTTCGCCACCAATACAACGACAGACACGGACAGAAATAGCCGCACTTTATTAACGCCTAAATCGATGAATTGTTTTAAATGTGTGCGAATAGACGAACAAGCGCCTCAACATCAAGAGCAAGACAAAACTCAAAAGCGGTGACATTTTGTGCTGTCACTCATAACATTTTGGGCATTTTAAAATGTCCACTCCAATTCATTTAATATTTCTGCAAATAAATTTTAGTTTCAATCAAAATAAATGTGAAATTTTTGCAAAACGAAAAAAAAAACATTGAAAAACATGTTCACATCTAATTTGAATTAAATGTTTGCTCAAAGCTAAATTTATAATGTGGATTTAATGTGAAACATCGATCTTTGTTTCGACAGTAGAAAATAGGCTAATTGTTTGTGAATCGGCATCAACATTTGTTGTTCAAAAAGAGACGTCAAATTTCTACAAAAAAAAAAACCAAAAATATTCGATTTCCATTTCAACAGTTGACTGTGCAAAGTGAAACCAAAACGAAAACAAAAATGAATCGTTTGATGTGCCGATAAATATGGATAAAAATCGATCGAAACGGTACGTTATTTGACGTTCTTGGCCCAAATGTATCGTTGATTGCACGTCAGCCACTAAATAAACCGAAGTGAAAAAGTGAAATTTCTGGTCTTCTTTCAATCACGCTACGAATCGATGAATTTCATACAGCAAACAATTTTGGATTTTCTCCATATACTCACAAAATGTACGAATTCAACGATTCGATTTAGAAACAAGTATGTACACAACACCATTTATATTTGTTCAGTTGTTGAACAAAATTGGGGGAAATGAAGAAAAAAAAACGAAAACAAAAACAGAATCGGCGAGCTGAAAATTCATTCTTACCTTGACATTTGATGAAATTGTGTTGATATATCAGTTGAGCACCAGGCAGTATCAAGCTATACCTGTGTGTTGATAAGAGCCAACCTAGTTGCTCTGCTGATTGGCTTTTCAACAGTAATTTTTGCTAAAAGCAATCGCAAAACAGACCAACAATTTCGCTTCATTTTATTGATGTGAATGAAACAACAATGGCAATAATGGATTGTCGATTATGAAATATGTCTGTGTGTCGTTGTTGTTGCTGTCATTCATCTTATCACACAAATCAGCGATGAGCGAAACGATTCATGATTCATCCAAAAGTATCAAAGCATTTCGATCGTCTTTCGTGTTCTTTTTTTTGGTGTAAATATTTGCTATCAAAACGATCAATTGATAAACGATCAATTTATGACTAGAATCATTTAGTTGTTTGTAAATTGCTGGTGTATCGAAGACAGCAACTAAGGCCAGTGCAGTAAATTGTAGCGACTCAAATTGGAGTAGCTAGTTTGAGCGGCCAGTGGAACAAGGTGAGAAAATATAGTCTAAAAAAAAACGGAACAAATCAGATTGAAATGAAATTATAATGATAAAGAAGCGGCGCGCACACATATATTCGCATGAAATATTCATTTGTATCGATTGGAGCCACAGTCGACTGACATACCACAATAAACACAACGATGAACGTCATACACACAGCAAACGATTGAATGCATGACACGCAAACCAAGCGATTTTTATCATTTGCTCGTCTCGGACGCATTTCGTTGTGCAAACACAAATGTATTGTGAGTTCGCAATCGGTCGTGTTTTTTCTGTCTCTTTCTCACTCCCTCGTTCGCTTTCCGTTCGGTTGTTTACTTGTTCATCATACAGTAATTATCGGCTTGATGCTCACTATTCGCTATGTTTACTGGAATGTTCTTTTCTTGTTTTTTGCCTTTTAGACTGAATGCTGCCGCTGTTGCAGTTGACAAACCTTAATAAATGAATATTGTCGCACTGTTTCGTTGCTTAGATAAAACAAAGTCACCATAAAACCAGTGAAGCATTCGGTGAATGTACGAGATGTTTCTATTCTCGCAACGAACATGATGAAAGGCATAATTGTCTTCACATTTTATAAAGACCGTTCATTTCTGAGAATTTGGATTTCAGTTTGTTCTATCGAACCGATTAACAAGAGTATTTTTGATGCTGTTGATTTCAATTTGACACTGTCAACAATACTGTGTTGAATATCGTTAGTAAAAGTGACCTTAGGCTTAGACACAATATTCACACTGTGCTATATAGAAACACATCGTGAACAGTGTGGAAATATGACGTGCTCAAAACAACAAAAGAAATCATCTGGGGAAAAAAAAAATCCAAATCGTCACTTTTGATCGATTGAAATCTCGAATCGGTGACTCAGTTCATTTTCTCGTCGGTAAGCAGCTGTTTTAGTTTTGTTTTTCATTTTACGTCATTCAACGATGACGGTGTCACATGGTTTTGTGCTTTATTAATGAGTCTATCGGAATGTAATCTTTACAATCCATATAATCTACAATAAAATGTTTCGTTTGCACAAAACTATCTTGATAAATACTGTGTAAATAATAAATTAAATGACAAAATTAGTGGGTCATTGTGATATGAGGTGGTGTTTTTTGTTATTGTTCGAAATGCAATTGACACGAACACTAGCATGCTGTTGAACATCATCGAATTGGTTTGCTATTAAAAATCCCTTCATTATTTCTTACATGTTACCAGTTGATTGAGTTTTAATGACGTTATAGACGTAAATGACCTTTACTTTGTAATGATTTGGAAGTTGGTTTGACGTCCCAAATCTCGACTGAAATGGATTTTGTGTTCAAAAATAGCTTCAGGTGAACGTAAAATCTGACGCTTTTCATATAATTTATTATTAATAAAGTTCAATTCGTGAAATGTTGTCTTTGAAATTTTAATGGATTTGGTAATTCATCATAATGGCACATAAATAATGGAATTTTTAGCTTAAACATTAATCAATATGAAATAAACACTTCAAAAATACGTAAAATACGTTGATTTTTCAACGAATGACATTGTGACCATGTACATTTTATGGCTTTTGCACAATTTATATTGTACAGTACACTGTAGACAGTGTTCAGGTATTCAGTGCAATGAATGCGAACAATGAATGAATGTAAAACAATGAATTTTATCATTTTATCATTAGATAAACCAGGCAAATCTTATCATTCAAGCAGCCGTTAGCTTATCGGTTTGGAATATGACGATGTGAGCGCAATTTCCGTATTGATTAGATTAATATGTGCAAAATGGTATAGATACAACGGTTTCAAACGGTTTCTCTTGAGGTTTAGTCACACCAGTCCGTTTTGTGCAAAAAAAAATCTCTTTTCTAAAAAAAGTTTGAGGTAATTCTGCGAAAACAGCTCATTTTTAGTTCCCTGGAGCAAAAGAAAATGTGTCTTTCGTGTTGGTTGATTGGAAAATTGTCAGAATATTTGATCAAATTCTAGGGTGTGAAACGAAAGGGCGGCACTCTAAGTCACTGTACTCAGTCACTGCTGAAGAAATCCATGATTATTAAATACCCAGTAATCAGTGCTCAGTTTTATATAAATACTGGCCGATACGTGACACTATTACGTGTCTAACATTTAAATTGTTAAATTGCATATTACCTAGGGCTCAAAGCCACCTCAAACATCATGCACCTTCTTTCAATAGAGCTGACCACTTCATGAAATGACATAATAAATCTAATCAACGCTAATGACGGTAAACAAAAATGCTAATGCCCGTGATGTTGTTGGTCGTCAATTAAAAAATCTGTCAAAAAACTTCATCATGTATTCTCTGAATTTGTTTTGCTTATTTGAATTTGAGAGCTATTCAAACGGTATTCGAAATAAGAGGTTGAAACGGTCTGCGATTATCTAAGAAAAAAAAATACAAATTTACCCAAAAAAAAGAATGTCAGTCTCTTGAACATGCAACAAAAATCCCCCAAAATAAACCCAATTAAAAAAAACTTGTTTTCGCGCACCGAACATTGCAAACAGCGACCACGTTAATTTGCGTAATTTGTGAATTAACATTTAAAAAAATGTATAAGAAAGAAAACAACAACAACAACAGAGACTAAACACGGAGTGGAATGAAGTGGCTAAAAATATGAAACCGAAGAAGACAAGCGCTAAGCGCATTGTTAATGAAATTAAAATTGAAGTTGTTGTGTATTTAGTATAATCGTGCATTGTGTTTGAAGTGTTTTTCCATTTATTTTTCTCATGGCATTTTTTTTCCTTCTGTTTGTTTGTTGATGATTTGCACGTTTCATTTTTTCAAACGCTTCTTTTGTGCACTGTGTGGTTCAAAATTGGTTGGAATTGATGAAAAAAGTGCAACAACAAGAAAAATCGCTGTTTATAACTGATGATAGACTGTTCTATGACGCATTGTTTGACGCGTGTGTACAACATCAAACCCAAAGTGAGGTGAAACTGAACAATTTTCTATGTGTTTCTAGGTAACTAGTGGCATGAACGTGTGAAGTACATTCGCATGATGCGCACTTACACATTTATCATATTGAATCTCACTTTAGCCCGCATTTAGATTGCCTCACTTTTAACTGTACCACATAATTGTCTGTCACCATATCGCCTAAACAATTAGCGCGAGTTTTGCTAAACAAATCGCCAAACAAATCATCGTGTTCAGTGAAAATGATTTCCATTACACATGCAATTTCACTTTTTACTCCGTATGATGTTTTTTTTCATCTCTGAAATTAACTGTATTAGATTAAGCGAAACGATTAACGCTATTGCAAATCAAGCCCAGATTACTTTTAATTTGATAATCATTTAATGATGATTGAGATGATGATGCATCGCTTCGAAACCCATTCAAAAAACCATGTTCGGAACATTGAACATCCATCACTTTAATGGTATACATTTTCACTTTCAATGCGTTGAAAAACCTTTCGATGGATTTATGCTTAAGAAAAGACGACGAGCAGCAATCATTAATCATTCCCAGCGGACGACATGATAAAGTTAAAATTGTCGATATTTTTTTTAGTTCAACTGCAGAAAACTACGATTCAATCGTATATTGGCAAAAAATTCAACATCTCTCTCGATCATTTGGAAGTGGACCTGGACTAAATATATCGATCGATGGCTTAAGTTCATCAAAACAAATTATTTTTCATTTATCTGGTGAGTTGTTTTTATTGAATTTAAAAGTAAAATGAATCTCTAGTGGATTTACAGTTTGTACAATTTTTCTTATATTTGATAACTGTCAAAATGATAAATTTACAATTTTCAAACAATCTCATCAAAAATCACTAAAACTTAATCCTACTCAAGAAAAATGAAAAACCTTAAAAACTAGTCAATCTACCCTAACTATTGTTACTTAATAGCGAACTTAATCAAATAAATCATACTGCAGTTCATTTTCTGGTTCCAAATCGAGATCGATAAACCCAAGTTGATGTTTGATCCAATCGCTGAAATGCGAAACATTCACATACAAACCAGGAACTTTTCTCCCGCATCCGATACCGCCTGCAACAATTCCAGTTTGATAAAAACGATCTTTCTCATATGGAATTTCACAAACGAGTGGTGATCCACCATCACCTTTGCATGTATCACGTCGTCCACCACCAGCGCACATTAAACTTGAATGAAGATTATAAAATGGTCCCAATCGTGTTCGTCGTAAAATGTGTTCACATTTTCCACGTGAAACAATTGGTAGCTCGACTTTTTTCAGTACAGCTTGATATTTGCCATGTCGATCGTTTGCATTTTTACCCCAACCGCTCGATGTGCACATCACATGTTCATCATTTTGAATACTTTGCGGTGGTATACAAATTGTATTCACTGAATCGGTCAATTCAAATGGTTTATCGACAACAATCAATGCAATATCATTGATTAAAGCCTCTGCATACAGATCTTCATGTATAATAATATTGGTAACGTTGCGCTCCTGTCGTTTGCCATCATTGTTTGGATCCAAAATATCATGTTCACCAACACGAATTACCAATTTCTCGGGAACAATACGCCGAAGTGAATGGGCTGCAGTCAGTATAACCGATCGATGAATCAATGAACCACCACCAATATAAAGTAAATTGTCATCTGACACACGCGAAAACAGTCCAACCATCCATGGAAATTCGTTTGGTTGTGCATCATCACCATCAATAATACGTGCGGCCGTTTTTTCTTGATTGCCCTCATATCGATAACCACATCGAACCACATTTGATATGGTATTTTCACTATCCGTTTCGCTTTCCTCGTCGGTATTTTCATTTTCATTTTCGCTGTTGTCGTTGCTATCTTCATCATTTTGTTCCGTTTGATGTAAATTTTTCATCGCTTCATCTGCACAGCACGGCATTTCCATGTCATCGCACACAATATCCGTTTTTTCCACATTGATACGCGTCGATAAACGCCATTCAAATAATTCCGTACCATTGGTTACGATCATATCATTTATACACAATGAATGTGGCATACAAATGATATTTTCACAATTTTCCAAATTTATGCGTCGATCATCATCCATCGGAATGTCAAATATATCGGCCATTTTTTC
Organism: Aphidoletes aphidimyza; assembly: GCA_030463065.1. NCBI lineage: Eukaryota > Metazoa > Arthropoda > Insecta > Diptera > Cecidomyiidae > Aphidoletes > Aphidoletes aphidimyza. The sequence continues at coordinate 35,498,698 of CM059999.1, forward strand.
CACATAATCGTCATTTTGATCATTTTGATCATTTGATTCAGTTTTTTGCGATGTTAAATCAGCTCTGCTCGATAAACTCTTTGATGGATACGAATTTGTGACACAAATCAACCAACACAATATAGACAATTGAATTAACATCATTTTTGATTGTTTTTTTTCTCAACTTCACACTTTTAGTTGAAAAATTCTTTTGAAAATTGATGATTTAATTTTGAAAAATTTGATTAAAAATTCACTGCTTAAATTTGCTTCTTGCTTCGATGTGATCTCTTTCAAAAGTCAAATGCAACTGTGCAAATTGAGAACAATGCACCATCTTTTATGCTCAAAATAATTCTGCACATGTTGATACCAATGCCAATGCCAATGAATGGTGCTTAATGACTGCAGGTCTATCTTTCTAGGTAATCCCTCTAGGTAATCCATGTGGTTCTAGTAAAAACCCATTCTACTTTTACAACATGTCGCAATTTCCAAGAAATTTCTTCAACATTCTCATTAATCCCTCATTAACATTCTCGGGAACCATTTGTTTCCGAACCGAACCGAGCCGAGCCGAACCAAATCTTAATCCCTCGCTTAATCCATTCAAGGCAAGACCTAATCCTTTTAGGTAGTTAAATAATTACCGATTATCCGGATACAGTTAATTTAAAACGGCAAATATATGTAAACATAATCTTGGGCAATGGGACTACAGCGTCGGTCTTAAAGAATCAACAAGTGTTGTGTTCTGAGTTGAGGTGTCGCCATTCTTTAATACCCGTTTGAATGGCAGAAGTAACATTCAAATGTTTGTTAATGAGTTTCAGTCGGTATATTTTACTACACGTTTGAAATTGCGACTCGGCTAAGGATTGTATTTAGCCAGACTTTAAGTTACGAGTCTGAATTTACACCAATGAAGAAATATGTTATGAAAAACTCAATGAAATGCCAAGCCAACGATTCAGACAAGTTGATAAATCGTAAAAAAACATAGTTTTCCGCCAGTTGCTGTCGACCTCTTTCATTTGTTTCAAACTCTCCGTTCGGGAGTACAATGGCCAATTGACGGAAGTGTTAATGCTTACCAAGCTAAAACAAAAGAAAATGTACACACGACTGGTCCAGTGATGGTGGCTCGTGTAAAAATAACCCATATTATTCATTCTATAAGATAATAAATTTATGGACGGCATACTAATTATCTGCACGCAATTAGAATCCAATAACGTCGATTGGATACACGAGGAACTAAGAAAATCGATTTCATTGAATGAGTAACAATAAACAGTTTGTGTTGCTTGTCAAAGCACTCGATTAGGTGCTAGTGGCAAAACGGCACCTTCGTTTATGTCTATGTATGCATGCCAAAAAGGTAGCATACAAAACATAAATAGCATTTTGAGCTGCAAAACGAAAGAACGAACGAGCGCAACAAAGAGCAGTGCACCAAAACGTTTTGTTGACTGTGGCACACAGAGAAAATGAGAAGAGAAAGTCCAGAGTAAAGCGTACACGGCACCAAACATGAAAGAAAAACAACAGCAAAAGCAACAGCAACAGCCATGCTATTGAAATGGTAAACAATACCTTACTGGGTCTGAGGTCTCTCGCTTGGTTGTCAGCGCCCGACATGCAATTATTCCACACTTGGTTTAATGCGATTTGATTGTGTCGTTTTGTGTGACGAACCGAATATGGGTTTCGCTATTTTTGGGTGGCTTTCCATTCAATAAACACTGCGTGTGCGTGTTTGTGTTTGTCTTTGTGTGTGTTTGTGTGACAGAGAATCTCAATAGCCCAACAACAGCACCAGTTGTAGCATACATTTGAAACGCATCGATCCGAAACGTGGCCGCTTTCGATTGTCAACAAAAACCGCTTTTGTTATACTACACACCGTTTTAAGTGTTGTATCGCGTTTGGAAAGCGTGCACGAGAAATGCACGACTCGTGGTCTTGGATAGCGAACTAAAATTCCGTTGGATGGCTATGAATATTTGACTCGATGACATTTGGAGCGTGGTTCAATGTTTGGCGCAAAAATTGTGATGCGATATGAGACTTAATTTTTTGTCTCTTGAATTCACCATAATCGCTCAATCACCAACCCATATGAGTTCGATTAGTTTTGGATTTTTGCTTGAAATGATGCACACAAAAAACATGATTTTTGCACTTTCCATCGAAATGCAGTTTCTATGGGGCTGTGTTTGCACATCAAAATTGTGCAAACATTTGAGGTCAGTCACAAAACCGTTCAGTTTTCAATCGCACATTGCGTTTCTTTTCGACTTTGTCTGTTTTTTTTTGTTTAATTCGCTTTTTGTCTTTTGACGTAGCCAATTTTGCGAATATTGCTTTGGTGTTGAATTTCAGTGGTGTGTTTGTGCTTTTTATGGCTGTCTCTATCAGTCAACATCGCAAATATTTCTTGCTAGTTGACCCATTGAAATTGTTCGGCTTTGTTTGCATGAACAACGTGCGTGCTTTAGCACGCAAATTCACCAACATTTTACTAAATCCATAAACATTTATTGAATATTCATAAAAACCGAATTCGTGAGGCGAAAAACACAATCAACGAACAACAAATATAGAAAGAAAAAACCATCAACAGAAAACATAAAAAACCCAATGAATTGGCAAAAAAAGGTCACGCAACGTGCTGTGGAGAAATCGGATTTTCGAGCTTTAGGTAAACAAATCGATGGAATTTAAGCAAAATAGAAAAGAAAAAACAAAACCAAAATAAATGCTTGAGAATTTTATGAACAAAAAAACACACTCGACTTTTATGGAATGAAAGAATATGTGTTGGAGAGCATTGTTTTGAGTCGTATTTTCCTATCCGCAAATTGACTCTTTTTCGAATTGAATATCGAAAATAGCTATAGAATTTCGATGAATTAGTACTGGCTGGCGGCTCTTTGGAATGGCAAAAACCAACCAAACGATTGTAATTGATTGGCTGGATCATGTAATAAAATGGCTTTCAAGGTATTTGCGCAATTTGCCCACTAAAACATGCTGTTTATTACAGAATTGCGAGCTCGCATCAGAGCTCTGATCAGTTGCTCAGCCACAAACACACACGCAGAGAGCACACGCTTGTTTGAATGTAATAATGAGCGAAATAATCAAAAAAAATCTCGTAATAATTTGAGAATTCAACCGGTTGGTATAATGAATGTGATTTGATGGTAAAGTGAAACGGTTCCATGTAATCGATTCCAAAAAAAAAAACACACACGACCACCGTTTGTCGAGCACAATACCGACGAAAAATGTTTGCTGGATATGTTTGTTACACTCATTGCGCTGTTGTTGTACCCGTTTAATTTCAATTCTACTTTACAAAGAAACTTTATAAAATTCAATTGTGAATCACAAACACATAATTTTAACTGTACTCGTACAGAGAGCGAGTACAATGTACTTGTGTGATCACCACATTCACATCAAAATGCCATTAATTTAACAAATACATGAGCCAAACCACTTGGATCAGATAGAGCCAGTTTTAAAATCGTTAAGTAATTGAAATGATTGAATAAAAAAAAAACAACCGCGCAGATACCTGAAAACCATAACTAGCTATGCTAACTTTCCATAGAATTCAATGACTTGATGTTGATAGAGATGATAGCGTTCTTTTAGACATGGTGCTAACTCATTCGTATCGATGCTCTGTTGTTGTTGTGTTTTTTTATCCGTTTTGCTCGACAGCGTTTAAATGATATCGCGAAATACCTTGAGAGCCACTTCGTGCCTTGCAAATTAAAAAGCGTTGAATTTGTGTATGTTTTAATTTTTTTCTTCTTTTTTGCTATCTTGTCTCAATTGAAACCGAAGCAATGCACTGCATATCGAATGAAATCGAAAAAAAAAACATTTAAATGCTGCTTCATTGCGAGCAATTGAGTTTTAATGCGATCAACACATTAACAGAGCCTGTGTTCAATGAACATTCTTTATTGAGGCTTGTTACGTGATCAAAGACCTCATGAGTGAACGAGGTGAGGTTCTCACTGAAATGCTTGAAATGAATTTCGGACCATATTCAGAGAAATTATCACTTCAATGGAAAAAATTAAACGAACATCTTCAGGTCACGTCTATTTTTCGACATTTTATTGTCTTCTTAGAAATGACACAAGAAAAGAGTTCTAGGCGTTCTTTGGTTATGAAGTTTCAAGAATATGTAGGAGATTATTTCCTTCTCATGTTATTTTGATCTGCAGATCATGTACAAAAACCTCAAATTGTTATGAATCTTGAAATTATCGCCTCAATGGTTGGGGGAATTATGGTAATGATTGGATGCATTGAACTGGAAAATGTTGCTGATTGTTCAATCATTTTCAGCTGCGCCATTCGCTTGAATGACGCAATGAGACGAATGATCATGCAGAGAATGGTTAATTGAACAATCTGCTCAGCATCTAAAAAACCAGTTTTTGCATACTAAAAACTAAAGCCTGACTACTTACGCTATAGAAAAATCTAATTAATGCCTTTCATTCTTCTGCGTTTTATTTTTCAGATTTGCTTCAATGAGATAATCACGGTATTCCGGTTCAACATCCAAAGTCACGCAGGTAAAAATAGTCTTGATGGAAACCACTGTAATCTTACAATGATTGAACGATACCTGATTCAGAATTATTAATCCGGCTGTGCAAAAAAAACGTACTACTTTGGCTTTGGGCATCTTCAATCAGCCTGCGGCCACATCCATTCCTAGATTTTATATTAAAAATCCTAAATTCCAAGTATTGAATATGAAATTCCATAGAAACCTCTGGCAAAAGTCCATTCTCTGTGGTTTCAGGCAATCAAATCAATTTCTCTGCAATCTTTCTCTCTGCACACAAAATCCAAATGTCAATCAACTAAAATCGGCACATTGTTTTTGCTCCAATTTATCCTAATTCTGACCAATGCAAATAATAACATCACATTCATCACTTGAAAATAGCGTTGCCGTTACATTGCGGAAATGTTTAAATTCTTCGGTTTTTTTTTTCATCGATTTGTCTTTTGTTGTGTGTTTTTTGGTTTTTTTCTTCGATTTATTCACAAATTTATCCGAAAAAGCAGTTCACGAACAAATGATGTCATTTGTATACAAATTGAACATTACTAATGATGTGCATTCAATGGAACAAAGTGATTCATAATATCGCTTGACCTGGATCAAGACATTTTGTTTTTCGAATTCTTTTGAAGTTCTTTTTCCATTGGTAAACAATCGTTTAGTGTGTGTTTTTTTTAAATCTCGTGATTCATCGTGAACCAAAACCAATTTACCCGTACTTCGAACCATTTTACCATACCATTCATGTTTTTGTTTTCTAATTGTGTTTTATTTTCGTTGTTTAAAAGGTCGATTCGATTTAGAGAAACGAATCGTGTGAAGTTAATTTAATGTTGAAATGTTCGTTGATCAGGTGAGAAACTGAAATTCTGCTAATGTTGGTGTGGTGTCGATGAAACACCTTTGGCCTTTTCGAGGCAAAGTGTGAAGCATTTCGCTTCAATTTGTGTAGGGATCCCTAAAAACTCGAGTTTTTTTTTGTTAAATGCCAAAATGTTCGAATTTAACGTTTCATCGGGGAAATAAAGAACTTTTGAAATTGATGGAATTTTTCTGGGTTATTTCGTAAAACTAAATTCATATGAATTCCAATATTGGATTTGTCAACATCTCAACATTCAACAATTTTTTTGGGTGAAGATTTGGCGTTTGGTTCAAATATTTCTGAGAAACCTTTTTTTTTTGTCACATTTAAACAAAATAAGCACCAAATCCATAAGCACTATGGATATAAAACTATGCACTTGTCCAACTGGATTTACCTGTGTGCATTCCAATCATAAATTCCAATCCATGTGAATCATTAGAGTGGTGACGGCATCACATTTGCCGCTCAATTAAGCACATGTTTGGTTGATGACCCATAAATGGTATGATACATCGATGGATTTGACTTTTTTTTCCTTCACTTGGCTGACTAACATTGTTGTGAGCGACAAACAATCGGAGTTCATCATTTGATTCCAATTTTCAATTGATTTGAAGTCAATGTTTTGTGAACAACAATCGAAACAATCACATCTATTGAACCAATAAATGTGGCTCGTTTACAATCTCACTAAGAATTTGATTGTTCATTGTTCATTATATTCTCAGGCGTATAGTGAAATACGCATAGAGTGAATCAAATGAAGAAATACAATGTAAAAAGCAATAGACAATTACGGCAAAAAAAACCAGCAACACCAGAATCGAGTGAGTTTCAAAAAAAGAGACTGTAATACAGTCACTGTGTAGTGGATTCAGAGTTAAGCCCCAAGAGCTCTGTTATTGTATCGAACTTCATGTCATTCGATCGGGGTTCAACGTCATATTCATGGTCACCATCGAAAACACGTCGAGTAAATTTTTAGACAAATATGAGGTGTTTTTGCCCAATGAATGTTGTTGAGCACAGTAGCAGTGGCTTCATTGAAAATTGAACCTATCGTTCAACGTGTTGAACATGTTAAAAAATAAACATTGAAATCATGAAATTACCTTTTTCGGTACCATCAGTTCACAGATTCTTATCGTATGCCATTTCAATGATTTGGCATTGCCATGTCAAGCTCTTTTTTTCCTACTTCGTTTTTTTTTAATCAAAAAGCGTAAAAATGTATCTATTAAGTACATTCCAATTGAAAATGAGTAATGGTTTCAGAAAAAAAAACTTCATCCAAAGAGGGAAAAAATGCATTGTAAAATTGACTGCATTTCAATGGTAAAACATAGCTTATTTCAAATGCACTATTTTATTTTCCTCCATCCAAGCAGAAAATCAAGTCGGAATCGGTTTAACGATGCATATCGTTGTGCTTTATTGACGTTATTGCATCATAATTTCCATGAAATTGTGCACTTTTTCCGAGCGGTGGCGGCGGGGGAATCTGATTATGAATTAGACGGTTTAAGAGTTTCTCTTTCTCAACGAGAAAATCTACCAAGTTGAAACGCTTATCGCGCTCAAGCGTACAACTGACAACATAAACAAACTTCAAAATGAATTACTTTTATTTTACCGTGAGCCGCGTGCTACGGAACATGTACACAAAACAATAGCACACACGAGCCCACGTCAAATGTTTTTTTTTTTTATTGAGATGTGAATTTGTTAAGCTGTGAGCGAGTGTGCGTGTTTGTTGCTGTTGTATTTGGTTTTCTGTTTCGTTTTCTCTCACATGTTTCCGCAACTCGCATGATTTACAATAACAATTTTGGCTTCATCAAGTCAACGGCTTGTATTTTAGATCCGATATTTACACAAACGGAAATATCGCACACACAAAAAAACACAGCAAACTTTTTTTTCATGTTATCTATTTCATTACTTTGCATAACGCTTTTTTTGTTGCTTTTTATCAATAAAAAAAAAAACAAATTAATAGAATTCTGCAGCTATTCAAATACGACATGGAAGCCTCTATCCGGTTTTTATTTGCTTTTCTTTGTTACATCTTCCTCGTTCGGAATGTTTGTCGCTATCTTTGACTTCTTATGTTTGATACACTCAAATCGAAACACAAACTATGTGACCTTTTAGGTTTATGTGTTGAATCCAAAGTGGATTGTTGGTTATAAATCTCAATTTCCATTAAGATTTTATTAAATCCATTTCATCATTTAAACTTTGTGTTCAAAAATAGACGTTCATAGAAAAATTGTGAAATTGTCATTGAAATTGTTGTTTTAATTGATTAAATTAACGCTTGGAATGCTATGCAATGAATGAACCAATCGTTTGGGGGAAATCGTGTAATTTAAAAAATAGAATCAACGATTGACTGTCAATTCCAGTCTGATGACGTCTATAGACCAACGCATGTGAACAATCACAATACGCTTCTATCGCCACTGTTCCAGTAGTCTAGTCTTCGAACAGATAACAAACATAACACAATCACTGTAGTTCATTCAGTACACAGTATAGAGTCTATGTCATGATACGGTTGCCGACAAACACTGTTTGCTTCGAAAGCGTCGTTCAAGTTGCCTCACATCAAACACGAGTCACAGTCTAGCCGAAAAGACGAAAAAAAAACAAACCGAAACAAAAATGTTTCAGAAAAAACACATAAAACGATGACAAAAGTGAAACTTAGCAATAAAGTTGTGACTTTTAAGATTGCCATAGCCATGGCTCTTAACGGCTTTGTAACAAAAAAAAACATTAACAGCAGTTTGGAACAGTATTAATGCCGTCAAAACAATTTGAACATCTAAAGAAAAAACTGAGCTTGAAATTGAAATAAAAACTAAAACAAAGAACATTTGTCATAACGCCATGAAAAATTATCTTTACGGTTCATTTCGATTGAGATTGAAAATAAGTGTTGTTTTTGAAATGCGATTAATGCATTCCATAGAAATCTGTTATATAAAACTTGTCAATTACAAAAATTATGCGGCGAATGTAAGTGATCAATTCGAATTTTGTGCAGAAAAGAAAAAAAAAACATGTTTATGTGAGTGAAATCGAGAAAAAATGTGTAACAATTTCGCTGTTCACTGAATTCGAAGCATAGTGAAAAATTATCTCATTTCAAACATCTTAGCTAATTGTCAATTGAATATCGTCAATTTTACTGCTAAACATTAATTAGAGTTTTAAACTGAGTGAAACAGTTCAAGCACTAAATAGAAAATGAAAACCGATTTCAGCATCCGATAGATTTGGAACGTAATTAATATTGTCGCTCCATTTCACTTTGACTGCAATCGCAGTCTATTGAACTCTTTGGATTGGCTTAATAGATCTGAATAGTTTTTAAAGGTGCTGACGAAAATTCAAGAGTTCAAAACAAAATTCAAAATGATTCAGTTTAAATGCAAAGAGATCACAAACCATATTCAAATACCTTGAATTAAACAAAGACAAAAGAAACCGGGAAAAAAACGAAAAAATAATGAGAGAAACACAAATGAATTGGGGGGAAAGAATGAGAGAATAAAGTTTCAGATCTCAGGCCGAAACGAAAAATTATACTATTTTCACTAATAAATGGTTGTTTGTCACAGAAACAATGGCCATTTCATTCAATTGTAATGCAGATTCATGTTTACTTGTTTACCTTGGTGTATTTTTTAATGTTTTCTTGTGACAAAATATAAACACTTTTAATGATTGGGCAATTTCCGAAATAATCTTTCCAGCGTTCCGATGACATTGCATAGCGTTGTCTATTTTACTCAACACGTGCTGAGTTGAACATAAACACTAGAATAAAATCTGTCATCAAGTATAGAGTAGCACAGAATTACAAACACATAGCTATAGACACAAGTAAATAGGCCGTGCTGTCGCCATTCAACGACAAACTGAATGATATACACAAATTACAGAGGCTTCAAAAGACTATGTTTTATTTTGTCTTTGACTTAAAATGAGATGTTTTTACTTTTGGGACCGGTTCATTTGAAAAGAATAATGAGTTTAAACCGGACTTCAACAGTAATTAGTGTTAAACTATCTCACAAGCTACAACTAGACACATTTTCAACTGTGAAGACGTTTTTTGTTGTTGTTGTTGTTGCTTTTAATTCCATTGAAAATTCTTTGAATCAGTTTCGACCAAATGACCAACATAACGGCAATTTTAACACAACCAAACACTTTAATTATACTTCAGTTAGATGGAATAGCAGTTTCATTTTAATGAAACTTAATCGGATGAAGTTGAAGATGTAATGTGGTTAGAATGATTTATAGAGCACTGTAGATATTAAAGAACGTACGCATTACGTAATTATGATTGTATCGTTTTGTACACAGTGAATGCTGTATGTACAATGTACACTTACACGGTACAAGGGGCGATCATAAGCTATGAGAATAATTTTATCATAATCTGAAATGATCATCATTTTTAGACGACTGTCGGCGGAACGATTATCTAGTTTTAATCATTCTCCAAGCCTAACTCGACCAAAGCATTGTATCTGAAAAGATGAAAAGAGTTTCAAAAGTCTAAACATTTATCCTCCGGATACAGCTCAAGCCATCTTAGTGCCATGATTTACGAGTCAAGGGTCGATCATCAACAAGATTTAGAGGAACCAATTTAATCAAACATGGAAAAAAATCGAAAAAAACGAAAAAAAAACGTTTTTGTTGATTGTGTTGTCAAAAAAATCACCAAAATTCGCTGCATTTCGAAGGAAATCTAAGTCTGAATGGAGTTATAAGTTATGCTCAACAGTTCATGACGTTTCAGTAATATTATTGCCGGTTTTCAAAAAAATATTTTGTAAATTTTTTCTGCGGAGTAATTTCTCTGATATTTCTTGTGTTATATTTTTTATCTGGTTCTTTGAAGCCATTCTCTCGAAATGAAGAGATAGTTGAGTTTATGCGTACACTGTACAGAGGATTTGCGATTTGTCATCAATGATTTGTGTTCAGTAGACATCGTTCATAAATATATTTATGCTGACACTACTTAAAGTCTAAAATAGTAAATACCGTTAAAAATTGTCATTGTTTATGACTTTACCGACTTTACTAAGTGAAAAGTAAAAGTATGCCAAATATTTATCAGTTATTTGTCATGGATTTGATCGAAAATGGCCCAAATTCCGGTTTGTTAATTGTTTGGGCGTCGAAATCGAAAGTGGCTTGCCCAAAGATGAAAATGAAGAGTAATCGAAAGTGTGTTTTGCGATGCAGCCAAATAAAAATCAATCATACTCGACAGTATTGAATCAACACTCACCCAACACAATTGGTTCAACATATATCGAAAAACTGTTGAATGAATTTAATTGTTTGACGTATATGCGTAAGCTGCGCACCTTCAAAATAAATACGGAAGAAACAATTTACAATTGACCAAGTGAAAAATGGCTGGCATTGCGAATGTGTTAATTGCACTCCATTGAACGTTACATAAGTCACCCAAAACAAAAAAAATACACAAGGCCCACCGTAGTTCCGAGTGCGAATACCTGAAAATTACAAACAAACAAAAAATCCACATCCATCGATTGCTTGGAACAATCAAATCAGTTATTCACCGTTTAAAGTTACACTGTAATGCGCCGTAATGAATGGTTAAAATACACGATGAAAGCGAAAATACTCAAAATAACGGGTGAACACAAAATGAGCATGACTTTTTGATTTCGGTGTGGTGCAAGACGGAACCAAATTTCGTTGAGAATAACAATTTGTGTATGAAACCAATCAAATCAGATTCAGCGAATGCGTGAGAAGAATGGAATGAATTGAAGGAAACACACAATTTTTCAATTGAAAATGGATATTTTGGTGACATAGAGGAAGGTGAACATATCGATGGAAGGACAGAATTGTTAATGGGCTATGCATTAAATAATGATTCAGTTGGTGTTTGTGACTTTATGGCTCATGATTATTTGATTATGGTGACTTAATGTGATTGTGAATTGATACCGTGACAATTTTCAAATTGATAATATTACACTTGTGTTTAATGAACATAAATGTAAACAATAAATCGAAATAATCACATTTAAGCGACAATTACGACAACAGCAGCAAGGTCACTTCAAAGCACCGAAAAAAAAAATTATTTAGTTTTTTTTTCGAACAAAAACCGTTTTATGTTTTCTGTTTATCTTCACTGCAAATTTGACGAAATCCAAATGAAGTCGGCTATTGAACAAAAGAATTAACAAAGACACTCAGAGAAAATCGTCTACCGCTTGCACTGCGGTCATACCTGTAATTTCAATGAAAATTGACTTTTGTCTTCAATTTGAATATAATAATGTTTCCAAGATTGTTCCATGCATTTGAACGATTCCATGCAACGATTTCAACACAATTTGAACATAACTTGTCACGACATTCAACACAGATTGTAACCCAATGATTGTGACATATGCAGTTTGAATGCGCTGAAAACGAATAAAACACAACCAACTTTGGTTAAAACGGATTTGTTTTTTTTTTCTTTTGAAATTGGAAACAATTGCAGTGTGAACACGAACATGTTGTCGGTAGCTAAGAAGCCGGTTGAAGCTAGAGCAATAACACCACAATGTTGAATTTGGTTAGTGGGAATGCGGTGTGATTTAATGACTTAATGCAATTGACGCAAGACCTCTCTGCAAGTTTTGCCTTAGTTTGGGGTTTTTCTTGAGAATGATTTTAAATGGTTGCCGTTTGAAATAATCATGGTTATTTATAACTGTGCATGGTTATTTCTTGAACAAACTAAACTTTGACACTTGTTACAATCGTCATGCCAATTTGCTGCAGTAAAACAAAGCTATACACAATTTTGTGTCTTGTCGAGTGATTTAAGCCCAAAACTCCAGTTGAGAAGTAGGCTTAATTCCATGCTTTATCGCGATTTGAATTTCAGTTCGACGACAGTCGATGTTGGGTAATTGTGGACTTTGGAGCGACTTACTTCAACCATAAAATCGATTGTATATAATCTTTAGTCTACTATGGACTTTACCTAGTTGGTAATACAAAGTTTTTTATTCGGGGTGAGGCAAATACCGAAAGCTGAGCATGAAAATGGCATTAAACAATTTGAAAGATCATAGTTATAGTATTCAAACTATGAATATATCAAAGGTCTAAGCATTACAATCGACTCATAATTTGGTCTACACAAACAAAATGTCAAAATTGTGTGATTTTTCAAATCATTTGTGTTAAGCTTTTGTTCAAAGATAAAATATGAAATTTTGATTCACAAACGAAAACATTATCGTGAATCATATGTAAGCTGCTCGATGGTGATCAAAATCATATGCCAAAATGGTTACACACGAAAAAAAAACAGCGAGAGATAAAATCAAATAAAGTATCATTTAAGTAGATATAATTCAATCAAAAAAGAGTCACCGAAACAGCCACAAAGTGCATATGTACCAAGAGAAAACATAAAATAAAGAGAGAGACGAAATTTCATTTCAATTGAGAATTGAGCCAAAGTGAAAAAGAATGACACAAAATCACAGTCCACCCAGTAAACAAATTTAATTTAATTAAATTCAATTGCGCACCGCAACCATTTACTCAATTGGGCAATCGTTTCCATGCAATTTTTTCCCTGGGTGCGATTGTATGCGGCTGGCTTGAGAATTTGCGGCGCAATAAGAAAGAAATTGTTATGTGATGGAAGAGAGGGCGAGTGAGAAGGGAGAGCATACAGTGATCAATTTACTCGTTGCACTAATTCAATAAAGCGAATCAACTCGGCCATCAATTTAAAGTCTATTCGATGATAGAACGATGTAAATTAGGCGAAGGCATCATTTGAATGGCTTTTAGTCGTGAATAAATCAATCTCATTCAACTGAAAATCAAGTCAAGTATGCAAACTGGTGAACAACTTCCATTGTTTTGATCGCGACACAGAAATAGCTTTTGAATTTGTTTGTCGCAATCGCTGTTTTGTTTTGTTTTTTTATATATGGAACATAACGAAAATAGACGATTTTCAACGGTTTTCGGTGTAATAAATTGAAATTAGAAAAATAGTTCTTTTGAGACATGCAAATTAAGTAGTTATTTATGCAAAATTGTACACTCAACAAGCGACATAGTGATCTTTTGATTCGTAAATGCAATAACACAACAAATACATTTTTGTGATGGAATCGTGACTTGAATTTCTTTTTTTTTCGTACATTTTCGAACACGACAATGGAAAATATCGATGCAAAAATACGTCGTACTTGAATATACACATGACGTGAATAAACGTGACTTATTAATGCTTTTATCGATATATGTTTGATAGGTCGTTTCAATACCTCGTAATAGCCACATATCGATGATTTTATTCATTAATTTATGGCGGTATGGATTCGAAAGTGGATTTCATATGAATTTCAATAGCATTTGATCGTCATTCTTCACATTCCGATCATATTACAGACATTTGAATTTTACTGAACTCTTTGCGTTGGGTCTTATGAGCCACAAAAACACGAGAATCAAGTATTCATGAATTTGCAAGTCATCAGTATGAATTGATTTTTTTTTTAATTTACCAATTGCCAATTTCACCTTCCACACCGGGCAAACGACCTCTCAATTCACTTTTTACGCGGTAAATGGCCAAAATTTTCTTTACCGTCTTCGTGATGTTTTGAACTTAGAGCTTAGCAAAACGATTTGCACACCTTAAGCAATTCAATTTCCATTTGATTGAAGTGTTGAGTAATTCAAATGCCCCTGTTGATTGTGTGTTGAATTAAAAATGATTCAATATGAGAAAAACATGAGCTGATTACTCAATAGCTTACGTTTGGGTTTTTGGGTGAAATTTTTGCATAAAACCGGTAAAAATCGCAATAAATCGAAAAATGATACACTTTCTATGGAAACTAGTAGTTCAAACTACCAACACAATCGAAATTACCATTTCATTCAATTGAATTGATATTTTGTATGACAACAATTTGTGTATCACATACATGTGATGTGATTCATTGCCAAATCCAATTAATGTGTATTTCTGAATACATAAAAAACCACTCACAACGTCATTGATAGCTAAAAAACACTAATTATATCAGTAAATTTGATTAATAATAATCTTGCCAAAGAAAACAAAAATAGCAAATATAAAGAAAAAAACACACAAACAAACAACAGAGAAGTCGAGAAAAAAACAGTCAAGAAAGTGAAATAAGGTGACAAATTTAAATAACAAAATAGATGAATCAAAACAAACGTGAAGCAAAATGTCAGAACAATGTGATTCACGAGACAAAAACCAATCTGCATGCAAAAATAAAACAAAAATCATATTAAAATAAAATTTAAAAAAAAAACCCAATAAATTCTGATCTGTTGAATTTTTTATGGTGAATGAGGCCAGGGCAATGTTGAAACTGCCAAATATGAAGATTCTACCTTTAATTCGTTTTAATTTGATGTAATGTAACTTACGTTGCAGTTTATCTGTATCATTCGATTGATTCTCACACTGGATTTTCAACAATGGTGCCTAACGGTTCGAATGAATTAGTTGAAAATAGAATTCACGCCATCTATATTCATCTATATTGTTATGTTATTCACTTGTGTAAGAGAGCATTCGACTTAGCTATTGCGTCCACCCTGGTGGCGAACTGTGTAGAGATAATATGCATAAATACAAACATTGATGTTTAATTTGATCATGGCAAAACGAGATGGCGTGGTCTTGCGAGACTACCACATCGTTTACATTACCGAGATAGGAATGTTAAGCACCATTGATTTTCAATGAACAAATGAATTACTGGTTTGAAATAACGAATTAAGTTTTTTTTTCCATTTTTGTGAGTGCAGTTCGAATTTTATTCGAGAATTTTCATGGTCCAGATTTGGAAGTTCCAGTCTCTGGCAGGCTGCCAGATAAAAAATCCTGCCATGAGTTTAATTTTTCTATAAAATCCTCCCGGAGATTAATTCGAATGACAAAAATTTATGATTTAAATTCAGCTTACGTGTTAAAAATGCCACATTTTGCGCGAATAAATTTGTGAAGAGCGATGCAAATTAGTCGTCTGTGACTTAATCAAAATCCAAAAATCACAATGTCAAAAGAGCATCTTCTGTTGTGTATTTTGATTGCGATTTTTTTCTATACGCGCATTTCAAACTATTTTATGTCCCGAGCAAATTCGTTGAGTTTTCACGCTAACATTGCTTATCATCGCTAACAAATCATAAACTACAAATCAGATAATTAAAACAAAAACGTTTTTGTTGTTGTTATTGATGAAAGTCACCATTTTTGAAATCATATTTAGACAATCAAATAATAAAATGTTGGAAAAAAATTGCCTCGTGCCGATTTTTTAATCACTTGAAAACCTGTTTTAACATTTATATCATTTGATCGATGTGACAGCGGAAAAAAAATGCTTTAAATTTAAAGATTTAATATCATTGTGTGTTTGACTTTGACTTTGCACGATGAAATTTACATTTAAAACTGCGACTTCATTTAAATGATAATCAAAAAATGTGTGCAATTTTTTTGTTGGAATCTGTTGGCTGCACATTGTTTGGTAGAAATTGATTGTCATGCGACGGCAGCATGTTGATGAGATTTTTGCCTCACATTCCAACGAAGTGCCGTCTGAAGTGCATTAAACAAAAATATATATTGTGATTGCAATCGATAAGCAATGTAGCACATCGCAAAATTTCAATTCAAATTCAGTTTAACGATCACACAATATAATTTAAAATACCCATTTTAAGTGAAACACTTTTGGTGATGACACTCAATTTTATAGTCATTTTATTGTGTTGACTTAAATCAAAGTGCGAAATTCAAATAAAAAACGAATCAAGCTAATAATTGAGTTTAAAATAAATTGATTAATCAGTGTGAATAGCACGATTTGAAATGTTAATCTGACAACTTTGATTCAAATTTGGTTGTGAATTATTTCAATTGACCGCAAGCAAATTAGAGTCGACCCTGAGCAATAATCACAACTCGTTTAGTAATAAACATTTGACAAAATGCGAATGTGTTGAACGTACGACAATCACTGATATTGCAACAGACACCTCGACACAATCGACAATTATATTTGTTAACACATCGGACATAATTTTATGGCGTGAAATTTATAACAATCTATCAACACTTTAATATTTGGATTTTATTAATACGTTGGACAATTATCGCCATTGACACGTGAATTTTTTTAAATTTTCGGATTAAAAGTGTCAAATTTGAATTCAGATTTTTTTCCATTAGATCGTTTGCCATAGACTCTAAAGTCTAGAGTCTAGAATCCAGACTTAGAAATTAGACACCAAAACTCTTGCTTTGGAAGGAATTGTCCTCGTAAAACCATTTTACTAAAACGTTATCAATTGAAATAACAAACAAAAGGAGCTTCCTCCTCAAGTTTTCCTAGCTATTGGCTGATTGACTGACCATTGAGAGGCTATTTCTCTTGCCATTTTATTTCAAGGCTTGATAATAATAATTGGAAACCCAATGAGAAATTCTGCCATAGACTAAATTCAATCGATTAATTATATTTATGCTATCGATTAGTATTAATGCTAGATGCCACACCATTCAGGCAAATCATTAATAGCCATATCATCATCATTAAAGCATATCGCTTGAATTTGACATTGACATCGAGGATTGCCGTTTATTTCAATCGATATATTGAAGGAATATGAAACAACATTTTAATACGTACGAACGTTGCGGACACAGCGGATGGGAAGAGAGAATTGTTTAAAGTCCTCTTTGGAATTCCAATTGAATTCAATTCAATCATTCCTTGTCCTTCATTTTTATTATTTCCAATATGAGAATCGTTCTATTCGAACTCAAGTACATTCCACGGTTAATTTGAACCATTCAATTCAAAATGCATATTACAGACACAATTTCTAGTTTCGAAGAAAGTACTTTTTGGTTTTAATAGCAACTGCGACGTCGATTTCATTATTGACAGTTTCTAAGCAATAATAATATGTTTCGTGTCGCAGAAATGTGATCAAATATGTTACGCAATCCACCTACCCAGTGAGTGGGTGACTGAAGGGTCTAAATGACATAAATTGTCTATGTAAACGGAGTAAAATGAAGCAAATTAAGGTTAACATGTTAGATAATGTCGGAAATGTTGAACAGGTTTTCATGAAGTCATTTGATACCTTATAAATACACTTGGAGCACAAAAATCATCCGGAAAACACATGCTCGATTGCGTGACATATGGTTTTCCTCCTCTTTACCTGTACACAACATTCAAATCACATATGCTAATTGCATTGAAACTATTTCATTTTTACTAATTCTCATGTGAAAAAGTTGAATACTTTTTGTTGATTCCTTTTTTTGTTGTTGCTGCTGCTCAATGAACAGCGTCTCTGGTCATAGTTCCTCATCCACTCAAGGGGTGCATTGCGAAACACAATCCAATATTACGGAATTTGAATTATTCAAGTATAATTAGTAATGGTTTGGTTGGTACGTTTGAGTGGTAATTTATGTAAAATGAGAGCTGAGATTTGAACCAAATGAAAATTGGCTTTTGAATTGAAAACTATCGAATTTACATTCTTCAGATTCTCAGCATTGTATTCACAAAAAAATCAAAATGATGAAAATTAACCACATTTTTTTTTTATTTGATTCGATTTCAGAATACCATCGGCTGCGGGATCTAGTTAGAGAGCAATATCAGCGAATTTGTTAGGCGTTTAAACGATTGAATTGACTGAAAATGGGAAAATTGACTACAAAATCCAATTCGATTTGTATGATGCCGACCATTCAATTGATGATAAGTTTGGCAATTTTGGCAACCATTCTACTAGCATCGATAGCCGAATGCCATACAATACACCGAAGACAGGATATCATCGAAAGTTCCGCTTCAATTGATAATTTCAATTTACCAAAAGCTGGTAATGAAACAATTATCAGTACAGAAAATGATGCTAATGTGCCGATGAATGATGATGGCATAGCTGAGGACGTTGAGGACGTTCAAAGTGCGAAAGAATCAACGGATTCCAAGGAATCAACGAATAATATTGAAACAAACAATGTAAATAATGTACAGGAACCAGTGTCGAGTACAACCGATGTCAATAATGGCATCGAACAAAATTTTGGCACACAAAATAATGACACAACGGTCACTGTGACAAATGACACATCCGGTTCACAAACGAATTTTACCAAAGATTTTAGTCAAGATGAATCTGTAGAAAATAGGTAGGTGATTTCAATCGCTTCAACAAAAAAATCATTGAAAAATAGTTAAAGTTGATGATAAAATATTTCCCCCTTTTTCCAGATTGCCATCAAAAAGTAGTGATAGATCGACAACGCGAGCACCAGCAAAGATCACCACCGTTTCATTAAAAGAAGCGACACGCAGTGATACAAACCATGAAACGCAATCAACGGCATCGATACCACGATTACCATCACTCAATGCATCTGAAAAGCCAAAACGACTCGATGCATCATTTGTTCGTGCAACCGAACGTGCCGTTCCAGACCTCGATACGAGCACAATGCGTGTGAGTCATTCAACCGTTTCGGCCATATCAACGCAATCATTAACACCGAAAATATCAGCCACAGAAACGATTCGAGCACGAATTTCATCAATTTCACCGGAATTGATCGCTGAAAAGCGTGCCAAATATTTGAGTGAATCGCACATTGGATCATCATCACCGTCATCTGTTAACAATCCAGAACCATCATGGTCAGATTTGAAGACAGTTGGTGAGGTGCATTATAACAATGTAACGCTTGGCAAATCATTGCCACCAGAAGAACCGAACGGTGCAGTCAATGGAAAACTTGACAGTGAAGAGATTGAAGAGAAAAGTTCAGCTGAAACAACGTCCACCGAAAAGAATGTGGACGAGCACGAAACTCAGCTACAAAAGTCAAATTCCAGTCGAATTGCTGATGTGCAAGAGGATAATTCACTTAGTTTGTTACCGTCAACATCACACCGACCCACGATTCCCGGCACTACACGGGCTCATCAAATGAAACCAATTGTAAGTGACGTTGCTCATCATGAAATCCGAAAAGTCAAGGTCAAAGAGGTAGAATCGGAGAGACCGAAAGAAGAAAACTCCAATTCAGAGATGAACTTGCAAAAAGTGACTGAATCTGGAAGCGCAGCGGCTGTGAGCTCAACAGAGCATGTAAAAAATGAAGAAACAACCATCAGTGAGATGGAAAAGGAGGTTTATTCAACGACCGAGGAAGAAGAAGACTTAACAACAACAGTGATGATTGATGAGACGACAACTGACGAAATCACTACTCTGAGCCAAAATGAAGGGACAACATCAAGACCTACTAAGACGAAAGAAAATATGATTGCTGTTGAAACCACAACCATCATCCCAACAACAGAAGAAGAAACAGACGATCCAACAACCGTTTTGACTATATCGACCAAAGAAGAAGAGAATAAAATTGACCAACATGCACCAACACAGAGTTTGATTCCAAAAGAGACGATAAATGTGACTGAACCAGTCCGAATCAGCCCGATCACTACTCCATCAGTGTCCGCTGAAACAGATTCAACGACAAATGAAGTGACAAAGTCACTAACTCATCCAACAAAACCGGTTATTTCAAAGCCAACGGAAAACAAGCAAAAAATTATTATTCCAAAAGACGATGGGAAATCGGTCGAGACGAGTTCAATGTCAACCAACCAACCGACAAGTCCACAGAAGGTCTCACCCACAACTCAACCCATGCCCATGACCAATGAACCGACAGAATCGACTGAATCCACTCCAACAACACTTCTGACGAATTTGGCCATCACAACTGATCCCGTACTTCGAAAAGCACCGGTCACACATTTCACATCGTCCGCCGAACATCAAACGGAAATCGCTCAGGTGCCAGATGGTGAACAAACCGATATCAATGCAATGATTGCGATTGGTATTAGTGTTGTGGCCGTTGTAACACTGATTTTGTTGGTTGGTTTCTTGTATGTGATGCGAAAACGTCAAAAGCAATTAACATACAGCCAAAGATGCCGTCCCATTGGATTGGACGCATATAGTTTGGACAATATTTCAATTTATAACAGTGTACGGCGTAAAAGTGCAATTCGATCATCAAAACGTGCCTTTGGCAATGCTGGTTTTGATGATCCAGGCCTCAAAAATAACCCATTGAATATCGCACAATTGGCCACATTCTCACAGAAACGGGTTTCAATTAACGATGAATTCCGTGACATTCCAACAGTGACGGCACGCATTGAAGAGGTTCCTGTTGGTTGCGAGGATAAAAATAGGTGAGTTCTTTAACGTGATATTTAATGTTGAAAATATTGACAAAAATTTCGATTGAATCGTTCCGTTTTTTTCCGTAGATACGCAAATGTGGTGCCGTTACCAGAGAGCCGTGTTCACCTCAAACCCATTGACGATGATGAAAAAACGGAATATATCAACGCAAACTTTGTAAAAGGTCCAAAAGACACAACACACTATTACATCGCATGTCAAGCACCGCTAGAACATACAATCGTTGATTTTTGGCGTATGATTTGGGAGCAAAATTCACGTGTTATTATTATGGCCACCGATTTAACAGAAAATGGAATTGAAAAATGTGCCGAATATTTACCATCATCATTTGTTATTGACAATCATGTATCGTTTGGTGACTATCAAATAATACTGAAAAATCGTGATGTTCGTGATAAATATGCGGTATCAACGGTACATTTGAAAAATGCATACACAAAAACATGGCGTGAAATAACACATTTCTGGTATCAATGGCCGGAAAATGGTGTGCCCACCGATGAGGCAAGTGTTATTGCAATGTTACTTGAAGCACGTAGCTACTTGAAAATGGTGACACCCGAACAGAGTACGGAAAATGATACACAGGAAAGTGATTTGGGTGGAAAGATTGGCAATGGCAATTTAGATAAAACCAAATCATTGCAGAGAATTCAAGGGTAACAACACAAAAATAAAAAAACAAAAATGAAATTTAGTAAAACTGATCTTTAAACAAAAAATGTACATTTTAAATTCATTTTAGGCCGTTGACAGTGCATTGCTCACCAGGTACTGGACGCACGGGAACCATTATCGCATGTGATATTGCAATTCGATCGCTGGAGCAACCAACACGAAGCGTTGATGTTCCACAAATTGTATACTTTGTTCGACGCGGACGAGCTAGTGCTGTACAAACACGCGAACAATACGAATTTATCTATAAAGTAAGTAGCAATGTGTGGTGACAACAAATCAACGCTTTGTATTGAATTTGAATTCGATTTATATTGTGAAACAGTTCAATAGGTCAAAATAGCCAAACCATTCGAATGAACGCTATTTCGACTGATTTCTATTCTTCAATTTGTTTTGTTATTAATTTATGACATTCACATTATTTAATTTGTGTGGAATTTTGATTAAATTGCAATTTGTAACTGGATGAGAGCAAAATTTCAAGTGGATTCAACTGAATATAACTGGACATCATCATTAAAAACACGACAATTGAATTGATTTTGATTTTTTATTTCTTTGATTATTTCAGGTGGCTCATGTTTATGCAACTAAATTAACGGGTCCATCAACAGACAACTGAATCGACGAATTTTGACCCACTAGCTGCTAATCTAGCAATATTCAATGTTCATTCCAATCACTGGAATCGTTTACATTTTTAGACGAACAGAAGATATTATTTTCATTCGTAAATGTAATTTTGTAAAAAAAAACACACTCACACTTAACACAGCTATTAAAATATATTAGGATTAGGGAGCGACATCGATTTTGGTCGCAACGGTAGCCAGAGAAATTCATATGGCCAAATGGCAGATAGAGTTCAATGAAACTTATTTTGTTCGATAAAATTCCAAGAGAAACCAAATTATTCACTAAGTTTAAGTTGAGCAACAATTGTATAGAAATTCTGACACATCATATAAAATTAGGGACCATATTGTGATACGTCAAAAAGTATGTATAGAAAACAAGCCAATCGGGCAGCTTGTAAATATTGTAAAATTTAAATCAAGTCTTGTTGAACGGCAATTTAATCACCAATTATGACATTGGCACCATTTAAGGGGAACAATAAAATTGGGAGTTGGAATTCCTTATGAGAACTGCAGCCGTCATCGCCGAAAGAGTATATAATTCACGCACCCCCTTCGAACACCATGACGAATGTTCGCTATTCAACATTCTATTCGATTGAAACGTCAAGTCCAATAGAAAAAGTGCACCAATGACAAATATAACGCTCGAAGTTCTTTTTTGCATCACACAAATTATTATATTTTAAGTAGAAATTCAATGTCTAATCAAAATGGACCGTTTGGTTCGTTAATAGCGTTAATAACGACTTGTTATGAAAATGTTGAGTACTAGCCAATTTAATGTATTTGTTCAAATTAGTCGAATTTATTAGAGTTTTCAAGAGCTTTTACTCAAGACTTGACTTTAATGCATACAGTCTATAGTATTCATTAGGGTCTGATGCATGACCATGGGATTTGTGTATAGACAAACGAAAAATTGGATCACAAATTATATAGCATATCTCACTGATAACGATACTGTTAAAAGACATTCCAAATGTGAATGATTGGATCATGAAGTGCACTTCAATCCACATACATTAAGACAAATGTAATGACATTTAATTTCAGGGATTTGGTACCCTGGACGAAAATATTTAGCCGAAAATAAAGAGATACTCTTAAAATGAAAAAAAAACATATGTGTTTGGTTTCTATTCATCATCAATTTTTGATTTTATTCAGTAGTCAAAATAATTTATTTCAGATGTCAGTATTCTTATTCTGAATTTAAAGAGTCGAATTTGCACTTTGGACGGATAAATTGACCAGGAATTTTTAACGCAAACTTTGAAAAATATGACTCTTTTAAGAGCAATACCTGTAAGATAAAAATAAACTTATTTGAGTTTGAATTTTGAGATATAAACTAATTTTAATTTTAACATTTTGACAATTGGTTTTTTCCCAAGTGTACTTGATAAATCACTACAACTTTAATGCTTGATTTAATAGGTGTGTTTTGAGTGAGACAGACGTGCGTGTGTTCACAAAACACACCTTTCTCGTACTCTAGGCAAGGGTCGTTCACGATTCACAAAAATGAATATTATTTGACGTTATAAAAATGATTAATTAGCGATGTGTAATCATTGGGAGTTTTTCGATTTCACCGCATGCCTATTTCTCATGCTCCATATATGAAGAGAACATATATAAGTGGCTGAGAATAGAAATGAGAGTACAGGATCGCCCAAGCAGAAGTGCAACATGAAGAATATTTCGAAAAAATGCAACACAATTCCAAAATCATTATGCTTTTTTTCAAGAATTATTTTTATGTTGCACTTTTGCTTGAGTAATCTCGTATTTGCATTTCTATTCTCAGACAATCATATGTTACTTTGATTTCGCCTGAAAGTAGATAAAATCAACTAAAACACGGGAAATAGGCATTTTTCATAGTAGTAATTTCCCTTACACAAATGACTCGAACCCGAAGCGAAAGACTCAAAAACTTCGATCAAGTTGATTCACCTTGAAGTGAAAATGTACCTTAGAACAATGCTTCGATCCTTACCCCAATCAATGACCAACTAAACTACAACACAGGCTGCATTAAAAAAGAACACGCTGTCGGTGACATTGTTTTTTATTGAACATTTCGATTTAAATTACAATGAACAATACATCTAATTCATTTTGTAAGGTAAATTATGTTTTCATTTATACGTTTTAGATCGCATTGAATTTGAGCGTATGAAATATTCCACCTGTTCTTTTTCCGCCGATGAACTCTACGATGATATTTGAGTCAGGAAGTTGAATTTTTTCCTTCAATGTATATTTCTCGTATTTCACTTGCTCAGATGTATGGCGTTTGAATTTGATATCGTACTTAAATCGCGGTTTGATCTTAATCGGTTTTGTTAATGTTACATTAGTTTGTGAAGAAAATATGACATTTTTGTCACTGTATAGAACTTTGACGGCACCATCATCAGAGATTTCAGAAATAGTCAGTTCACCTGTTGGACGATTAGAATGTAACTGCACACATTGAATTTCACCCAGAAAAATTGGTTTATTTGCTGTAAATGTGGTTTGTTCAACGGGTTCAAGATACGCATGATGGTTATAGCAGTCATAGTCATCATAGTCATAGGCATATTCACGTAGTACGCTACGATGACAAATGATCGCAGCAGCAGCGTCCCATTGTGGAACATATCGAAGGTTCTTTTTGAACATCTTCGGCTGAAAATCTTTCGATGTGATCATTTGAAGAATTTCTTTATGTTCGTCGAAGGAAAACAATTGTCCATACGTTGGCGTCAAATCAATAAAGTACTCTACCGTCATTGAACCAAACTGAATGTCGTAAAACAAATCGCCGAGATAAGCCTCAACCATTTCCTTGGTTATTTCTTCTTGTTTAGCTTTCGCCTTTACCCAATTCATGCATGCGTGGAACACATTGGCCTCTGAACAAGATAATTCATCAAGATTCAAAACATGGCTCAGCACGGAACGATCGCAGTCCAAAAAACTCGACGAACCAAATACAGCGTCCGTGTCTTTAACAATCTTTGATTCACATAGTTTCTTTAAGTCGCTGAGATCGAAGATAGATCGAAGATAGTCTCGCCATAGATGGAACACACGCTATCATTGGTGAGGGTAAGTTTGTCTTTCAGGAATTTATCGCAAATGCTTTGACAGGCAGCAACATCGTACTTTTTGCCAAGGTTCACCACATCGAATCCGTTTTCAATGGTTAGATTAACTTTGCTCTTGTAAAAGAATTGCAGGAATTCTTTGAATGCGTCCGCAGAAGCGTCAGTAATTTCAACGTCACCTTTTTCCTTCAAGTCACCGAAAAACATTGCCTTGAAGACATCACTTCCAGCAGCCAAAAGGAATTTGTGTGCCGGGAGCCGCTCGCGATTGTCGTCGTCACCAAACACAAAGTAGACATCGGCTATTTCGGTTTTCAGATATAATTTTCCTATTGTTTCCATCAGAAAATGATTCTCATAGCCATCGTTCAGTGCTTGATTTGATGCCATTTTTGATGCAAATTGGGCTGTTCAATCGATAGTGTAGTCTTTTTTTAACTGTGTTTGCTGTATACGAAAATGAATTTAATATTATAATTGATGAAATGATAAAATAATTTCCAGTCCAAAATAAAGTCAATTTTCTTACTTCTCAGGAGCTTGTGATAAGTTTTGATGAGCTGAGGAGGTTATGATTTGGATTTCACAATGTACGCTCGTCACGTTCCGTCACAGAAGCGGTGTTTATTTTTGTTTATGTTTGATTTGTTTGATTCATGGATTAAGTGGAAACGTTGGGAATATTTTACCGATAACGCTATGAATGATTTCGATATTTTAAAGTCGATATGTGGCAAAATTACAGGAATGGTGTCGAATTCGGATATTGTAAACAGGATGAACGGTGCACTGAGATGTCAGTAAAAAATGCGCTCATTTACATAACTCCATTGACAGCTTCTTTTTGTTGAGTGAGAGCGTTTATCACTTAGAGTGTGCTGTTGTTTATTTTTTTAAAAGTGACATTCAAAGAAATCGGTTCTAAAATTAACATGTGAGATAGTTAATTGATTAATTGGATATTCATTATTGAATACTATTTGAATGTCAAATACATTTACGAATTTTCGGTCAACTTGGACAACAAATAATGTCTTTTTTGTTTTAATTAAAATTGCATGAACAGAATGAGTGAATGGCAGAAAGAGAGCATTTGTTTATTTTACGCGAGTGACTCGTTTGTTCTCTTTTAAACATTCCTTCATTTCCTCATTCTCTTCGTTCATGTGGTGTGCGAGTTGTTCAGAGAGCAGTCATTGTATTCGCACACGATGTAACAAACGTCAATTTTCAAATTAAATATTGATAGCAAGGTTCAAACCCATTTTTATTCTAGATATTTTTTTTTAAATTTCAAGTAAGGAATATCTTGCGATGGATTCAATATAAATAATTTGTATGCATCTCAAAAGATTTTTGCGATAATTCAGAATCACCTCAGTTGTACCTGTGTGAAAACATGCCAATATACAAAACATCACAGTCTACTGAAGGTTGTGGTCAGTGCAGTTCTGTGTATTAGTATGTCGTCATATAGCAGCTCTGTTGATTTCCCTATCGCATGAATCGATCATAAGAATCTATGCTATGAGTAACTTTGAATAAATGGGAAATAACCAGATGAATTTTAAAATGAAACATAAAAATTACTTAAGCAAAGAGCATCATGATTTTGAAATTATGTGCATTTTTACGAGTAATTTTTTCGCTTGTTGTACACTACGCAGTTCATATGGCAAACACTGATTTTTATGTTGCTTGTACTGTCATTTTTATTCTCAAAATGGTCAGCCACTCACATTTAAATAAATCCATTGCAAAATAGAGTCTCTGATTTTGGTCTCAGATAAATCTCTAATACATTTTATCAATCTAAACTATTTCACATGTGTAATGTTTGCGATTAATCCTTCAGCTCACAGTCGACTCCATCAATATGAATGCCTGTTGGATTGTAAATGAAGCTCAAATTCGGCCAACCTTCTATGAACAATGCCAACGTTTTACATGAGAATCGATTCTTTGAAATGCCCAGAATGGATAGCTTCGGAAATATTGACTGAGTGATAGTGTCAATCTCATATAGACGATTGCCTTCCAGGTTCAACGTGATAAGATGCTTGAATTTTCTTATAAACAATGAAAAGTCCACATTTCGCAAGTTATTGTATGATATGTCCAATGTTTCCAATTTGCTTTGATGATAAAATGTGTGAAATCCAAAATTTCTTAATTCCGTATGGCTTAAGTTAAGCGATCGCAAGCTAGTAAAACGTTGAAATGTGTCGACTTCCAAATGACCCAAGTGGTTAAATGAGAGATCAAGGGATTCAATCGCTGATGATAACAACTGAAGTACAGTTGAAATGTTTTGAACTTGACCATTTGCAATGCTAAGATCAATCAAATTTTCTAACGTCCCCGAAAGTATTGTAAAATTCAAATTTGCCAAGTAATTATTTGAAATATCGAGAGATTTTAAATCCAATTGATGGTGAAATGGATTTGAATCGGTAATTAAAAGAGTTGTGTTGCTCAATTTAAGTTGTTTTAGTTTTGTGAATCTTTTGAATGTGTTGGTTTTTACTTCACCCAAATAGTTTGAAGATATGTCCAGTGTTTCCAACGACAATCCAAGCAGTTTCAGAAGGTCTGTCACATTTTGAAACTGCTTTCCGGCAATATTAAAATAGCGCAAGTTTTCAAATGTTTTTTTGCTTAAGCTTAGCTCATCATTTTCTATTCCAGATAAGCGAATGACAAACTCATCAACACTACTCGATGCATGATTTAATGAACATTCAGCACAACTGGCGTCCAATTTGGTGATATTGTCCATAGATGCACGAAGTGATACTAGTTTTCTCAGCGATAAAAACATATTGCAATCGAATTGATTCAGTGGATTCGATTCAAGTCGCAATATTTGCAGTGCGTTGTTATTTTTAAAGGCATCGTTATCGATTATTTCGATTTGATTGTTACTCAAATCTAACATTTGTAGTTCCGTGAGCTTTGAAAAGGTCTCCTCTTCCAAAATGGACAACGCATTATGCGACAGGTTAATGATGGACAGCTTGATAGTTTTATCGAATGTACCCTCATGGATGATCGAAATAAAGTTGTTTGAAAAATCAATTTCCTTTAAGTTCAGTTGGCCCTTAAAATTTGCATTCGAAAGTGAGGTTAGTATTCCTTTTGATGCGTTAAATTTCTCCAAATATCTAAATTTAAGATGTGGATATAAAGTTGGACGGCTTGCAGAAGAATAATCCAATTCACGAACATTTCCGAAAAAGGCATCAATGGGAAAGATAAAATTTACGTCTTGGCAAAGTCGATTAATATTTAGTCTTAGCAGTTTTACTTGCGACCGCTTTGTTTCTTTAGCTTCACTGAAGTATAAATTATTTTCACACGCTCGAGGGATATCATAAAATTTCGTAAGTGAACTGCATCCCACTGACACTCTGCCTGTGTTTTCATCCCCACATCCACTTGTGGGTAATAAGTAATAATTGTTAGCGTTCACCAAATTCAACAGGACTAGAAGCAATCCAAAAACGAAAGTGCACTTCATTTCAAGAAATTATAAAACTATTCTACAGTTCACCAGTTAATTTAACAATTTGTATACCATTTGTTGGGAAAAAAGCCACTTCTTATCTACAAAAACCTTATCAATATGAATATACTAACACAGCATGTTGTGAAAAGCGCATTCAAATGCGAAATAGCTACAAACAAACTCAGTAAAAAAGAAATGGAAGACGATAGTCATTGGTCACTTTAAGCGATTAATACTGTATAAGCACCAATACATGAACACAGAAATGATAAGGACTTGCTGATATTATATTTATAACTCAAATATTTATACAATGAAGAAGATTAAAGAGGTTAAAGCCCCGTGTGCAAAAAATTGTCAGTCAAAAATACACGATTTCAGTTGACTATAGCTGGTTAATTCGATCAAAGTTGACTTTGTTTCATAGAAATCTTCGAAACCAACCAGCTGATTTGTTAGTCGGTTAATTTGGAACGTAATTAGTCAAAAGTCAAAGTTGATTTTGATCGTCTGGTTTTGTTCGAAACTGTCACTTTAAGTCAGCCAAAAACGTGCCAAATTAACCGTCTGACTAGTCAGCCGACAATTTTGAAATTCAGTTACATATTTTAAGAAATAGATTTAAGTTGTTTAACTTTTCCGCACACGAAATGCAAAAGAAAAAGTATTAGTTTTTACCAAAGTCTTAAATGTCAAGTATCAAGTACTGTCAGCTCCAACTATTAGGCGGCTGATACACTAATATTTTGTCCATTGTTATAATGATTAGTACAACTATTTACATGTCGTTGTGATTTGTCACCTCTCAGTCCAAAAAAACGAAAAAAAACCCAACTCATAGGTTATTTCTGCAAACACTTTCATCAATTTTCGGGCAGCAACACAAAACATATGTTCCAAAAAACGCGTGGCACACGTCATGTTTCATCTTGGGTTAAATATTTTATCAATTGAGAATTTTAATATTAATTGAAAAGACTTTGCGGGTAAAATTTTAGTTTTACTTCACGCGGTCGACCTTTGTTCGATTCGGGGATTTCAAATTGCCATACCACTATTCAAGATACCAGCTAAGTACTTTCCTCAAGAACATTCTAGATTCAGACCCAATGGTGCATAATAACATTACAGTAGTGCTCGCTAATCAACCATCACATCGAAAGAATCACACCCAGAAATGAATGAAAATCCTTAATTTGTAATTGAATAATCGATTTACAAATGTATTTTATTGATGTTAGTCAGATTCTTTTCACATATGTATGAATAAATGATTTCAAAAGTACATCAAAATGTAATGTTCAATTTCACAATTCAATTTCTCATTGTTGGTTAATGATTTGTTGAATCCAATCCATAAAGTGTGTAACACGAGTATAGACACCAGGCACCTTAGCAACTCGGTGATTAAATCCCCATGACACAACACCAATTTGATACATTGGAAATTCACCATTCTCAAAAAATGGAATCACTAATGCCATTCCTGCATCACCACAGCACGTGCCTGGACCACGCAGTTCTCTTCCAGCACAAAGTACAGATTCATCAAATTGACTGGTTTTCAATGTAAACGATGCAGATACATAATTTGCTCTGTATAAAGCTTCACATTTTTCATTCGGTACAACTGGAACTTGTAGTTGCATTAACGTATTTTCTCGAGTGCCATTTTCGTATTCCATTATTCCAAACCCAGCAACAAATGGACTTTGAGTGCTGAAAGACATTGTTTTAAATACTTTGGGCGACGGCAAACATACTGGACGAACTAGATCTATATGAGAAAGATAGGGAGTGAAAATATGAACACTACAGTTCAAATTGAAGTGTATTATGAACTCAAAATTTTGTGCCTACCGTTGAATTCCACATCGTGTTCAAGTGTTAAAATTGCGATATCATTGGTTCCATCTCCGAGCAGAATGTCAGTAAAGTTTGGATGTACATCCTTTCGAATAATATTAATTTCTTGATGTGGTAGTTCCTCGGATGCAGGCTCTCCCACTCTAACGAAAGACCTGACAATCGAAACAAAAAAATTCAAATTTTAAAAAATGTCAACTTTGACAATGCGTATGTTATTTGCCGGCATTCAACTTACAAACCATCTCTGATGCAGTGAGCAGCCGTTAAGACGTGACGTGAAGTAATTAACGAACCACCTTTACGGAATGAATCGATTTCAGTAAAAAAATAAATAGAAATTTCAATAGACATTTTTACCGCATTTAAAATGTTTTGCCCCTTTTCTACCAACATTCCCGAGTAATACGATCCATGGGAATGTGCCTGGCTTGGCGGGTGTTCCATCAACAATACGTGGACTTGCTACTTTTGATAAACCACATCCTTCCTTTTGAGTTAATAAGCGTCCCAAAATTTGTTCAGACTCTGTTGAAAAAAATCAGTTCAATACGAAAAATAGAAGAGTTTTTTCTATGCTCACTAACTCACTGACCTTGAGCATTGATGTGTGCAAATAAAAAGATTGCAATCGCAACCGTAAACAAATGAATGTGTCTCATTTTTATCGATCTCTTTTCAGTTTATTGAAAGTTCAATAGGCTCTTTATCAGCTATTCTCTCCAAAGATGACAAACTGGTTTTTAAACCAAATTTATTTCATGAAAAAAAACAAAATCAACAGTTTATTAATGCTTTGCTCAAAAAGTCTAATTAGAATTGCGTAAACAATTGTAAAATATCATAAACAATGTTCGAGATTGAATTTAGAGCGGTTTATTTGTTTGTAAGTTCTTAAAATCTGTTTGGACATTTCTTCTAAGTGGCAATATTCCACATTTTTATCTCAATTTTAATTTAAACATTGCGATTATTTTGATTATTGCCATTTTGTGTGAAATAATTTCAAATTCCTGAAAAATATCTAAAAACCCACTAACCACCAAAAATATTGCAAATTTAAAGAACTTTTTTTGCGCGAGTAACTGCGCCTAGAGATAAACTGATCATTATTTCAGACAAAATAATTCTTATATATGTATGATTTACGTGCTCTGACGCACGAATCGATCTATTTTTTTTTTTAAATGGTTAATTAACAAAAATTCATCGAAACGTGCGGCATTTGTCGCTGTTTAAAATAGATTGAAGTAACACATTCCTTATAAGAGACGTACGTCTAAATTATAGTATATTACCAAATGAAAAGTATGATATCAAGTCTACAGTTCAATATCATGACATAGGTTCTCAAGAAGAGGATCGCAAAGGGGGGGGGGGGGGGAGGGGGATTTTAGGCTCTTAAAACTCTTGGGGAGGTAGCAAACATGTCAATTCCATCCATGAATGGATAACTGCAGTCTATAAAACTGTTGGCAGGGGAAGAGGTTTCCATTGAGAAAAAAAATGAGTGCCAGTCAGTCGACTGTTAGACGACTATAGTCGTTTGATTTGGGACAATAGGCGTCTGAATTTTCATGTACTTTAGACGATTTCAATTGATTTCCAGTCGTCTATTGTCCCAATTTAGCCGTTTGACAGACGACTATCTGTTCAATCGTTTTATTTTCACAATAGTTGGAACTATTACTCAACCCTAGCAAAATAAAAGGATGGTCGACAGTCAAAAACCCTCGGAATAAAATTGTTGTTCCACAAATGGTTAGGTAGTAACGATTAGCTAGCCTCCCCTAATTGGACTCCTCGGACCCCTTCGTTGAGAACCTATTCATTATGACAGCAAATAACACATATTAAGTTAACTATAAACAATTTTATTTTGCTCAATATCTGTTCCTAATTAACTTCACAACTGGAAATATAATAAACAATTGGTTTGGTTTTAAATTAAATTTTCCACATTGGAATAGTTAAGATTACAATCGGTTCCTTCAATATGAGTTGCCTTTGTTGGATTGTAAATAAGTTGTAGATCAGGCCATTCACTTAAAAATGTTGCTAAATATTCGCAAGTGAAACGATTCCGTGAGAGGCCAAGTAATGTCAGTTTTGGGAATATTGATTTCGATATGCCTTTAACTGTGTTTAGTCGATTTCCTTCAACATTCAATACTTCAAGGTCTTTGAATTTCCTTACAAACAATGAAAAGTCTACATTGCTCCAAAAATTACCGGAAATATCAAGCGCGTTCAGTTTATTTTGGTAAAAAAATGTGGTAAATCCAAAACTGTTGAGATTTGTATGGCTTAAATTGAGTGATCGCAAATTGATGAATCGTTGAAATGTGTTGTCATTTATTTCACCTAAACGATTGAATGACAGATTCAATGATTCGAGTGATGGTGACAGCAATTGAAGTACATCCGAAATGTTTGATAGTTGAACATTTGAAATACTAAATCCAATCAAATTTGCTAATGTTTTCGATAGAATGGTAAAATTGACATTTGCAAGGTTATTATTGGCTAAATTGAGTACTTTAAGATGTGTTTGATGATGAAATGGATTGAAATTGGTAATCATGAGATTTGTATCACTCAAGTGAAGTTGTTGCAATTTCTTGAACTTTTCGAATGTGTTAATTTTCAGCTCGCCCAAGTGATTTGACGTTAAATCCAACACCTCCAGTTTTTCGCCCAATAAATTTAAGTCCATTGCATGTTGAAGCTGCTGACCGGCAACACTGAAGTGGTACAAATCCATCAAATTTCTCTTGCTGAGCGGAAATTCACTTTTAATTCCTGTTAAGCGTACAGAGAATTGGTGTTCACGGTCTGAAGAGGCTATTAAAGAGCATTTCGAACAGCTCAGATCTAATTCATTAATGTTATCCAAGGAAATATCAATTGAATGTAAATTCTTCAGTGGTACAAATAACTGGCAATCGAATCGTTTTAATGGATTATTTTCCAATCGCAATTTTTCCAATTTCTCATTATTTTGAAATGCTTGCTTATCAATTGCGACAATATGATTGAAACTTAAGTCCAAAGTGGTAAGTTTTGTAAGTGATGAAAATGTGTTACGATCAACAGTTGGCAATGAATTATGCGATAAATTAATCACCGACAATCGGATGTTTTGTTCAAAGGTCTGTTCACGAATCACAGAAATGTAATTGTATGAAAAGTCAATTTCATGTAGATTGAGTTGACCTTCGAAATTTGACGATGACAAGGAACTGATTTCATTATGTGATGCATTAAACACTTCCAAGTATCTAAATCGCAGATTTGAATGTAATGTTGATGTGTCTGCGTAGGAATAATCCAATATTCGAATATTCCAAAAGAATCCATCAAGTGGTGCCGTTTCTTTGTCATCACAAACTGAACCATAAATGATTTTCAGCCGTGTCACTCTCGATCGTTGGAGTTCGTTCGTTTGATGCGATGAAAAATCATCTAAACACTTTGAATAGCCAGCATATTGCTCACCAAAACACTTTATTCGAACTGATTCAGTGTTATCAATATATTCACAATAGGGAAATACATTGAATGAACATAAAACACTTGGTATGTTAAATGAAAATAAAATTAACAACCAATTAACAATGTGCTTCATTTTGGAGCTAGAAGTCGACAGTTGCGGTCAACACAATTTTCAAAACTGACCTTTAAAATTCGTGTTCGACTTAGTTTTGAACCGATATCAACTCGAATACTGGCTTATCAACATGAAGCAAATAACCCAATGGATTAGAAATGAAGTGAACGGATATCTGGCCGTGTCAGCCTTTATCGTAATATTTTATAAATAGCACAGCTGTTCGATAAAGCCACACTTTTATCACCAAACCAATGCTAAAATGGATTGTATCAAGCAAATTTATCCAATTTTTTTATGGAAGTGAGTTTTTTTCAGCTGCGATTCGAATTCAAGAGTGAAAAACAAATGTCATATCAGGGCGGAAAAGTCAAAATTACGAATGCAATTCAATTTATTTGATATTGGTATGAGCAACAAAACATAGAATTGAGGCTCCTATGGAGACTTCACTATTTTCATCGATGTTATCGTTGCTTTGCCCTTGAACTGCATTTGTATTTTTGATACCGTTAACCCTACCGATTTCCACATCATTCGAATCGTGGATTTTTGCTAAACCAACAGCGGAGCTGCATTCCACTCCGTGTTTCATCAAAATTGCAGAGTCACTTTGGGTAGCTTCATTTGAATCAATCTTGGTGTTGGCTTGGTTTGCGTTTGAGATACCGCGACCGATGCCATTTAATGCCGCTTCAGGATTAGCATATGCTTTCGGTTTGTTTCCTTCATCTTTGCTCAAGTTCAATTGTTGTTTGATTTCAAACAGATAGTAAGTTGTTTCCAAACTGATTGCCAATGTAAAAGACAAATGAATAATTAGTGTCTGTTGGGTTTAATTTTGATAACGTTCTGAAGAGATTCAGTAGAATCCTAGGTAGATTCGGTGGACGCATGTATTTGGCGAGTACGAACCTGGCTGTTGATACTCGAAGAAAGTAATTTTTGAACTGCTCATCAAAGCTTCGGCCTGATCGATCGAAGCATCGCTTGATGTTGCCCAACGACAGGATTGCTTGACGCCCAACACTCGCCAGCCATTCATTTATTTCGCGTTCCAAGTCAGTCGATATGTCATCATTTTGTTGGACATTTACTGCAAATGAAATAAAGCTTAATGAATATTATTGAATGAAATCGACTGTGGCTGTGAACAATGTGTGGCTGAGCATAGCAAATTAGCATCAAACGATCATTCCATTTCAGAATTGCAAAGTGGGGTTAGATTCTAAAAATCATATGCGCATTTATGTTGAAAAAGTCCGAAATCAATCGATTATTAATTAATGATTATAGGATGATCCCAAATCAGGGAAATTAGTCTAATCTTTACATTGGTCAGATTTTATCAGCATATCCATTTACGTGTCTATTCTAAAGATTTACTTCACACATTGAAGCTCTGATCGTTCGTACCACGTGTTAACTTGAAATGTTCCATTTCGATTTGATTTTCAATTGATTAACCTTTCGAAGAGTTTATTTTTGTCGAAAAGTTCAACTATTAAAATTTAATACAATTTCAATTAGAAATTGATTTTGAAAATAATTCAGAATCAGAATGGAAATTGAAACGAGATTGCTCATAAAGTTGTATCGCGAACATATGGAGTAAACTGAACGTTGAGTGATGCAAATGTGTTAGCATTTGCGCAACATATATGCATGGTGGGATGAACGTGTCATTATTATGTGTGCCGCCAATTCATCGAGAGCGCTGTTTTTGGTCACGCGTGATTTTTATCCCCGAATATTCGCCAGTCAATTAATTCATGGTGGGACATTTGACAGCCACATGCCATTTCAATCAATATTCATTACGATTCACGTGTGTTATAGGTTAGAGATTTTCAATTGAGCTCTTTATTTTGTCGAAAATATACTCAATTTGATTGAGAATTAGCAAATTTTTCTGGAATTTCAGAGGACATCTAGTTGTTGACCTATCTAGTTATTGACAGCATAGATTTGCACATAAGGTCAGATTGTTGATCAGGCAAAGGTTTAAAGAATCATTCTCAAAAAAGTAAGACAAGAATTGGAGACTGTATAAGCGTTTTCAATAGAAAAAAAATTAAAATCGAATTGAAATGGTTTTGTATTAGCCGAATCAGTCTTCAATGGAATTGTTGAAGTTCATTTAAGCCAATAGCACATAGATTCACCTAGCCTTTGTGTTCATTTCACTTAATTTATGGAGTCATCACATTTTTTTTGGTTTTTAATGCACAGAGCAAAAAAGGTTTAGATTTACCCAAGCAAAAGTATAGGAAACTGCAAATCTCAACCAAAGTTTTGAACATCTCAGCCGACATTTTTTTTTTTTTTTCAAACAAATTCAAAATGTTTAAAAAATGATTCTTTATGCAGAAAAACAAAAACTTTTACAAATTTCTTGGCTGAGATTCTATCAGATATTTTGGTAGAACAAATCTAGACTTTCTTTTTTTTGTGTGTCTCTAAGTATTATAAATTTGAATTTCATTACCAGACCAACAAAATGCCACCGATCGATTGGAAGGGCGAAATGGATAAGATGCTTATAGGCATTAGTCGAGAAGCAACATTTTCTTTGGGCAACATACGAGAATGTTTCAACCAAACGGGCCGTACCTTCAATGACGAGTTCAAAAAATATTTCTTCCGTGTGTCAATGGCCAGGTATCAATGGTTTTCACAAATTCTTTTTATCAAAACGTAATTGATAGATAATGCTAATAAATGTTGCTTTTAGCTTGAAAGTGGTTTACTCCAAGTTTGAAATGGAACAACAAATGGAATCTGGCTCAACTGGAAGCATTGGAATAGCCAACAAAAGTGGTAGTTCAATCCCTGTAAGAGTGAACAATGATCAAAATGAACCCAGTACAAGCGAAACAATTGCAAAACCTGTTCACTGGGCTGTGAAAGAGGAAATGAACGTTGAATCTGGCAACAAATCCGCGAATAATACGGTTGATTTGGGTAAAGTTGAATTGTAACTAATGTAGTAGTAGTTGCTAGTTGACTGTTGAGTATTGAAATGTTTTTTCGTCTCTGTTAATCATTAAAGAGCAAGGAGAAATGGTATTGCGATGCCAGTCTACTTTTGGTGAGGCAAAGATTGAAATGTCAAATGATTTGGATGCAGTGGTTGATATTGATGACTCGAGCGATGAAGATAATGTGATCTGTGCGCACAGCAAGAGCTCAAAAGTATTTCCAATTGAAAATCAAATTGACCTGTCAGTGGATCTTAAAAATGACAGAAACGTTGATGAAATTCATATCAAGGATGAATTAAATACTGAACCAGAGCAAGACCAAGAGCATGATGACATTCCAATAGCTCGAGTTCTATTGAATGTAAACGAATGCAGTGCAATTTATGAAAATTTGGTTGCCAACACTTCATGTAACAGACGCAAGAATGCCAACGGATCATTATTGAAGTCATCCGAACCGAAAAAGACAATGGCTGGAAATAGTGATGTTTCCGATCAGAATCGACCAACACATAAAACGGAAAAGGGAATCAAATGTAATCTGTGTGAATATGTTGCTAGGTATAAATTCGATTTGGAAAAACATATGCGAACGCACACTGGCGAGAAACCATATCGATGCAACTATTGTTCAAAGCAATTCAGTAAATCGACTGGTTTGAAACGGCACGCAATAACTCATAAAGATCGATTCCCATTCCACTGCAAGGGTTGTTGTCGTGGATTTTCAAAAATTGGTGAGAAGGAAGCACACGATAAGGTTTGTAAAAAGCGCCGATATCAATGCCATCTCTGTGAGAAGCCGAAGATATCCTCTTATAAATCCGACTTGTTGAGACACATGCGAACACACTCGGGTGAAAGATCGTTTCGTTGTCAGGTGTGCAGCAAAAGTTTTGCGCACAAATTCGATTTGAAACGTCACTTAAGTGGCGTTCATAACAAGACCAAATCATGAATCGAGTAATTTTAAAAAGCCATTAAACGTTACATCGTTCCTATCATGTTTTATCGTTCCGATTAAATCACTCCAAATGGTTATCACTTCAAAAATGATCAAAATAATTGCTCAAATAACAAACACAACTCCAAAATAAATACCAAATTCACCAGCTTCTAATTAGATTATAGTCTATTAAACAATAAAAACTGTTAACTCAATCATACACATATGCAACGGGCGTATTAAGGTTTACCTTCCTTTGTGGCTGATGTGTTTGATTCTTTGGTCATACGGAAATATTGATTTTATAAACAGCAAACAATCGAAATTTGGTTTTCATTCTTTAAATAAATGTTTCAACTAAAAAAAGAAAACTAACATGTTTGTTTTTGTTTAATGCTATTGGGAAGACCCGAACATATAAGAGATTGGAAAACAGCTTTAAGAATAAACAAGAAATAATAAGTAAGTTGATTATATTCTTATGTTGTAAAAAAACCAATATTGACTACTTTTGGGTGCCAATTTTCTTACTTCAGACCAAATTCGTTCTTCAAAGTTCACATGTATACTTGATTCTTACTCAGGTTAATTTACTAGCATCAAAGCAAATCCAATCTTAAATCAATCGTATACTCAAAGGTGAGTTAGGTCTTTGATTAAGACAATCTTTTCAAAATCATTTGATTTTCATTCCTTAACAAAGATATCAGCCCCTCCCAGTCTCCAGCTGTCATTCACTTGTTTGACAGCTGCCTTGCTCGTTTCAAATTCAGATTGTGTGAATTGCACACGTTTCAGGTGTATTCCCCTCTTTATGAAGTTAACGATTTTATCTGATGAGCCAGAGATTTTGTGGTCTGTAACAAATTCTTCTAAGTTTGGTAGCTCTTCAATGAGCCTGAACAGCTGGCCATCGCTCAGTTCACCTGTTTTCACTTTTTTCAGTTTCTTGTTTTGTATGATGATGTCAAACCACATATTCACCGGTTCATAACACTCAATTTCCTCCAGATTACCAAATATCAGCGGAATTCGCTCCAATCTTCCAGTCCATTTTTGCTGCATTCGGAACACTTTTAAGCCCAGAAGTTGAATATCACTTCCATTGTAAAACTGCATATTGTTAAATCGTTTTAATACAACACTTTCAATTTGTGGCCGTTTTTCACTGATTATTCTCAGCACATGCCAATTTGATAGATCGAATGTTACGTGTCGTAATTGTGGATTTAATTCGAGTCGTAACTCCAAAGTTGGCCAAAATTCATTTCGAACCAATTCAGATTCAATGGTCGTTTCTCTCAGGTGTGGAAAATGATAACTTAAGCGCTTTGGAATTCTGGGTGCAAGTCCATCCTGAATCAATCGTTCCACAGCTGGAAACATCTCATTGTATCGAACGGATTCATTTGTTTGTGCGCTGTCAAGATTTATTCGAACATAATTGGCTTTCGTAAATGGTCCTTGCAATTCGGACATTGTACGATCATCGCTATTTATAAATTCCATTTCAATCATCGAATCACTGCAGTACGAATTGAGATGCTTATTCAACGTTTCACATTGGTATTGATCGAAAGAGGCGTAATCTATCTTCAATTTTGTGACTAAATGACCAAACGATCGTAGAGCTTGTAATAATGCATCAAATTCTGCCAATTCCTTCGAATACTTTTTGCCACTGATTTCAAGTTTTGCTTTTTGAAATTGCTGACGTAAAATTGTTGCAACAATCTCTCGATTTTCCTGGCTAGATGATGCGAAATCCATTAAACGAACCCAATTAATGTTTATGTCGAAACATGAAATAATGGCCAAAGGTAACACATTCATGTTTGGGTGGTCCATGAAGTGTGGCTTTGAATCCGTCAATTCGCTGGCTGAAAACTATAAATTCGCTCATTATTTTTCATTTTCATTTCCATATTCAATTTCACTGAACTTTATTTCAACTTACAACTGTCGTAAATATGCCGGCAACAATCACACTGAAAACCACCTTCATATTTCTATTTTGCTTACGTCACTATCTAAACAAGTTCAAGATCGCGTCTGTTTTGTTAAATTGGACTTCTAACCGGAACGTTACGTTTAGTATGGTGAATTTATTGTTGAACTTCAATTTGATTCTCTCTTTCAACAAGCATTCACGGCCACTGAAAAGTCGCTAGCAATTGATGCAATAAAAATCCTATCAAGTTCAATGGAGCATAATATTAAGAAAATACTGCAATAACAGGAACATGAGATAAACATTTCAGTACAGATAAGAATTCTTCTATGTTAAAGTCATTGTGGTTGGAAGTGTGAAAAAATCAAACTGGAATTTGTACTCAAACTTCCGTTAATGAAATGTGGTGCGATTATTACTTTACCAGTAGATTAACTAACTTATAGGATGAAGTAAGAACGCTGTGACATTGAGCTACATAAATAGCCGGAATATCGGGCAAAACTTCCGATTATCATCTATTTATTCATGGAACAAATCAACAAATCAACAAAAATTAAGTCGATTTTGGTTCTTTCCTCAAATACCTTCGGATCGTAAGGAATGTGTCCGTATCGACCATCAATAAACAAATGGCAAATGAAAAATGTCAAAATGTGAATTTGTACAGTTGTTGAAATGTTTGGAGGTAGCGATTTTGAGGCTGTCACTTTTAACATTGCTGAAAATGAACTGGAGACAAATTTACAACGATCTGAATATTGACGAGGCCTTTAGATGAGTGAATATTTTGTTTAGATTGTTTTAGACAGAG
Source organism: Aphidoletes aphidimyza (assembly GCA_030463065.1). NCBI lineage: Eukaryota > Metazoa > Arthropoda > Insecta > Diptera > Cecidomyiidae > Aphidoletes > Aphidoletes aphidimyza. The sequence continues at coordinate 35,539,667 of CM059999.1, forward strand.
TTTAGAGTGAATATTTTGTGGGCGGTTTATTGGAACTACGCATTTTTGTGGCAGTGCTTTTATTGCACTATAAAATTGACCTGAATTCGACAATCTGATTCGATGTCATTGAGTTGAGCGTGCCATTTAATGAAGTGAAAAATGTCCAGGTTACCCTGGTCAGGTACAATATCAACTCTCACCCATTCGAACCGATCCAATCTGATCAATTTTGAATTGTTTTATTGATACGAGACATCACCGGTCGTTAATAAATGTCAAACGCGACTAGTTTCTCATAGACGACAGCGACTTCCATAACAAATTTCTATGTAAGCTTTGTATGTTTTGACACTTACGTTGCACCGGGCCTTAACAGCACAGATTTAACAGTTTAAAAGTATTATTTCTCTGGACACGGTTGGAATTGTGATCCTAAACACAAAATAAAACAAATCGTCCACGATTCCAAACGTGTCCTGGGAAATAACACCTTAAGGTTGGAAACTTGTATAAATGACCTTAGCAAAGGACATTTGTATGCACTGGATTCATTCAAATAACACGTATAAGAGTCAACTTGAATTTATTTTTGCACTTTATTGCAGGGCATACTACCCAATAAATTTATCAGCTTGAATATTTTTATTAAATAAATTTATTAGATAAATTTGATGCGTCCACCGTATCGATGCGACGCTCCAAAAGAAAAACAATGGATTCCATTGATAGTCACACTGAATGTTTGAGTTACACGAGACATCCAACAAAACTCAAGTTAAAACTAAAGTTAACATCCAAAATTCTACTTCGGTCCAAATTTCTACTTCGACCCAAACATTCAGTGTGACTATCAATGGAATCCATTGTTTTTCTTTTGGAGCGTCGCATCGATACGGTGGACGCATCAAATTTATCTAATAAATTTATTTAATAAAAATATTCAAGCTGATAAATTTATTGGATAGTATGCCCTGCTTTATTGATATTTCAATCTTGATTTTTAATATATTGAACACTGACTAGCTTGATCAAGGGAAATGATTTCAAGGACATTTTCGAATCGCCTCCCAGTAAATGCTATTTTGATTTCCACACACTAATTAATAAATTAGAAATTGATGCGATTAATTTATGTTGAATATAAATAGAAGCAACTGCTCATTTGTGCTCATTCATATGCGATAGCCTTGAGCATCATGTAATAAGTAAGATCTGCTTTTAGAAACTGTAAAGAATAACAAAAAATCATACACTTTCTCTACTTCCAAATTGAATTATTGCTTACCTTTTGAAACGTTTCCAAGTTTAAGACAGCAATCCCAAATCCATGATAGTAAATTGATGTTCGAGCATTTGCAATCATAATGATGAAAAATTGTTGCAAATCAATGGATAAATTCGGCCAATTTGCCTCGTACAAACAGTTGGCCATTTGTTCAAAACTTTCAGTGGCAATTTTACCAAAATAACAGTATAACAGTAGATTTGTTAAGCCAACTGCCACACCGACCAACAGTACAATGATATTGTAGTCGAAGAGTTCGAGGATCTGAAAATTCACAAAGAGAAGATTGAAGACGTTTTTTTTTCGATTGCGCCTCAATTTGTGCAATGGAATATGGATATCTTCTGGTCTTGGGTTCCAAGGAGTCTAGGATATAAGATACTTTGTATTAATAATAGAGAAACATTACTAAAATTACCAAATCCAATTGAAAAACGGAGCAAGCTAATAAAATCATGCTGCAAACTAAATGAACCATAACGATTGGGCTGTAAACCGTTGTTGATTCAAGCAACCACCTAAAAATGAACACTCAAATGCTTCTTCATTTATAAAATTAAAGTGAATGAATGGTGCATACCTTCTTACTAAAATATGAAAACGGATAAGCTTACAAAGAAACTCGTGGTCATTTCGAGGTTTGTCTGTTGAATCAAGTTCACCTAGAAACTGGTCAAACATTTTAAAGAAAGCTTTATGATGTAAACACATGGAAATGAAAAGCAAAAGGATTGATGCATTAATAATGAAGTAAGCTTCGCTGTCGATGATAGTGAAGCATATTTCGCCGGCATATCCGTGTGGCGTATGTTGATCCCAAGGTAACCTTTAATTGAACAGACGATAAAGACTAGGATAAAGATAAAACTTCTTCACAAATAAACGTTAAAAATAGCAATGTTTTTTCATGCTCTAACTTGAATTTAAATGGACGATAGAAATCTTTGGTATCAAATTGTCCATTAACGAACCAAAAAAACAAAATCGAAGTCGACGACATTATGATTGTGCCAATGATAATTCCAACAACAATAAACTTGAAATAAATTTGCCAAATCCATTCGCTTTGCTGGTTTGCCATCGCCAAATATCGGAAAGAGCTTTCATTTTTGTCTAAATTAATTCAAAATACGATTGCATTTTTTTTTTGGTTAATTGGCATTACAAATCTAAAGAAATGAAAAATTCTTACTTGTCTCATAAATGTCCGATAAATTACTGAATATGGCGTTAATTTTGTCCCGTGAAATGATCATTATTACACAGATGTATGATGCGACCAATGATCCAGCGATTTGAAGGAGTGCATACAATGACTCTTTCAAATCGATCGCAATAGATTGTGAAAAGAATGTGAAGGACGCTCCGAATGAACTTAAATTAGCGATAAAAATGCACAATGTGAAAATAGTGTAAGCTAATTGTCTCCATCGATTGGTTTCAGGACACACACAAAGCCATGTCAACACTTGCTGATTGGTTATCAACGGCTTCATGATTGAATTGATCATCGTGTCTTCTAATCCGTTTCCCAATTCGTCTCACAGAATAATGACACCAAAAGGCGAGTACTTGCACTTCTACAATGTCACATTTAAAAACCAAGAGGCAGAGGCGATAAAAAAATATGTTAACGATTAAAAATTTCACACCTCCTCCACACATATAGAACATTTTGAGTAATTTACGCTAAAGTACGAGTATAGAGAAAGTTTTGGAAGTATCTCTACAATATGAAATCTCTTTAAAAGAATCATCACGACCTTATTACATTGCAGAACATAAAGAAGTCATGACATTTTTTCAATCAGTATTTGCATTTTTTTGACATCTTTACATAAAGTGCATCTAGCATTCGTGATATTTAGGTCTATTGTAAAAAATACTCCACATTTTCTATGTGTATTTTTTGTGGCATGTGAAAATGAACCGATGTAAATGAAAACCAATTATAAATACGTTCAATTGACTAAACTTAGACTAGACGCTATAAATATTAAATGGATTTATTATATAATGTCTTTCTTTCTTCAGACAAAATTCAATGGAAAGAAAAAACACATTTAAATCCTCCATTTTTAACTGCATTGAAACGTTGTCTATTTCCACTATATGTCTTTATTTTATAAAGACAACCCTTGTGAAAAAAAATGACTGCCAGCCAGTCGACTGTTAGGCGACTATAGTCGTTTGATTTGGGACAATAGACACCTGAAAACAATTTTCATGTTCTTTAGACGGTCTCAGTTGATTGCCAGTCGTTTTTTGTCCCAATTTAGCCGTATGCCAAACGACTGTCTGTTCAATCGTTATATTTTCACAAGGGGAAATAAGACATAAAGTGAAAATCGACAGCGTTTCGATTCAAATTAACAATGTAGATAAACGTTGAAAAATTTATCATAACATTTATTCCAAGAATGAAACTGTTTTGTACCATTTTGATTTGCTTTGCTCCCTTCTTTCAAACTACTTTTCGAAAATGTTCTATGTTAGTGAAAGAGACTTCGTCGTTCAACATTTTGGCGTCTTTTCTTACTTGGAAATTAATATTCAAAACCTTTGAACATACACTCACTTTTTGATTCTGTAATTTACGACACCAGTAAATGAATTCATTGGGTGTTCATTGAACACTGTTCAATATCGCAAATGATAGTTTTATGAATGCAAAATTTTTGTGTTTCAACCTCATTTTATTTAAATTGAATTTTGTTTCTATCAATCGATTTTTAACAACGAAGTTATGTCCAATCGCCACTAACACAAGTATACAAATTTCTTCACAGAAAAAAAAAACGGAAAAACAAGTTTTTTACAGTGTATTTAAATTTATTATCATTTTTCTCCACAAATTTCATGATTGAATGGAACAAATAGATTCTATATTTGGCCGAATAGAATAATTCCGAATAAGTTGAAACCAGCCGGCAATAAATTCTATCAAGCAATCAAATTTGTGTATTGACACGCTGCAAAAAAGCCAAGAGCCAATGGAATTTTTATTTTCAATATGATCCATCGCCACCGAATCCGCCGAAATCTTGTAGAGGTCAAGCTATACCAGAAGATACTATTGAAGCAATTGCAATTATCGTTCCCAGACCCAAATTAAGTTTATTTCTCTTTATTTCACCAGCTCCCGTTTCCAATGAATTGTATTCATCGACATTAACTGACGAAACTGATTGGATTCGTTTAATTGGTGTGGCAATAACCACAAGCAACAAACAAAGACAAATTATCTGTAAATTGAATACAAAAAAAAACACCACCAAACGTCACCCATACGTTTCCACAAAAATTCATTTTAACGACGGCTCTCGCCTAGTTTCCCGTGATAACGTGAAGAGGACTAATTCGTTTAGTTCTGCTTAATATTGAGAGAAACATTCTGTGCTCATATTGTACTTTGCATGAGAAAACTTCGTTTTTCTTCGTATATATGAGAGACTGAGAGACTCACAAATACATGTTAATGTAATAGCAATTTACCGAAACAATTCGAACAGTCATGCACATATGCGCAAGCGCCATTCTCTCGTACGATTCATTAATCCTGCGCTTGACCTTGTGGAATGTGTTTGCGTGCGCGCATTCATATTCAGTGTCTAATACACATACAAATAAATGGGCTTACATGCGTAAGGCTTACTTTTCCGCACTTTTAACCATCAAGTGATTTTGTAAAATTAGTTTTAATGTGAAAGTAAACATAGTGAAATTACAAGAAAACATCATCCAATCGACCTCAAATTTCATTTAGACCATTTTTTCTACAAAATAAGCAATTTATATGGGTTAGGAGCAGTGAGTCAAAAATTGGTGGTTCCACCTATTTTCTGAATCCAATCTATTTTATGACCACAAATATGGAATGATTCAATTTTTAAATCTCAAAACCATTATAGTTTGTCCCAGGGTAGTCAAATGGACCCGCGGAATACATTTAGTACGTATATTCGCGGTACTTTCCATATTAAATTGAATTTTCAAGCAAAATAGCCACATTCGCTTGAGTCAGTCATGCACCTCAACGACTACTACAATACTGCTCAAAATTGGATGGAATCTTAGTGCTATGAAGTCTAAACCATTTTTAATAGTGGTCCACGAGTCAAAGCTTGGATTTGAGCGCAAATTGATTAATAATTTTGCGTATGGCGTACGTGTACGAATTTTATGAATTTCGTCTATTTTGGCTGCAAATTTGAGAAATTTCACATCAAAGATGGAATGATTGTATTTAGGAATCTCAGAACTAATATAGTTTGGCCCAGGAAAGTCATATAGGCTCGCGAAAAACATTCAGTAGGCCAATTTTTGGTAATTTTGTTCAAAAATGGTATTTTCAGGGCAATAAACGTATATTCACTTGAGAGCATGGTGCGCCAAAACGGCTATACCAATATTGCTCAAAATTTAATGGGATCTAAGTCTAATAATTTCCAAAAAATGGTGAAAATTTGAAGTCGATCGGTGGAGTCGTTTTTGAGCTATCGTGGTAACAAAAAACGTGACAACGGACGGCGGACGGCGGACAAAGGACGGCGGACAAAGGACGGCGGACAACGTGCCACAGCCCCACATCAACATGAGCTAAAAACGGTTCCACCGCATTCCCATGGGTTCCAGACTTATAGAAAACTCATTTTTGTGGTTTCCAAAATTTGGGCCAATCGCAATACTTTTACGCATCACGTGGTGTGCGGAAAAGTAATTCAAGTTTATATGTATACACATGGAAGAACCCCAATACTCGGATAAAAGTTATTTGGTTTTGAACACTGAAAATAAAGCTCCACAGCAGAACAGCTGTAAGTTCATGCGGCTACCTCAGATCGATGCACAAATACATATGAACTTGATGTAAACATCTGCATGCAGAAGTGCAGAACTGCAGAATGACTAAAATACAACTTCAGTGTATCTGTTTACTGTCAAATATTTGTTTGTATACAACATCTGTACTCAGAGACACACAAAGGATAACGAACCATTTGATGGCAGCCACATGCATCAACGACGTGAGTGAACGTTAGTCGTAACATAAAGCATTTCAACAACAGACGTGAACAGTGAAAAAGTCATACTTGATTCAATTTAGTGATTTAAATTAAGATGATGGAACAAATCAGGACCTTCGGCAACAGAATTCGGAATAGAACGAGGAATCAAATGATACTATCCTCGGAACAAATGGAATCGATCATTTTAGATAATTTAAGATTTCTAATATTTACTTTTTTCATTTTTATTCTTTGCATTTCTTTTGATTTGCTCTGGTCTTCGTGTTCTGAAACTATCATGGTAATTGAAAGAAGTTAACAATGACAGAGACTAAATAAAAACTATTTCCACTAACTGAATCATATTTTTTTTTTAGGATAAAGTGAATATTTCTCAAAGTAGATTTACGGTAGCGTGGATTATGATGAATTTTTCCACAGGTACAACCCAAACCAATCGAATATTTTGTTGTGTATTATTTTGTACAGTGTTTATTGACAATGAACTATATTTTTACAGTATTAATCATGGGAACAGTGATAATCTTCGATCTCAAATGGAGAAAACGATGGATTGAAATATGTTTTCATGTCACAATGTTTTTGCTTTGTGAAATGTCGATTATTTTATCAATCAAGGTGACAGTAGTTTCACTACACAAACATCATATAAACGATTTACCTTGGCCATCGATCGCAATACTTGCCATTGCGGCCATTTTATACATTGCAATGAATAGTTGTAATCACTTGATCGTAATTTATCATACAGTTTGCGGGGTGTGTAAGCAAAAGTCAACATGCCAAATCCATAATAATTATAGAAATAACTTAAATTATAGTAAATTTACTCTCTGTATTTAAAACAAACTTAAGAATCTTACTAATGTAATCGTTTTGATATCATCCGCAGATTCAACTAAAAAATGTATCACATATCCTCAATGCTCAAGCTCTATTATGTGTGATTGCTATGATTTGTAGCATAGCCGCAATACCATTGTACAATTTTCACTTAGGTCAAGTCATTCGGACTGTAACCAGACAGACCATGCATATTCAATTGATATTGCTGCTACCATTTGGTAAAGATTTGGTGTTTGGTGTTGTCTTCATTTTGGAATTTACCTAACTAATTGACATTTTTTCGCAGGTCTGATATTAGATCCGAGACGGACACACCATGATCAAATGATTCATACAAGAGTGCGCAGTAGTTTGATCAATTTTGCTACTTTCATATTGCTGAGCACGATTCTGATTATGATGATCACAGCAATCACACTATTGATTATGGGAATGGTCGTTTCTTGCTATAGAGTAGCTAAAGAAAAGATTCCGCAAGAAATTCCGAATGAGATTCGGCATCATAAGAAGCGTGTACAAGACGGCCCATATTTGCACGATGTTCTATTTTGGACTGACTTGTTTTCTATGGGTATTCACTCATACCTCCTATTTAAAATGTTATTTATTTTATTCTTGATTTTGAACATTATTCTAATGATTTACGTATTGCTCCTTCATATAGGTCACCACTTGTATGTGAAAATGAAGATTGAAGCTGAAGCTATTCACAAGATACTGTTCACAGCAGTTGCACATAAAAAGAACCTCAAATCACACGGACGGACAATAAGTATATGGACAATGAATATAAGGATGCTCGATTGAAATATAACATTAATTTTGAGACGAAAAATAATCACATTCGATTTTGATATTTATCACTGGCGAAATTACATTATTGATTTGGAATTTATTCCATTTGGAATTTTTCGAAACATCAGGCATAACATACACACACCGGTGAAAAGCCGTTAGTTTGCTTGTTAGTTTGCGATAAGAGATTCATTCAACCTATTGTAATGAAGAATCATATGAAAGTTCAGAAAAATAAAAATAAATTGTCTATAAAAGTAATATTTTTATCATAAAATTGATTTGAGATTACGAATACACACGAAATCATTTGGATGATGCAAATAAACTGAATACAGTCGCAATACAGTGTCAAAAGCCGTGCTCTCTACGTTCACATTCGTCCGTTATATGAGGTGTATTTGTTCAGATAAGGTCAGTATCTTATCTAGATTTTAAACTCAGTCATCACTAAAGCCCGCAACACGTTGAAAAATTATTCCAACGAATCAATCAGTTAATATCGTCCACGTAGTCAGGTTTCGAGGTAACTCTTCAACAATGGCAACTCCCGATCAAAACATGAGAGCAAATGATCGTGTCGAAGGGACTAAAGATTGTATGGAGAAACCATCAATTATTGTGCGTGCTTTAAATGTTTTACACCGTTTTCTGTGTATAATTGTCCGTTTTGTTTTGGTGAAATTACGCGGGGAACATGGAAAATCAATGCCACCCATAGATGATCAACTACTTCTGGAATCGGCTACACAAATTGCAGAACAGATTCGCACGAAACAAGTAAATATGTGTTTTTATTTTCTCAAATGAGACATTGAGCTAGAATAGCATTGCAAACACAGTGCAATTGCACTTTTGTTAACTTTGTAGGGTTTTTTACTCGTAAAAGAGAGACGAAAAGTTTGAAAGGTAGCTATTTAACCGTCTCCATTTTATAAAGAAGAAAAAAAAAACCTTCAAAGTGAGCTATTTGCTATTTGGAAGTTTTTTTTCAACTTCTATTCCAATTTTTGTCTGTTGCTATTTTAAAAGGTGACATCAACACAAGTGTTGAATACATTTATTAAACGAATCAAACAAATCAATTCGCTGTTGAATTGTGTCAATGATGAACGTTTCGAAGATGCATTAAAAGAGGCTGCTCAAGTGGATGAGCTCATTGAATCAAATAAATATACGGTCGATGAACTCCGTGAATCGAAACCGTTCTTGGGTGTTCCTGTGTCAACAAAAGACAGTATTGGTGTTAAGGGAATGATTCAAACGTGTGGCCTCTGGCTGAGACGAAATGAACGCTGTACAAAAGATGCGGATGTGATTCAGCTAATGCGTAATGCTGGTGCTATACCAATTGCAATTACAAATGTACCGGAATTGTGCATGTGGTAAGTGGCATTTGCTCGATTTACCCTCAAAATTTACTTTATTCAAAACACTGAGACATGTTTCAGGTGGGAAAGTGCGAATACAATTTATGGCCGAAGTTATAATCCGTATGATACAAATCGAATAACCGGTGGATCGAGTGGTGGTGAAGGTGCTCTATTGGCAGCAGCTGGTTCGCCAATTGGAATTGGATCCGATATTGGTGGATCAATTCGAATACCGGCAATGTTTAATGGAATCTTTGGTCATAAACCATCACCATACATTGTATCCCCGAATGGTATATGGCCTGAAGTAACCGGTATAGAGGAATCGCATGCTCTAACACTCGGACCAATGTGTCGTTTTGCATGTGATTTAAGTCCAATGCTTAAAGTTTTGGCTGGTGACCAAGCAAACATTTTGGACCTTGACAAACCAGTTCAGTTATCAACATTGAAATATTTTTATCAAGAATGTGATGGTGGTGCATATTTTGTGTCACCGGTTGATTCTGATATTAATTGGGCAATGGCCAAAGTTATTTATCACTTGCAAACCGAAGTGAATGCGAAACCTGAACGCGTTGAATTGTCACAACTCAAAGATTCAATGCCCATATGGATGGGAAGCATAGTTGAAAAGAATGCCAAAGGATTTGATTATGATTTGGCTAATCAAAATGGACGTATCAATCCGTATATTGAACTGCTGAAATGGGTTTTTGGAATGTCAAAACACACATTTATTGCACTGTTGACGGCTATCAATGATCGATTTGGTATTCAATATGGCTCGGACATTCAACGTTCAAAGGTGAAAGATCGTGATGATTTAAGGCGGAAATTCGATGAGATGCTTGGCGATTCAGGCGTTTTCATTTATCCAACGCATCCAACGGTTGCACTGTATCACGGTGAATCTATTGTCAATGCATTCAACGCTGGATATACGGCAATATTCAATGTACTTGGGTTGCCATCGACTGCTGTTCCGCTTGGTCTTGGATCATCCGGTTTACCGATTGGACTTCAAGTGGTTGCAAATCGTAATCAAGATCGATTGTGCTTAGCAGTGGCATGTGAATTAGAACGGGCCTTTGGCGGCTGGGTACCACCAAAAATCAATTAAATTCATTACAAGTGCATTGCATTTCGAACTTAAATGAAACTTTTTGCTCTATTTTAACATTTTTTTTGGAAATAAAATCATTTCGATTCAATGAATTTCCATTCAAAAATTGTGAATAAAAATAAAAATAAAACGATTAAAATTCCCAAATAAAGTTGATTTCTCATTGATTTACGCTTTCGAAAATCCGCTTTGACGTTTTCATTGCCGACACTTCATTTAATCTGCTTACCATCACAAGCGCCGCCACTCGGTCCGACGTGAAACCACACCGACATTTCGAATGCGATGGAAAAAAGAAGTGTCCATAGTATAAAATAGTCGTGAAAAAAACGTCGAGTCAAGCAAAACCTACAACAAAAGTCAGTTCAGTTGAAAATTGAATTTTGAGATTTTATGTCATATTTTAATGGCATTTGTCTCACGAAATGTAACCAATAATTACGTGCATCGTGTAAATTTGAAGGTGATTTTCTAATTCAAACACCTGAGTTTGCATTTTACGAAAATGAATTTGTGAATTGTGTTGATTGGCCGATGGAATTCATTGTAAACTGTGTTCAATTGGTAAATTCTAAATGTGAACAAGAGACAAATCATTATTTCTAGGAAGTGATTTGTGATCGAAACATTGACACACACACACACACACAAAAAATGAATTGTGCATGACATTTTTGGATTTTAAATGGATTTGTTTGGAAAAATGAAAATGCCATAAAATTTGGTCGTTAATTGTCGATGTTTTGGATGATTTGTGCGGGAAAAATGCGGAAGAAAAAGTGAAATTCACCATCGAAAAAGTGCTTTGATCGGTGCTATGGAATGCGCATTTCGATCAAAGTGAATGGAACTGAATGTGTATGAATGAATGTGATGAATGTGTGCTGCTCGTGCTGCTGGTGCTTCTGTTGTGTGTGTTGTGTGTGTTTTTTTTTCTCGTTTCGTTTGTCAGTGTGGTCATTGAAATCGACTCGTGCAATGCCGTGCCATTTCAAAGTGGTAATCATCTGACTGCACTTTACTCTGTGCTGACAATATGATTTTATTGACGGAAGAAATGGCGCGCTCATTTGTGACAAATGCAGTATGTGTGTCAGAATGGGATGATTGAAGCCAATTGAACAACAGTTGTTGTTGTTGTTGTTGCTGTGTTTGAATTGGTTTGCCGTTTTTGGGTGGTGGTGAATGTAATACCAAATGTTGCGATTCGAGATGTGTGTGTATTGATGATCGAACAGTGTTCGATCGAAGCGAACGTGCAAAGCAGCCAATTGTATAAAAAGAGATGGCATTCACTTGTCTCATTTGGCTTGCATCTCAATTCAAGCGAGCAATTTAATGAACATTGAACATTTTTACATTGGTTTATAAACTGATTTCCATTTGTTATTGGAATTACTCATCATATATTTAATATATGCCATCGGGTAGAAAACGTGTGCGGTTTTCACCATTCGCAAACAACAACAACAACAACAACAACAACAACAACAAAACATAACGTCATTTATAAAAACTGAGAAACTGGAAATTCGCATTTATTTAATCAATGTGTTTGTTTTGTTTTGATTTGTCTGTTTCTGTTGTGCGCCAGTTTCAGTGTGTTTCGATATATTGGCGCAGTTTTAAATGATGGATTGTGCTCGACGAAGCAGTGTGTGTGTGTGTGTACAAAATAATGATAATCGGTGTTTGCTCATCAAACAAAATCATGTTTATTTGCGAGTAAAGTGAAATTTTTTGTTGTGTGTTGCGGTTCAAATGTACCAAAGTTGTGATTTAAGTCGACGTTTTGAAAGTCAAATGTCATGGCTGACAGAACAATGAAGGCAAAATGATTTACATTTGGCTTTTGTTTAAAGCTTCTTGTGGCTTAAACTAAATGTAATTTTAATGCGCTCTTCATTTTTTTTTGGTTTTCTTTGAGAGAGCGGAAAATTGAATGAATGTTTGGTAAAAGTGACAAGTGACAGAATTTAACCGCATCAAAAGATCGAAATGGACTGAACACAGTGACTAGTTTGAAAAATGACAAAATTAACATGCATTGAGATTATGAACAACAACAACAACAACAAAAAAACCAGGCAACAAAAGTCAAAATTGGGCCAAATCACATCAATTCAATTGAAATTTCAACATGTTGTATCATTTAAATCCTTTTAAAGAATGTTGAAATGCTAAAGTGTTTACATTAATAAACACGAAGTCTCACTATTCGTTTAGTTTGTGATAACGTTTGTGGGTTTATTTCATGACAAAACCCGTTTCACAATGCTATTAAATGTTGTCATTCGCAAGTAAACAAAACACACAAGTCACCTTGGTTCAGTTTATTTGCATACAGAAGCTATAAAGGCGACGAATTGAAGTGTGCTATCGGGTGTTCTTTGTTAAAATAAGCCATTGAAATAAGCGGCTAGATGATTATTTACGCATTATTTTTTTTTAGTCGGTTGTAGTGCTTCATTTAAATGTTTGCGGTGAAATTTGCAAAACAATAGACATCACAGGTTGACTTTCTTGAGAATTCAATCAGTTTCCGGGCTGCAGAGAAAATGTGCGTGTTTGTTAATAAATAGAAAACGCAGTCAGTAACAAAAAAAAAGACATTGTGCATTGAATTAGGTGTAGCAGCCAGCTGTATAATTTGTTTGGCCTGTACACACACACACACACACCTACAAAGTGGTGGTGCGTGAACTGAATCACTTTACTGAAGTTTCTTTTACTCAATCTCTTACGGCCGAATACACAAGCATCTTCGTAAAATACAATTGTTCTTTTGCAGCAGTGTTTTTTCCCCTCACTCACAATATTTACGATGTTCTTGTAGCATGTATCGCTATTTTTTTTTATTAAATTTGTATCGCTTGAGTGATCGCATTGTTATCATCACAACCGCGGCCAAAGGAAATACCATGAAATAATCAGTACAACACTTCGTGCCTCAAACATTATCTGAATATAATTCAGCGAATCCGCTGCACATTCGTATACACACTTCGAAGCGTATATATTTCCTTCAGATAGAGTTGTGTACAGCTCAATATGATGATGCACGTAACGTGACTATAATTATCATCGAATAGCAGTTCTTTTTTTCTCTTCATTGTTCAAATTGTTGGGGGAAAACATTTCAAGCAACAATAACATAACAAATAGAAATAAAACTGGTGAACACTTTTACTTTTGATGTAAGTGATAATCGTGGGAAGTTGTGTGTATCGTGGGTAAGCTTGTATAGAACGCTTGAATTGGGAAATGCAAACGTTTTTCAGGCGCTTGAATCACAAATGTTGCGTGAATAACAACAACATTGTGTATTTTTAAAATGCAGCTTTGAATTATTCGGTGAATGTGCTTTAGAATCGTTTGGTTTATTTTTTGATGCAGTCTCGATGTGGACTGGTTAGCAGAACATTTGTAAAACCGTGTACTCTTGAACGTGTTGTGTTTGTGTGTGTGTGTCTATTTTTAGTGAAAATGATATCCAAATTTCGATTAAATTCACGTCTACACTTTTTAAGTTGACAGAAAAATCGATGTACGGCTCCGGTTGAGTTTGGTGATCATTCTGTTCAAATATTGTCGAGACTGTAAAAAAAAACACTGTTCAACGTCGAATAATATCGCATTTTTGGTGGATCAACAACAGAGTGTATTATTTTGACAAAGGCTTGATGTGTTTGACTCGATTTGTTTACTCTTTTCTGGTAAAAATTATGCATCGCAATTAAATTCCAGTTAATTTCACATTCAATTTGCCAGTATGATTTTGGCTGCATCAAATTGTAATAGTCATTCCGTCAATTTCTAGCCTCCCATGTGTTGAATGCTCTTCAGTATCAAAAATCGTTTGTAGAGTGCCTTTTTCGTGAAATGTGACCGAATTCTGAAATTGAACATGAAATTGAAATGCGAATTTTTAATCAAGCTCTTTAAAATTCATTTATTCAACAAGAAACCATGTGTACAGTTATGTGATGCCTATATCGAAGTGGTCATTTATTAATTGCTCATAGATCACAACCCCTTCAAAATGTTCATTTTTGATATCATTCGAATTTTTTGCCAATTCAAATTCAAATTAATAACCTTCTAAAAATAAAAATCAAAAATGGGTTTGTAAAAACGTTTTAAACAAATGTACTTTCGAAATGGCGTCATCAAACTACGCAAAACAAAACAAAATTGAAGAAAAAACGAAAAAAATAACAGCACTTTCCGCATGATTTGATCGCGAGAGCACTGTCATGTTAATTCAAAATTGTATCTGATACGATTAAGTTGGTAATATCGATTCGGATCTTGAATTAAGCCGTTTACTCAATTATCGACTAAACCATCGCCGCTGAAATCGAATATAATTACAATTATACTCAAGTGGATGCAAAATTCCGCCCAAAATCTTAACACTCTCTCAACGTTTACACAAAATCAACTGATTCTCTTAGATATTCAGCGTTGTTTACAACTTGTTATCTTAATTTATTGACAGATTATTCAATTTCTAACGATTTAAATTTTCTTATCATTTTTTTTTTATTGCAGATTCTTTTATTTTCTTCAAATTTCTGTTTTATTGCCAATTCCCTGCCCAAATTTAGATGTGATTTGAAAGTAAATTTGTGAGAAATTTACGAGCAACACGTTGGATTGTTCAGAGTTTATTCGATTGTAAAGACGGTTTTCGAATTAAGTTATACAACGAATGTGTTAGCAATGAGTTGGCTCCGCTCAAGTCCATTGCGGCAAAGTTTTACACGAACCAATCGCAGTCGTTCAATCGATGCAACAAATACCGAATGTGATCCGAAGGCATGTTACGACAGTTTTTGTAAGCATTGGCAACAAATTTACGACATTATTCTGCGGGCAGAAGTAAGTGAATGTGATTTAAATGCGTTGATTGAAAATTCTGACTAAATTCTAATGGATTTGATTTTTTATTGCAACAGACTGCAAATGGGACGAGCCATGACGATGTTCTTGGTGTTGTTAGCCATTTGGATCACATGGTAACATTGTTGCTGTTGGAGTTACACAATTGCAATAAATATCCACCGCCAGCTTCACAGGCTGCACCACCATCACCTTGCCTAGAATTTTTATTGAGTGAGAATCTCCTTGATAAGCTATATGAATGGAGTAAAACAACCGAAAGGTATGCGTTGGTATCGATTTTTTAATAAACCGGCGGTTGCAACCGCCCCCCGGTTTTTCAATGTT
This sequence comes from Aphidoletes aphidimyza, assembly GCA_030463065.1. Classification (NCBI taxonomy): domain Eukaryota; kingdom Metazoa; phylum Arthropoda; class Insecta; order Diptera; family Cecidomyiidae; genus Aphidoletes; species Aphidoletes aphidimyza. The sequence continues at coordinate 35,555,336 of CM059999.1, forward strand.
TTTATTGTTACCCGTTCAAGTGAATGTTGAACCAACCAAATTAAAGTCTCATTTCCCTTCATTATCCAAACAGATATTCTGACGCCGTTCGACTGGAGCAATTAAAATTGTATGAACAATTAGTCACACATTCTCGTCATCAGTTGTTGTTAGTTCATGAATCATTTTTGCGTCCGCTATTGAAAATTTTAACATCAAGTCTGGGTGTCAAGTATCCAACGGACGTTGAAAAGCGGCTAGTTATTTTACTAAATCAATTGTGTGTGGTCCTAATGCAAAATGTCAATTTACTGGATTTATTTTTTTGTTCAACGTCCCAGCATCAGCAAGAGAATGATGAAACCAAGTAAGTCCAACTTCGATCGATGCAACATTCGCAATAATTCGAAATAACTTAATTTTAAATTTTGTTTCATTTGTTTTTCAGTTTTATAATATTCTCATTGTTGTTGCCATACGTGCACAGTGAAGGTTCGTTGGGACATCAGGCACGCGATGCATTGCTGTTGTGCATGTCATTATCGCAAAAAAACTCGAATGTTGGCACATATATTGCCAAATACTCATCAATGTGCCCAGTTTTGGTCACTGGATTGGGTGGCCTCTACTCATCATTACCGAACAGTTTTGAAATCGGACAAAGCGATTGGTATCGAATAACACCTGATGATGTTGCTGACATACCAAAACTCACCCTCTTCATGAATTGCCTGGAATTTTGTAATGCCGTCGTTCAAGTAGCTCACAATCTAATCAAACAACAGCTTCTTGATTTTATGTATCAAGGTTTTATTGTGCCAATTCTTGGACCGGCTCTGCTTCAGGTAAATTCCACACGCTCCACAAACACACACTCGCATCATATTTTTCCAACATCTCATTTTATCCTTTTATTGCTAAGCTTTTCCAAATCGGCACGCTCTCAAATGGAATTTATAGCAATTTCACCAGTTGTTTTCAATAGTTTTTTCCTTCAAAATTAAGAATTGAAGGATTTTATCGAAATTAACACGTTTTTTTTGGTATCACTGAACCAAGGTGACTGCACTTGAAAGTGAACTTATCTCAAGGTGTTCTATTGCTATGGATTCCATTCAATCTTTTTATTTAATTTTACCTTTTTGTCTTTTGTTAATCTACTATTGGGTTTCCTTGGTCTGTATGTTACTGTGTAAATTGTTGGGCTGCCACATGTTTTTTTTTGTATCGCGTACGAGGCTTTTGGACAACATTTGATGACGATGGGATTCTCCACTGATAATTACTACGTTATGAATATCATTTTGATTTTTGTAATATTCATTTGTAAATTTTGTGTCTGCACGTAATTTTACTCATTCGTCGAATTGCATTTACTAACAACAACAACAACACCAAATGGAATATGGGATCATTTTTTTAAGTTGGCTGCTGAACCTTGGGATTTAATTTCATCATAATTCATAATACTGTCTTATAACCTTGCTTCAATCATCAATATTACATTTCAAATTGACAAATAATTTCATAATTTAAATCACTCAATCCATTTGTGTGTCACTTCTCATTCATGAATTGCAATCATTACCCACAAATGCCTGTAAACCCTCGAAAATCGAACATCTTTGTCTGTAAACCATTTGTGAATGTGTCTAAATGTTCATTCAATTCAGATTTTTATGTAAATATCGTCTAGACGATAATTAATACTCATTAAGTATCGAAGGATCTTCAGAGCTCCTCAACTCAATTAAATTTTTGTTAAAATTTCAAAAAAGGCCTTCTCGGCTAATAAATCAAAGTATTTTGTCTTTTACATCCTCTGGAGGAGTCTTCTGAATTCAAGCTCGAAATTTATATTTCTTTCAATCATCAATTTTGCATTCAAAAATGTATCAATCAGTTTTTGTAGAGTTAACGGTGAAGGAAAGAAAAACCCTTTAATGCTCCCAGTTCAGTAGAAATCATTTCACTCAAATAACCTTTATCCCTAAACCCATTCGCTTTCAAATTGAGAGTTTAAATGCTTTGAAATTCCCAGCGTGTTTAAAAACTGACACAAAATCCCACCAAATTTGATTCGCACAACCCAAAACTCAATTACACCCGAGAAAAAAAAAATCACAAATGCAACACGAAAATTTACAAATGCCTAATCCCAAAACCAGCACCACGGTGAAAAGTTCCATTAAACCACCAAATCATAACCGAAATAATCAAACAAAAATAGAACAAAAAAAGAGCTCGCATTGCAAAGAATTAGTTTCGCCCAAGAATTTAATACGCTAACATATCGAGTGAAATCCGATTGCAGATTTTCAAAGGAGCCAACCAATTCCAGACAAATAATGCATCACAAATAGCGGCAATGGCATATCTCGATTTGATATTGCGTTCGGTCACTGAACCAGCTCTGCTCAAAATTTTCGTGCAATTTTTACTGGACGAAACGAAATTCGATGGTGAACGTATCTTGGATGTCCTAGTAGAGCGACTGCTGTCGAATGATAATCGAGTAAGTTGAATGTTTTTGAATGAATTTCACATTGACTTCTAAACCAACGTTTTTTTTTATTGCTGTTAATTTCCACAGTTGTGCATCGTGACGCTGTCATTGTTTGACACATTATTGAGTTTGTATTGTGAGGACATAATGTTGGAATTGCTGTTAAAATATTTGTTACCTGGGCGTCACATTCCGATTTTGCATCGGCATAAAATTAATAAAATCGATCCATATTCAACGGCTGTTGAGTTTTTCTTTGATTTATCACCGGAAATTATGCGCCAACCAAACGAATCAATGGCCCATCAACAAATCCAACCAATTAGTAAAACAATCGGTGCAAATTGGAATCATTATGGTTTGCACACGGGTGATACACTTTACTCAAATTATCATGCGTATTTGTGTGATGCACGACAACGCATCAATCATTGTAAGGTTGCCTGTAATAATTGGGCAAATTCATATCGTTACCAAAAATATCCGCCGAATAAAAAGAATGAACGTTCCATTGAGGTGATAAAGAGTTTGCTGAGCGAACTTGGCTATGAATCAAATGCGTGCAATGGCACCAATCATATTGATACGATTCTTGATAAAGGCACCAAACAATTGGACAGTTTACAGTCACTGGGCGAAAGTAGCGGCTATGAAAGTTTACGGTATCGATTTGAAGAGGACGATTCGGCCACATCGTCAGCAAATGGTTCGAATGTGACATCGTCATCGACGGAAATGTGTGGTTTAGAAAGTATCGATGCGGATGGATGCATTAAACGAAAATTTGAAACGTGGAAATTGTCTAGTAGACGACCAGAACCTGTGATCGATTTAGATTTTACCGAAGATCTGTTTACTCAAGGGACCGTTACATTGGGTATGTCACCTAACTGGTCCATCACCTCAAATATTAGATTTTAATCAGTTTTTCCTATGTTTTCTATGTTCAGGTCCATTTTTAAGTGCACTTCTTCGGAAATTGCAAACATTCACGAGTAATGGAATTTATGTAAATTTACATTTAACCGGTTTGATATCACGGCTGGCGTGGTATCCATTGCCATTGATTCATTCGATTTTACTGCGTCCGGATATTCCAATGACATCCGATGCACCGTCACTTCATCAAGTGTTGAAAATTCTCAAACAACAAATTGATGCTGAATTACCGGTATGTGAAGAATCTCTGGAGCACATTGATGCTGGACGAACAACGCTCATCGAACGTGAATGTCGGCTGGTCAATGCACGTAATAGTACGTTTGAAGTGGCCAAGAGTCCAGGACCAAACGGTGTCAAGTATCCACAGGCCAACAGTATCTCATCAACAACACCGCCACAACTCACACCAAGCTCATCATATGATCCATTTAAACGGGCCGAAAATAAACGTAAAAGCATCACAACCTCATTCACAAACATTTTTCGACGACCATCGAGTGGTCACAGCAACAGCAGTAACAGCAGCGCAGGTAATGGAATTTCGTACACCAATTTTTGTGTGCGTTTATCAACACAATTGAAGTGACAAGTAGATCGCTCGATTTTGGAGTGTTTTTTTTTGTGTGAGCTGTGTGCACTTTTGTAGATTTCCATTTATAGCATATCATTGAGAAGGAAAAGAGTTTATTAATGGATTGTTTCAAAACGAATTTCTACCAACGTTCATCCACCTTGAAATAACAGCTCTTTGAATTCTATGCGATTTAAATTTACTCTATAAAATTCTCGAAAATTTCGATACAAACATGTAAAACGATCTTAAAGACTCTAAAATGACAAATTTTCTACGATAAAAAGTCTTGCCACCTCTTAGAATACAATCTGATTCAAATCAATTCGAACAAAATCTAACAGAAAGTACTAATTCAGATTTCCACTGATCGATCAACAATCTAATGCTTCGATTAATCTTCGCTTTAAGTTAATCAATATGCGAATTTCAATTTTATTTTCAATGTTCATTCTAACCAAATTCATAAACATTAGCATTCGTAACTAACCGTTCCAGTTTGATAAATCATTAAATGCCCTCCATCAAATTCAGCAAATGCTATTTTCAACCAGACCTTGTGAGCTATCACACGCTCATGTTCGACAATCAATTCATTCAGGTGACATTCAGTTGTGTCATTCACACTTTTTCATTTTCATTCCATTGAAATTGAAAACCATCGTTTATCGCATCATTCGGCTTAAATATTCTAAATTTTTCGTATGTTTTTTTTTTTATTGTCATTCTTATCAGGTTTGTCGCAAATTCTAGAATTCTTCACCGGTAAATATCATTTGCTTTAATTGTTCTCGTTATTTTCTTAATGGGAATTTGTATTTCTGGTGCTTTTGGTGTCGGTTTTTTTCGTTTTTTTATTTTATTTTATTTGTTCTCGTTCTTGTTTGTTTTTGTCGCTGTGTGAATATTTTATCAATATCTAACACCCGAGCTTCATTTAAATTGGATATATCGCATGCTTTGTGCTTTTGTAAATTAATTTCTGCATGACTCATTTTCATTATTATTTTTAGACATTTCGAAAATGTATTTTTTTGGTTGAATTTAATTTTAAATTGATTTTCGAACTCAACTCAGGTTTCAAATGTGGTTATTTTGTGGGAAAAACACACTTTTTTAGCTGATTTGATTCGACACTTTTGGGAAGGGAATATAAGAAAAAAATATATAAAAAAGGTCGTTTTTCCTCTGAAATAGCCCGATTTTACTTCTGTTGGCATGTTAATGTAGCGGAATTATCTTTGTTCATGTCAATTCAACTCATGCTCTGAATTGCTAAATTTCAGGCTCATCAAATTCAACCGTTCGAGAATTGTCACCGTCATCCGGTCACATGTCATATGAATCTATGTCAAATGATAGTTCGACTTATTCATCGATTGATGCAATATCAAACTCTTCGTCGAATGCTGTCGTTACAATAACAAACAACAAACGAACACGGGATTTGGCCCTCTGTGCGGTACTTTTGGACGAATGGCTGAAAGAATTGGCCGCTATTTCACAAGAGCAAAGTATCGTCTTGTTGACCGATACATTTATCAATCATTTTTAATGCGTCACACAAATCAATTCTTCTAGCGTCTGCTAGAAATTTACGCACAAAATTCTCGTTTCTCGATTTGCTATTGTTTCGCATGCAACTACGCAAAATGCATGAATTTCAACTACTGGACGATAGAGGGCGGACCAAGCATCCAATGCGTTCATTGTATCAAAACACAATAAATGACAAAACCAATTTGGATAGAATTGAATTTAAGTATTTTATGGTGAACAACCATGCTCAGTTTAGTGCTCAAATTTGTAAACGATTGAGTTTTTTTTTGAATGTGTGAATAATTTTGCATCAGCACTAAAACCAATTTTTGTTTTCGATTTATACGAAAACACCACAAATGTACAGATTTTTAATTACATATATAAATATTTGATTGATCGAGTGTCAATATGCATCAATTCAATTTTATCCTATTTTTTTGTAGTCGCCTAAGCATTTTTTCCCACTTTTTTTTATTCTTTAAATTTTTTGCTCCCCTTTTTGTAATTATTTTTTTGATTAAAGTTTTATTGATCCTTTATATATTTTAAGTAGGATTATGTGCAAAAAATATAAGATAAAATGTGAAATGAGTCCTAAATAATTGTTACTAGTATGTACAAATGATGGAAAAAATAAACGATTTTTTGTGTTTCATTTGTTGAGAAATGAGCTCTCGCGTCTTTGATTAGATACCATCCGATAAGATCTTCAAGGTGAAGTATAAATTGGAATTTCATCATTAGATACTTTTTTTTAAGAGGTTAAACTGTCGTCAAGCTGAAACTCATAGAAGCTATTAAAAACTTGAAACATTTCTTAAAACACACTAAAAGTCAAAGGAATGTGTAAATGGTGTAAATGGTCTTTATATAATAAATCAAGAGATAAATTATAAACTCTAACACATGTATCGCCAAAATCGTGCAAAAAATTAATTCTTCTGCTTAAATAAACAGAAAATATTGAATTTTTTAAAAAATAATGGTTTTGGACAACAAATAAAAGTGGAAAAAATTTATTGGCATCGGCGAGATTCGAACTCGCGCCTCCGAAGAGACTGGTGCCTTAAACCAGCGCCTTAGACCGCTCGGCCACGATACCATATGATGTGTGCGCGATCGAAGTTCACTGGGAGCCTAATGTCGCGCTCTGTTAGAAAAGTCGTGCAAAAGTTATTTTTAGACAAAATGAGACAAACTGAGACAAACTGAGATGAAACCGATCGGCAAAACCTCGCTTATATAGCTATCGTTCAGATTAAAACGCATGTCTGAATCTAAAAACTTTGATTGATTTTTTTACATGAAAAATTTATAAAATCGAATAGCATCTAAAAGTGTCACAAGCAAAATTTGTATCCTCATACTGTTGACATATGCGCTCGTAATTACCTCTTCTGTGCTGATGTAGAACAAGCCATCTGTTTTGTTTATCTAATTAAATTAATGAAACTCTTTAAAATAAACGCGACACAGAAATCGCAGCGGACTTCCATCCCGCATACATCATATGGTATCGTGGCCGAGCGGTCTAAGGCGCTGGTTTAAGGCACCAGTCTCTTCGGAGGCGCGAGTTCGAATCTCGCCGATGCCAATAACTTTTTTTCATGTTCTAAACCATTATTTTTTAATAAAAATTCAATATTTTCTACAACATTTATTCAAAACGAACCATTTTCAAGAAATTGGTATTTGAATTGAATTTTTTGACAATTTTCTGTCGTTTACAATGTGTATTTTTACATTTTTGTTGTTAAGAGAATCGCTTTTTTTTTGTTTGAAGCTGTTTTGGTGTTGTTTGAAACTAAAAAACTTTGACAAGTTCAACTTAAAAATAGGTATAAGAAAGTATAAGAAATTGTATTGAAATGGTAAATATGTTGTATCACAAACGTTGTTCAGGCCTGACACCATGATATTCGAAGCATTACATCATTTGAATAGCAGCTTCCATCATTTGCATGCACTATTAAAATAAACACAACAACGGAAAATGACAAATGAATATGAAATAATAAGAATTGTTGCGTTTGCTTACGTACGTATGCCATGTAAGAGGTACGTTTGATGATTTTCACCATTTTTACAAACAAGTTAGATTCATAATCCTCCTTTGATAACTTCAGCATCTCGTTGTTTGCTCTTTCTTCCATTTCACTTTTCATTCTTTTCCAAAATAAGTACTTTTTTACCGTTTTTGCACAACCGTTACATGCAATGAAAGCATAATTATATGCTGAATAAAAAAAGAAGAGAATGTTTAAAATTGAAATAATGATGATGAAAAGATGTGAGAATGAAGGTATTCTCTTACTTATTGAAATAGAAGACATCACGATGCGTTTCACGGCAACTTCTGTCTTACATATTTGGCATTGGTCAGTTGAGGTAACATCAGTGTGTATACCGCCAATCGCTGCATCTAATTCAGCCGCCATATCAGCACACGATGCAGTAATTTTCTAAAAAATATGGTTCATATTAAATCAAACACCACCCGAGAACATTAATGCATACAATACAAGAAATAATTACATTGTAATTGTCCACTTTAAACCAATCGATTGCATCTTGAACGTGGTTGAAGTATGCGATTTGTTTATGATTTGTAATATCCGATTTTTCGGCAATTTCTATGAAATTCGAATTCAACCGTATACCGAGAAGTACTGAAGCGTAAGCCTTTTGATAATCGAGTTCACGTAGGATCATTGGGTACGTAGAGATAGTTGCAGTGACTGGATCCACAATCATTGAATCATCTAAATCCTCCGCCATTTGTATCAATTCATCCTCGGTAGGGGAATTCCCTCTGTATTCATAAAAAACAAATTTCGAACAATTGAACGCAAATATGGTCATCTCGAAGAATTGATGATATTAATCATCAAACGGCCATTTCATGGCCAAAAGCTGACCAATTTTGATGTTTTATACCAAAAAATACCATCAATTCTTCGACATCTTTCCAGTTGTAAATGAAATTTTTACATAAAATACATATTTTGATGTTTTAAAGAACATATTTTGAATAGATAAATAGATTTTTATGACCATATGACAAAAAACGGCAAAAAAACACCATTCTAATTTCACAGTTGTATGAAAATAATAAAATTGGAATTATACCTTGCATTCGTGTCCGCCATTTTAATTGGATTCACTTTTATTTATCAAAAACCAAATGATAATACGAAACAATTCGTTTTAGAAGAATATTTATTCGATAATGTAAAAAGTAATTACTTTAGTTAACTATGCTATTATTACTTCAAACGAACGTTTGGGTGAATTTACTTATTAAATATGAATAAATTTACTGTAAACTGTAAATTTTATTAGTTTACAGTTGAATGGTTGAATCGAACTATTCTACGCCGCTCCCTTGTTGAACGAAAACAAGACGACATTTTTTATTTGCGTTTGTACTCAAATCTTTCACACACACACACACACACAAAGTAGTTTTCATGCAAAGTAACTCTAACTTTAGTGTGAAGAAAATCGTTTTATCAACTCTTTCAGTCCAATATTGGTAAAAAGATCCGCTATTCTCGTTCATATCGTACAATAGATTTGTCTCATGTATATGCACAAAGCGGAGTCGTACATTTGCGACATTTTGTGTTTGTGTTTGCGTTTGTAGTGGCTGTGTAATAACATTTATGCAGAAGTGACGCAAAGAATGATGACCAAACGTCAAACTGGTTCTTTTGGCATCTCACGATTTGGTTTTACAAGTGAATTAACCAAATTTTAATTGTTAGCCGCCATATTACATCAGGAATTAACGAACAAATTCAGCGGTTAAAAAGTGGCGTAAAAAAATATCAGAAAATCTAAGCAAATAATTGAACATTTGGCGATGAACATTTAGCAAAAAAAAATAATTTTCGAGGCGTTTAGATTCAACAAACATAACGATCAAACGTCATCGACATCAAAATTTAACGAAGCTCATTTGATTGATTAAGAGTGAAGGCGACTAAGCTAACAGTAAAACACTTCAATTTCATCGGTGAGTGCACATTTCTACATCACACATTTTGTTTCGCTTTTCTGATTTGCTAATCTTCGATTATAGTGAAGATTTTCGGAGAATAATTGATCTTCATTTGATTATATTTGTATGTGATTACAGGACATTCCAAAAAATTCAGCCAATTTCAACTGTGTGCTTAACCTCAATTTTCATTCAATACTTTCATACAACACACGAAAGTAAGAGAATTGATCAAAGATTAGATACAATGCACTTTTGTCTGACCGAAAAATTATTTACATTTCGCTAATTTTAACGGATTAATGCGATTAAATCAGTGCGATCTTAGCAGAATTCGATTGTCTTCAAATTTTTGATGAATTCGATCACCACCGAAAATGTATGTTTCTGTTATGGTCTCGCTATTTTATTCGATTTGAAGGGGCTTAAATATGAATGTGAAACTTTAATCGGTGACAAAACAAATGCCATTTTTCGGTCATCCAGTTTCCTGGAATATGATCGATATGTGCTCGGCCATATTCTGAAGATCGAAACATTGTCATGTGAAGAAACCAAAGTGTTCCACGCGTGCATGGCCAACCATTGGGGTTAAGGCAGCGACTAAAGAGGGGCAGGTGAACAAAGATGCGGTCGATGCTCACCTCGGCGATTTACTTCACGAAATTCGATTTATCATGCTCCAAATAAAAATGTTAGGTGTTAAGAGTTTTTGATTTTGCCAGTATACAACAAGAATCCAAAGGAATAAATGATTAACATCATCCAAAATTAGAAAAGTGTCATCTAAATTCTGAAAATTACCATCTAAAATGAATTTTCTGATCATCTATTTTTGATCATCTATCATCTATTTATCAAAAATATCATCTATATTTTAAAAATATCATCAAATTCACGAAAAATACCATCCATAGCAGCATATTTAGATGATATTTTTTCCAAAAATAGATGATCATTTTCGACAATTAGTGGATATTTTCTTAAAATGTAGATGATAAATTTGCAGATTTTTTATGATAATTTTACTAAATTTTGATGATACTTTTTATGAAAATAGTTGATTAAAAAATTATTCAAAATCGAAACATCTATATTTGGAAAATTGAAAAATTGAACGAACGAAAGTTCATATCATTTGATGAATATAACAACAAGCGCTTTGCTGTTTTTTGGACTGAAAATTTGGATAGAAATGCATGGATGGAATCAAAATGCGACTGTGCGCATTTCTTGAAAAATTATACATGTTAACATATCGTTGGAATAGCACTTCATGAGAAGTTATGTAAATTACCGAAAAAAGCACACACAGAAATTTTCTCCGATTCAGCTGAGGGGTAAAAAAAACGCTGTATGTATTGCCTACAA